>JAUDYJ010000008.1:13967802-14109742 GCA_030761175.1 Masticophis lateralis
CATAATGCAATGTGCATGCACCCCCATGCATGTCCCCCCCCCCGGTGCATGCCCATGTGACCCCCCCCCTGCATGCACCCTGCCCCCGCACATTTGCAGCAGAGACCCAAAAACCAGCTGGCCGGCGGGAGGCACGCAAGCATGCGCGATGGAGCTGAGCTGGGCAACGGCTTACGTGCCCACAGAGAGGACTCTGTGTGCCATACGTTGTTGTTTTTTAAAAAATTTGATTTATATGCCGCCCTTCTCTGGAGACTCAGGGCGGCTTACAATGCATTAAGCAATAGCCTTCATCCTTTTGTATATTTATACAAAGTCAGCTTATTGCCCCCACAAACTGGGTCCGCAATTGACCTACCTTAGAAAGGATGGAAGGCTGAGTCAACCTTGAGCCTGTGGAGATTCGAACTTACAGTAATTGCAGACAGCAGGTGTTAATCAGAATGCTTTTAGTCTGCTGAGCTATCCAGGCTCAGTAGGTTTGCCATAGGCTTGCCTTCATGGGGCTATACCATTTCAGAGAAGTGATTGTCCAATCTTTTCTTTAAAATCTCAACTAAAATATACGATGAACGGTTGCAGGAACTGGGCCTGGCTAGTCTAGTGAAGAGAAGGACCAGGGGAGACAAGAGAGCAGACTTCCAGTAATTGAGGGGCTGCCACAGAGAGGAGGAAGGGGGTCAAGCTATTTTCCAAAGCACCCAAAGGCCAAACAAGGAATAATGGATGGAAACGGAACAAGGAGAGATTCAACGTAGAAATAAGGAGGAATTTCCTGACAGGGAGAACAATCAACCGATGGAACAGAAGTTGCCTTCGGAAGTTGTGGGAGCTTCATCACTGGAGGCTTTCAAGAAGAGACTTGAGTTGGATTAGATGACCTACAAGGTCCCTTCCGACTCTGTTATTCTGTAACTTCTGGAGGCAATTCCTTCCACTGGTTAATTGTTCTCACTGTCAGGAATTTTCTCCTTAGTTCTCGGTTGCTTGATTAGTTTCCACCCATTGCTTCTCATCCTGCCCTCTGGTGCTTTGGAGAATAGCTTGACTCCCTCTTCTTTGGGGCAGCCCCTCAAATATTGGAATCAAACTAGAACCAGATGGGTGGCATCCATCCCCTTTCTATGCTATCATCTTCGTTGCTCTTCTTTGCACTCTTTCTAAAAAGTCTCAACATCTTTTTCTCATATGGTGGCAACCAAACCTGGATGCCCTATTCCAAGTGTGGTCTTGATAGAACATCACTGTTCACCTATGATTGAGGTTACCCTTTCCCATGAAAGTGTCACCATCTTCACCCAGGACCTCCCAACTCAGCCCTGACTAGGAGGTGTTCGGATAAAGCTGGGGGAGGCTAAGCCACTGCTGCCTTTGGGTGGCTTCAGTCCCTTCAGCTCCCTTTCTCTCTCCTGCAGCTTTGCAAAGTCACATTTGCTGCCTGGGACGACAGAGACAAAGTCCAGGAGTTTCTCATTAACCAGGAATGAGAATAGCTGTCCAGATCCAGCTGCAAAGATGCTGGGGAACAGGAAGGGGGGGCGGGGCGGAGGTAGCCTCAGAAACAAACAGCTGTTCTGGAAGACAGATGGATGGGGTCAGACTGAGCTTGGAAGAGAGGTCCTCTTTCCTTGCCAGCTCAGTGGCCCTGATAGGATTCATCTTCAGGTTCCATGGAACGTGTGCAGTTTTCTCAATCCAATGGCATCAGGAGTTTTCCAGCTGGGATGGAAATTCTCCATCCAGGGCTGATCCTATCTTCCAGACAAAACACTTTTCCATCCCACTAAATGAAAAACCAGATTCTGAACTTTGGGGAGAGAGAGAGAGAGAGAGAGAGAGAGAGAGAGGGAGAGAGGGAGGGAGGGAGGGAGGGAGGGAAGGAGAGAGAGAGAGAGAGAGAGAGAGAGAGAGAGAGAGAGAGAGAGAGAGAGAGAGAGAGAGAGAGAGAGAGAGAGAGAGAGAGAGAGATTTTTGCTCTAATCTGAAAGGTGCTGCAGATGAGACCACCCTTGGAATACGGTGCCCAGTTTTGATCAACACAATATAAAAAAAGATGCAGAGACTCTGGAAAGAGTGCAGAAAAGAGCAAAAAACAAAAAAAGATGATTATGGGTCTGGAGGCTAATGTCAACTCGCAAAGCATCCCTGGCCTGCTCGTGACTTGCCATAGGTGGCGGCGGGGCGGGGGGGAGGGGAGGCAGATGGGAAACCAGCGAAATGGCATGGCAGCCAAAGTCAGATACACATTCCATGCTTATCTCTCTCAAGGCTATAATCCAGGGTTACCTACAGCAGCTGGAGGGGGGTGAACATATGAAGAATTGTGTATTAGGTAGTGAAAAGAAGAACTAGAGGCAGTTCTTCTGATAGCAGTCTTACAATACTTGAGGGGCTGCCATAAAAATGAGGGGGTCAATCTGTTTTCCATAGCACCTGAAGAAGCAATGGATGGAAACTAATCAAGGAGAGAAGCAACTTAGAACTAAGGAGGAATTTCCTAACAGTGAGAACAACCGATCAGTGGAACAGTTTGTCTTCAGAAGTTGTGGTTGCTCCATCACTGGAGGCTTTGAAGAAGAGGCTGGACAGCCATTTGTCTGAAATAGTATAGGTTCTTTTGCTGGAGCAGGGGGTTGGACTCTAAGACCTCCAAGGTCCCTTCTAACTTTGTTACTGTATGTAATTCATTGGTTAGCTGGACGTGTTTTGGATGCCTACATGCAAGTTGAATAAATTGGGGGAGAAAGTGGTTACTGATTTTCTTGAAATCTGGTGCTTCACTTGGTCCCCTTTGAGATGACTGCTTAGAAGGCAGGAAAGTAACTTCCTCCTAAGCCAGGAGTCGGCAACCTTAAACACTCAAAGAGCCACAAAGGTCCTAACCAGAAACCCCCCATTCAATTCTGGAGCCGACCGGAAGTCCAGTTCCCCCATCATAGAGTCTCCTCCTAGCACGGCGTCCTTTTTCCTCTGCCGACTGGAAGGCCGGTTCGGTTCCCCCACCATAGAGTCTCCTCCTAGCACTGCGTCCTTTTTCCTTTACCTGAACTAACTGAAAACCCTAACAATTGGGGAGCCAACCAGCGGAGGGATGAAAGAGCCACATGCGGCTCCAGAGCCGCGGGTTGCCGACCCCTGTCCTAAGCAAAGGTTGACTGTCCTTTGTGAACAGCTCTCTGCTCATCATCTTAAGGAAGAAGGTTGGGTTTTGACATTTACACGGAGCCCAGCTGAGGAGGGTTGGTTTTGGCTCGCAACGGTGCAGGGAAATTGCTACAGATAGTCTGCAATTTAAGGAGGAGTTCCATTCCAAGGTCTGTCCCTAACTTGAAGTTATATGTAAGCCAGAACAGCATAATTGTATAATACGGTGTTAAGTAGGATTGTGTAATAAACTCAAACCATTGTGCGTTTGACCTGAATCATTGTGTATTTAACTCAAATTTTGCTATAATAGGCTGAATTCTTAACTATGAGTTGTCCTTAAACCGGAAGGTTTCTTAAACCTGGGATTTGCTGTACTGCAACTCGTAAATTATAGTTTCTCAAGGCAGCTGCAAACTTTTTTTGCTTTCCAAAACTTGTCTGCAAATGGTCATAAAGACAATGGGAAGAGGGAAATTATTAATTAGCGGGGAGTTGTCATGTTTCGCTAATTAGTTATGTTGAAATGGAGCCTGGTTTGGTTTAGTTTTTTCCAAGAGTTGGGCTGAGAGAGAATGACTGGCCCAAAGTCACCCAGCCGGCTCTCATGCCTAATGCAGGACTAGAACTCCCAGTCTCCTGGTGATTGGCCCAAAGTCACCCAGCCAGCTTTCATGCTTAAGATGGGACTAGAACTCCCAGTCTCCTGGTGATTCTCCCAAAGTCACCCAGCCAGCTTTCATGCCTAAAACAGGACTAGAACTCCCAGTCTCCTTGTGATTGGCCCAAAGTCACCCAGCCAGCTTTCATGCTTAAGATGGGACTAGAACTCCCAGTCTCCTGGTGATTGTCCCAAAGTCACCCAGCCAGCTTTCATGCCTAAAACAGGACTAGAAGTCCCAGTCTCCTGGTGATTTGCCCAAAGTCACCCAGCTGACTCTCATTCCTAATGCAGGACTAGAACTCCCAGTCTCCTGGTGATTGGCCCAAAGTGACCCAGCCAGCTTTCATGCTTAAGATGGGACTAGAACTCCCAGTCTCCTGGTGATTGACCCAAAGTCACCCAGCAAGCTTTCATGCCTAATGCAGGACTAGAACTCCCAGTCTCCTGCTTTGTAGCTTGGTGCCTTCACCACTTATTAAGTCAGGGATGATGGTGCAAATGAATCCAGAGTTTAGCCCAACGTGTAAACCTGGCACTTTCGCAAAACGATAACGTCGAAAGAAGAAGACGGGAGACGGATCAAGGCTGGAGGTTTACAACTTCTCAGAAGGAAAAAAAAAAATCACAAGACCTCACAATGTTCCAGGGCAGGGATCGGCATGCCAAAGTACAGATTTTTTCCCTTCCCCCTGCTTGAAAGTCTGGTTACAAAGATCTTCAGGCTGGGGGAGGGAATGGGGTGGGGAAAAGCCCACATATTGTTGCCGATGGTCAGAGCCTACAAGGAGTGGGAGAAACGCATGAAAAGGAATGAACCAAGTCCTTTATTTGAAGATTATTTATTCCAGCGCTCGGAGAGGTGGGGAGGGGGAAACGCTGGCTTTTAAAAAAAAGGGGGGGGGGAACTGTAGCGATTAGCTGAAGCAGGGAAGACCCTGTCTGAAGGGGCAACAACCCAGCCTCTGACGACGATGATGGCAGATGTTAGAAGTTGGAATGTGATTGTGGGTTGAGATTGAATGGAGGGAAAACATGGTCTCCACATGGAACCAAGGCCAAGGTTAGGGAGCTGAGATGAACACAGGAGTGGGGGGGCTCATCCACTCTATACAGCTAGTCCTTGACTTATAACACTTCGTTTACTGACCGTTCGAAGTTATGACAGTACTGAAAAAAGAGGACGTAAGTATGTTTTTCACATTTAGAGACCATTGAGGCATCCCCACGGTCACGTCATCCAAATTCGGATTGCTTGGCCACAGACTCATATTTATGATGGTCGCAATGTCCCGGGGGTCACATAATCCCGTTTTGTGACCTTCAGACAAGTCCACGGGGAAAGCCGGATACACTTCTCAACCGAGGATAAACTAACTTCTCCACTGTAAAGCGATTCACTTAACCACCGCCTCAAGCAAAGGTCATAAAATGGGTTGAAAGCCCCTTTAACAAACGACTGACTCAGCAACAGAAGTTGCTGGGCTCTGTCGGGGGTCATAGGTCGAGGAGTAAGTTTGGCCCCTTCAATTTAGCTTTTTCATTTCTGCAATGGGAGAGAGCAATTTAAACCGACGGCAATTAAATTGCTGGGCAAGGTTCACCGTCTTGAACCTTCAACCTTTGTCCACCAAGTTTTTCTCAGCCCGAGCTTAACTTGTTCAAGGTGCAGCGCCCTTCCCCCCTGTCTCTTTTCTCCCCCTCCCCAGCCCCTCCACGCCAAATCTCTTGGGTGGGGGAAGGCAAAGAGCAGCTCAGGGAAGACAAAACTGCTGACCCATTGCCATGGAGACATTAATTCAAGGCGAGTTCAAAGAAATTCACTTCCCAGTTGAAGCTAACAAGCTGAAATTGGAGCTTGGCCTAGGCAGGAGAGAGAGAAAAGAGAGAGAAATGGGGGGTTTCCTTGGATGAAGAGGACCCAATCTTTGTAGGTCAGGGAGGGAGGGGAAAGAGGAAGAAGAAGAAGAGGAAGGAAAAAAAAAAGAAGAAGGAATATTTGAAGGGTGGATCGGTGGAGCGAATCCACAGCTACAGTCTAGAAGGTTGAAACAAGCAAAATATCCTAGAGATCCAGTAAAAGTCACAGAATTATAGGCAGCATTCACACGATCTGCTTAAGAAAGTTACTGAATGAACCTATTTTCTAGATTCACACAATACCCGGATTGTAACCTAACCAGAAGGGTGCACGCCCCACTAAGCTACAACAGGAGAACTCAGCTTGATGCTAATTAAACGTAGTATGTTGGGTGAATGTAACTGCTGATTCTTGACCTGACCTGGGTCAAGGTGATGTGTGACCTCCACCCTAGAGTTGAGAGTGGGACCAGGGACGCCATAAGAATCTATTCTAAACAGCAGCATCTGACCAACCACCGTTGACCTAGCAGATTAGATCGAATTTGTTGGTCATCTGGAAAACGAGCCAACTTCTTTCAACTTCAACTTCTGACACCATCATTTTAAACTCATTGAAAGTATTGAAAGAATGCAGAGAAGAGCAATGAAGATGATTAGGTGGCTGGTGGCTAAAACATATTTACTGAATAGTTTTTTTATTCCAGAGCTACAATTGCACTCAACAATGAGCTAAAGGGCCACCATCAATGAGCTGTTGGATAGCATTACTTGGTCTGTTGTGTGGATGTTTGGATGGTTTAGGGGTGGGGAATTTGTGGTGGGTAGGAGTGTGTTTGGGGATTGTTATGTGTGTTGGACCTGGTCTATGCGTGTTAAGTGAATTTTGTTGTATGGGTATACTGTGTATACGTACAATGACAATAAAATAATAATAATGATAATAATAATTATGCTTTGCACCCTAAAAGTGATGTTGACCGATTATATTTACCAAGAGCAGAGGGTGGTCGAGGACTCCTACAAGTAAAGCAGACTGTGGAAGAAGAAAAATGCAGCTTGAATGATTACATCCAGAAAAGTGAAGAACCAATGATTAAGGAAGTAAATAAAGGAGGCCTTTTAAAGACAACTAAAACAAAAGCAGAATATAAGAAAGAAGTAATTGAGCAGCGAGCTGAAAATTGGAAAAGCAAAGCTCTGCATGGCCAATACTTGAAAAGTATTGAAGGCAAAGATGACCAGAAACTAACTTGGAACTGGTTAAGATCAGGAGTACTGAAAAAAGAAACAGAAAGCTTTATTTTGGCAGCTCAAGAACAAGCCCTAGCCACAAACTGCATGAAAGCAAAAATTCAACATGTTACCACCAACAGCAAATGCCGCCTCTGTAATGAGAAAGATGAGACAGTCGACCACCTGATCAGTGGATGCAGCAAAATTTCACAAACCGACTACCTACAACACCACGACCGTGTTGCTAAGATCATTCACTGGAAATTGTGCCAGAAGTTTGGATTTGAGTACAGCAAAAACCACTGGGAACATCAGGTTGAGAAAGTTCTAGAGAATGAGAAACTCAAGATCTTGTGGGACTTTAGGATTCAGACTGACAGGCACTTGGTCCACAACACACCTGACATAACGGTAGTTGAAGAGAAAAAAGTATGTTTCATTGACATTGCAATACCTGGTGATGCACGGATTGAAGATAAGCAGCAAGAAAAAATCATAAAGTACTGGGACTTGCAAATCGAAGTTGAACGACTATGGAAAAAGAAATTATGTGTTGTTCCGATTGTAATTGGAGCCCTTGGAGCAATACCCAAAGGGCTACCCCGCTATTTAGAAATTCTAAATTTACCGGACTTGAACATTTTGACTCTACAAAAAACCACCTTACTCGGAACAGCTTACATCCTCCGACGATATCTTAACAGTTCCTAGGTCCTTGGTTAGGACTCGAGCTGCTGAGCTATTAACCAGCCTCAAAGACTGTGAATCTCACTACAGATTAACTAATAATAATAATAATAATAATAATAATAATAATAATAATAATAATAATAATAATAATAATAATAATAGTAGTAGTAGTAGTAGTAGTAGTAGTAGTAATAATAATAATAACTTTATTCATTAAACATGAAACTCAGTCAACTGAACATGTGCGATGTTCCAAGTAATGGAGTTTTTTGCAGTTCCGCTGGTGTCATTGCAGGAAGTTGCAATTTGTTGATGTATCTTATAAAATTCTTGGACAAGGTACCAAAAGCCCCGAATGACAATGGGTATCACAGTTACATGTTTCATCCATAGCTATGTAGTTTTGATGGCCAGGTTGCAATATTTCATGATTTTTTCCTCCACCTCCTCCTCCTCCTCCTCCTCCTCCTCCTCCTCCTCCTCCTCCTCCTCCTCTTCTTCTTCTTCTCCTCTTTCTCCTCCTCCTCCTCCTCCTCCCTCTTCCTCCTCCTTTCTTTTCTTCCTCCTCCTCCACTTCTTCTTCCTCTTCCTCTTCCTCCTCCTCCACTTCTTCTTCTTCTTCTTCCTCCTCCTCCTCCTCCTCCTCCTCCTCCTCCTCCTCCTCCTCCTCCTCCTCCTCCTCCTCCTCCTCCTCCTCCTCCTCTTCTTCTTCTTCTTCTTCTTCTCCTCTTCCTCTTCCTCCTCCTCCTCCTCCTCCTCTTCCTCCTCCTCCTCCTCCTCCTCCTCCTCCTCCTCCTCCCTCTTCCTCCTCCTTTCTTTTCTTCCTCCTCCTCCTCTTCTTCTTCCTCTTCCTCCTCCTCCTCCTCCTCCTCCACTTCTTCTTCCTCTTCCTCTTCCTCCTCCTCCTCCACTTCTTCTTCTTCCTCCTCCTCTTTCTTTTCTTCTTCTTCTTCTTCCTCCTCCTCCTGCTCCTGCTCCTGCTCCTGCTCCTGCTCCTGCTCCTGCTCCTGCTTCTGCTATATGTCAGCTACCAACAGGCCAGGCTCACACGTTCCTTGGAGGTTGATGGATTTTACACCTGGAGAAACTCTCTCTCATCCGTGGCTGTGGCCCGTGGACCAGCAGATGGCACTCAAGGGACGTTCCTGGACGTCTTGATTTCTGTTGTTTATCTCAGTGGCAATACTTTATAACGCCGTTGCAAACTCTTTTCTATTATTGGACAAGCGGTGATTTGAAAGATCGTTACAACAGCAATAAAGCGGAGTCTGTTTTATTATTAACACCACAAGATGGAGAGACCGAAGCTAGGTAGAGCATTGAGGTGAGAATGTGGAAAAAATAACAGGTAATGCAGAATACAGCGGGAGTAGCAATGTGTGAATCGGCTGTGCGTACTGGAGACTCCAGATTTGGTTTCTGAACTACTTGAAAGCAAATAGTGTTGCTGCAACTCTTTTTCACCTAGGGCACCCAGAACTACATGGTGGAGAATGGCTGGATTTGGTCTCTAGTACTTTCTAGTCTCCAGTACACAGGGACACGGTGGCTCACTGGCTAAGACTCTGAGCTTGTCAATCGAAAGGTCGGCAGTTCTGCGGTTCGAATCCCTAGTGCCGTGTAACGGGGTGAGCCCCTGTGACTTGTCCCAGCTTCTGCCAAACTAGCAGTCTGAAAGCGCGTATTGCTCAAATTTTCCGCTACCGGTTCTCCAGAACCTGTCAGAACCAGCTGGATTTCACCCCTAGTTGAAAACTAGTTATACCTAAAAGGGACAACACAGATAACTTAGTTGCCAGCTGCCTGGAATTACTGCAAGTTCAAATCTCACCAGGCTCAAGGTTGACTCAGCCTTCCATCCTTCTGAGGTAGGTCAAATGAGGACCCGGATTGTGGGGGCAATAAACTGACTTTGTATAAAAAAGAACACCACTTAGGAGGGGCCCGAAAGCCCTACTAAGCAGGTATATACAAAAGTATGAAGGCTATTGCTTAACGCATTGTAAGCCACCCTGAGTCTCCGGAGAAGGGCGGCATATAAATCAAACTAATAAATAAATAATAAATAAATAAATCACTGTGACCTCCATCCCTGCAACATGGAGGAATTTATCCCTAGATTCCAGATTTTTCTATGTCTGCATAACCACTTGGTCAATGGTTTAAAGCTAGGGGTGAAATTCAGCAGGTTCTGACAGGTTCTGGAGAACCAGTAGCGGAAATTCTGAGCGGTTCGGAGAACCGACAGCAGAAATTTTGAGTAGTCCAGAGAACCAGCAAATACCACCTTTGGCTGGCCCCAAAGTAGGATGGGAATGGAAATTTGACGGTATTCTTCCCCTGCCACGCCCACCAAGCCATGCCCACCAAGCCATGCCCACAGAACCGGTAGTAAAAAAAATTTGGTTAAACCACTTTTTAAAGTCCTCTGTTATTTCATTTTTGAAAAAGAGAAATTCTGCCTAGATTGACCACGTTTGACCATCTGTGATGATACGGAGATCCAAGTTGGAAGAAAGCAGGGATGCCAATCCCAAAGCCTTAGCTGTGTAGAGCAAACAGAACCAGAGGCTGGTCTGCAAAATCCATCAGAGGTCCAGATGACCTTCCTCTTGAGGTCCAACAGAAACCGGTTGTCCAGAGCGAAGGGCAAGTACAAAAAATAGGGCAGATTTCCAGCGCAGCTAACCATGTAAAAGAAAAACTGAACTGAGGCCTTTATAGAACCTCCCATTTTGTCCATACATCCTCAACACACGAAGAAGAAAACTGCCAGTTTTGCAATGGAGGAAGGATTCTGGCCGAGTATGTTCCCAGCAGCTGGATTCCTACTTATTTAGCGCAACCCGGCTTCCTGTCCACAATGAGTCTCTTGTGGAGATTTCTGATTAATACATGAGAAAGAATTTAAATGACAAATGAAGGCAGATCTAGCACGCCTCCTTCTGCAATTCAAAATAGGGCCATGTCGAAAGAAACGAGAGGGGTTTTTTTTAGAATACAATAGAATAACAGAGTTGGAAGGGACCTTGGAGGTCTTCTAGTCCAACCCTCTGCTTAGGCAGGAAACCCTACACCACTTCAGACAAATGGTTATCCAACATTGTCTTAAAAACTTCCAGTGTTGGAGCATTCACAACTTCTGGAGGCAAGTTGTTCTGCTGGTTGATTGTTCTAAGTGTGAGGAAATTTCTCCTTAGTTCTAAGTTGCTTCTCTCCTTGATTAGTTTCCACCCATTGCTTCTTTGTCCTGTCCTCAAGTGCTTTGGAGAATAGCTTGACTCCCTCTTCTTTGTGGCAGCCCCTGAGATATTGGAACATTGCTATCATGTTGCTATCATGTCATTGCTATCATGCCTACTGCTTCAGTGACTCCATCCAGCCACCTTGTTCTCCGTCGTCTCCTTCTTCTTTTGCCCTCCATCGTTCCCAGCATTAGGCTCTTCTCCAGTGAGTCCTTCCTTCTCATTAGATGGCCAAAGTATTTGAGTTTCCTCTTCAGGATCTGGCCTTCTAAAGAGCAGTCAGGGTTGATCTCCTCTAGGACTGACCGGTTGGATTGCCTTGCAGTTCAAGGGACTCACAGGAGTCTTCTCCAGCACCAGAGTTCAAAGGCCTCCATTCTTCGGCACTCAGCCTTCCTTATGGTCCAACTTTCACACTCAAACATTGCAACTGGGAAAACCATCGCCTTGACTATACGCACTTTTGTTGGCAGGGTGATGTCTCTGCTTTTTAGTATGCTGTGACTAAATTGTACTCCTAATAAATAAATTCTCTGGGAGGCTGCATACATTTTCTGGCCTCCCATAACTAATGACCTATCTCTTTCAGGATTGAAAACCATCCCTTACATGTGCTAATGAAAGCAAGATATAATCAGTTAAAGGCACATTTATCTTTGTTTTAAGCTTTTGATTTCATGCATCTTAACTAATAAATTGCAGGGGATAAATGGATTTTATTTTATACTTATCAATCTTTCGGACTTATCATCCAAGTAACTAGCAACTGTATGAACGTAGCAATTGAAGAGTGAATGTTACACAGTGTATTTTATTCTGGTAGTTGCTGGCATAGTACTGTATTTTTCTGCCTCACTCTATTTTCGTTTTATTTTTTTGCTGATCATTGATTGAACAAATTACTGATTGATGGATTGATCAAATAATTGAACCTGATGGTAACATTTCTAATGTCAACCGGAATAAGTAACTTTCCTCTTTTGGTTAATCTGTGCCGATGAGGACACCTCGTGGATGATGTGCAGCATTGCAAAGGATCTTGTAGTTAAGGAATGTCCCTATCATTTATGTGCTGGATCTATAATAGTTCTTGACATATAACCATAACTGAGGTTGGAATTTCTGCCATAAGATCATGAGTTGAGTCAAACCCAACTTTATGACAATTTTTATCGCAATTATTAAACAAATCATGCGATTGTTAAGTGAATTCAGTTTTTCCAGTGTTGATGTTGTTGGGTTTTTTTCCTGTAAATCAGCAGACTCAAGTTGCATATCACAATCATGTGACTGCAGAGTATGACAATTGTGAACCAAAGCATCTGAATTGATGCTCCAATTCTGACTTGGACTACAGTTTAATGAACTGGGCCAGTTTTGATTTGCCAACGTGGTTCAATGAACTGCTCTTCAAAGGCACAGAAGGCTTTTGACCTGCCGCAGTCAAGCTGACTCAAACAATCCTCCTTCCATGGGCTTAGAGTTGACATTCCATCACATCAAATTGGTGACGATGAAGGCGCGTCCTCAACTGACACTGGAATTCACACAGATTAAATGTTTCCATTGTTCTGTGCAAGTAACTGATGAACAGAAACTTCTTAAAATCACTTGGGTATTAAAAAATAAAATAAAATAAAATCCAGGAGGCTCCAAAAAACGATTACGATGTTTCAAAACATGCTTATTTATTTTGGTGTGGCCTTTGAAGGAGTTATGCTGTCATTGATCTTGAACTGTTAGGCTTCTGGGGTCAATTCAAGGGGCTGGTTGCCACCTTTAAGTCCTACGTGACTCGGAGCCAAGTTATGTGTGGGACCATCTCTCCTCAATGGTTTCTGTGCTACTACATCTGGCAAAGTGGACATGGTCTTTTTGGTGAAGATGTCTCAGAGAGAGATCTTGGATGAATGTTATGATCTCTCCCTTATGGGACAACTTTTCCCAGAGATATAGAACATAGAATAATAAGGTTGGTCTTTCATTCCAACTCCCTTGTTTGAACAGGAGACCGTATTCTTTTCTGGACGAATGGCTGTCCAAATCTCTTCTTGAAAACCTCCAGTGATGAAGCATTCACAACTTCTGAAGGCAAGCCGTTCCATTGATTAATTGTTCTCAGTGTCAGGAGATTTCTCCTTAGTTCTAGATTGGGTTTCTTCTTAACAAACTTCCACCCATTACTTCTTGTCCTGCCTTCTGGTGTTTTGGAGAATAAATCAATCCTTCTTCTCTTTGAATACCAATTAGGGAATATATTCCACAAGAAAGGAGAAAGAAAGGAGAGAGGGTAGGAAGAGGAGAGGGAGAGAGAGGAATGGAAGAAAGGGGAAAGGAGAGGAAGAAAGGACGAGACAGGAGTAGGAGTGAAGGCAAGAAAGGGGGAAATTTTTATTTTATTTATTTATTTGATTAAACTTTTATACTGCCCTTCTCTCGAAGGACTCAGGGCGGTGTATAGCCCATAATAAAAACAACAGAGATACAAAAGTTAAAAACAATTAAAATAGATTCAATAAATTGGCCGTAATAATTTAAATCCCAAAACTAAAATACCCATTAAAATTCATCGTTCCGTCAGACCAGCTTGTTGGAATAACGGGGTCTTAAGGGCACGACGGAAGGCATGGAGATCGGGGATCCTACATATCTCCGGGGGCAATTTGTTCCATAGGGCAGGGCCCCCCACAGAGAAGGCTTTCCCCCTGGGGGTTGCCAGTTGACATAATTTGACCGATGGCACCCTGAGGAGGTCTTCTCTGTGGGAGCGTACCGGCTGATATTGGTGTCAGAAGGCGGTGTTGTAGATATCCAGATCCTAAGCCATGGAGTGCTTTAAAGGTGGTAACCAATGCCTTGAATCGCACCCGGAAGACCGGGGAGGAGTGAGGGAAAGGAAGGGGAAGTAGGAAAGAGGAAGGAGAGGAGGAGGGAGAAAGTAGGAGAGGAGAGGAGGGAGAGAAGGGAAGGGAAAGGAAAGGAAGAAGGAGAAGAAGGTTTGTTGTGAAATGAGGGGAAAAAAAGGGTAGAAGAACAACCCCGAATGCAACTAAAATGTCTTATTTGTATGCTCTCTTTAAGAAAAATATGTATATGTATGATCAATTATGTATAAGAGAATGCACATTTACATTATGTGTATAAGAAATAAAAATTAAAAATCAAGTACTCCTTAAGACTGCTATCATATCACCCCTCATCCTTCAGTTCATTAGACTAGACAATTCCCTCAATTGTTCATTGTACAGTTTAGCCCCCAGACCCGTTACCATCTTTTTGGCTCTTCTCTGCACTCTTTTCTAAAGTCTCAACATCCTTCTTTTATATATCATGGTGATCAAAACCGAATGCAATATTCCAAGTGTGGCCTTCAGGAAAGCAGTGAAAATCCTCCCTGGCATTAGGACCAGGCTGTTCATAGATCTGGCACATGATTGATGGATGGATGTGAGTTTTTAATCAGGGCTGCAAAGTTGTTTATTGTTTTAAATCCTAGTTTTGTGTTTTTTATTTTGTCCACCATCCTACGTTCTTTTTTTTTTTTAAATTGATTTATATGCCGCTCTTCTCCGAAGACTCAGGGTGGCTTACAAAGTGTTAAGCAATAGCCTTCATACTTTTGTATATTTTTACAAAGTCAGCTTATTGCCCCCACAAACTGGGTCCTCAATTTACCCACCTTAGAAAGGATGGAAGGCTGAGTCAACCTTGAGCCTGGGGAGATTCGAACTTACAGTAATTGAAGACAGCTGGTGTTAATCACAATGCTTTTTTTAGTCTGCTGAGCTATCCAAGCTCTTGGATTTTGCACAACCAGGGAAGGAGAACGAGGGAAAAATATCTGAACCCAACACAAAGTCAAGAGAATGGGACTTCTTCCCTTGCCCTGGCTGTACAAAGCGAGGCTGTTGAGATAAATCCCGGTGCATTTTTATACCTGGGAGAGCAGGCTAGGCTCCTGGGGGAGACATATGGGGCGGGGGGGGGGGATTCAGAAGCCAGGCCCTCCCTCGCCTTGATGTAGGCCAGGCGTCTCCCTGGGGCTATGCTAGTGTGAAAATGTTGGGCGTCAGCTAGTCCCATGACGCTCCGTGAGCTGAGTCTGGACTTGATGGAGTGTTTAAGTGATTTGTAATTAGCTGAACGAAAAAAAAAAAATAGGCATCCACTCCTCTTCACACAAACACAGGCCTAAGAAATAAATCAACGGGATAGTAGAACATAAAGAGCAGGGAATTCCCCCCCCCACCTTTCCTGATGAACTTTGTAAAGTTTTCTCTTGTTATTCTGCCCCTCGGCTCCTGAAACGTCCTGCAAGTGTGAGATTCAAGGATGTTTTGGGGGAGGGGGGTCTTCTCCAACCCCCAAATGTTGTAGACCTCAACGGCAGGCCTTATTAGGCAGCAGGGGCTGCAAGAAGTGAGGCTGCGCTGTGAAGGTGTGAAAGAGTGAAGTTGCATTGGCATTGATGACGTTCCCCAGCTGGGTCATGAAATGTCTCCAAGGAAACAACCAAGCTCAGAGAGCACCAAGGACTTCACGGTCCTCTCTTCCTTCTCTTTCTCCTCCTCTCAAACACCATCTCCGCTCCTCCTCTCCATCACCATCACCATCTCTTTTCCTTTTCCTTTTCCTCTTCCTTCTCCTCCTCCTCCTCCTGTCAAACACCATCTCCTGTCCTCCTCCTCTCCATCACCATCTCCCTTCCTTCTCCTTCTCCTTCTCCTTCTCCTTCTCCTTCTCCTTCTCCTTCTCCTTCTCCTTCTCCTCCTCCTCCTCCTCCTCCTCCTGTCAAACACCATCTCCTGTCCTCCTCCTCTCCATCACCATCTCCCTTCCTTCTCCTTCTCCTTCTCCTTCTCCTTCTCCTTCTCCTTCTCCTTCTCCTTCTCCTTCTCCTTCTCCTTCTCCTTCTCCTACTGTCAAACACCATCTCCTGTCCTCCTCCTCTCCATCACCATATCCCTTCCTTCTCCTTCTCCTTCTCCTTCTCCTTCTCCTTCTCCTTCTCCTTCTCCTTCTCCTTCTCCTTCTCCTCCTCCTCCTCCTCCTCCTCCACCTCCTCATCCTCCTACTGTCAAACACCATCTCCTGTCCTCCTCCTCTCCATCACCATCTCCCTTCCTTCTCCTTCTCCTTCTCCTTCTCCTTCTCCTTCTCCTTCTCCTTCTCCTTCTCCTTCTCCTTCTCCTTCTCCTTCTCCTTCTCCTTCTTCTCCTTTCTCTTTCTCCTCTTCCTCCTCTCAAACACCATCTCCCCCCTCCTCCTCTCCATCACCATCACCATCTCCCTTCCTTCTTCTCCATCCCCTTCCCCTTCCCCTTCCCCCCTTCCTCCTCTTTACAAATCCCACTCCCTTCTAGCATTGATGATGTTACCTAGCTGGGTGATGAAACATCTATAGGAAAAGCACCAAGCTCAGAGAGCACAGTTCAACCCTGAGCTACAAATATTCTCTTTTATAGGAACTGAAGTGCAAGGCAGGATGCGAGCTGCTATTTTCCGGGGAGGTGCATGGGACATGTCTCAGGTCACGTTTTGTTCCCAAATCACATCCCAACCAATTACTGAAACTGGTGTGACCCAAAACTAGGCTTTTTCTACTGTGAAGCAGAGGACACAGTGGCCTGTTTTCAAGCTGGATCTATGTCAGCGTGTTTAGACTGTTCTGCTCTGTTTTGACATCAGAACAATTTTGATATGTTCACATTGGCCACCTCCAGTTGGGAACAAGTCGAGTAGTTTGGACCTTGAAATGTTTTGAACACCTCTACAGGTTGGAAAGCAAGAGTCGTAAGGAATTTTGAGGAGGTATAAGCAAGATGATACCTTTGAAGGGACTCCAAGCAGAAGGGTCAATCAAAAGTAGGGATGATCATTCTGGAGTTTTCTTAGGGTCTTTAGTAGCGGTCTACAGAAGTTTGACCTGTTGAGGTTCTCCAAGACGAGAACATCCTGAGAGGGGTTTGGAATTGTTCTGCTAGTATAAAAGACATGGATAAGATAACATGCTTAAACTAGAGTGGTTTGCTTCTCTTTTCCATCTGTAGATGACAACTGATCTTTGGACTGAGGAGATAAGTGAGAAGGACAGGAGACCAGAGTATGATATCTCAGCAGCATTGGAAGCTATTTGTTCCAAAACTGGTTCAAATCTTGGCTCTTTTTCTGGCCCTCATGCCTTTCATCATCTTGTTTGAAGGACAAGAGGAAAGCTCTGTAGGTTGCTATGGTTTGCCTGGAAGAAAACTGGAAAATTTATGTAAATGCCTGACATAAATAAATACACTTAAGAGGGCATGAGGGCACAGATTGGGATGAAATGTGCATTTTAATTAATGGCAATAAGTGCACAATTAGAAATAATTAGAATAATTGGAACAGAAATAGAATAATGTCCCTGTAGCAGGGAGAACTATGACCTAGGTACCCACTCAATTGTCTATCCAGGTGTTAGCTCTGAAATAATGTTTTTGCACTTTTGCTATTAATGGGGATGTTTGAAGGTTCTCCTTTGGGGAGGTTTAATCTCTAAAGAGACCTTGATTGGAAAGTCCTTTAAATAGAAGAAGGTATCTCAAGATTGACTCAGCCTTCCATCCTTCCAAGGTGGGTAAAATGAGGACCCAGATTGTTGGGGGCAATAGGCTGACTCTGTAAACCGCTTAGAGAGGGCTGTAAAAGCATTGTGAAGCAGTATATAAGTCTAACTACTGTTGATATTCCTTCCTTCCTTCCTTCCTTCCTTCCTTCCTTCCTTCCTTCCTTCCTTCCTTCCTTCCTTCCTTCCTTCCTTCCTTCCTTCCTTCTTTCCTTTTCTCCCAGTGGTTAGAATAAAGTATTGCAGGCTAACCCTGCCCACCGCCAAGCGTTCGATCCTGACCAGCTCAAGGTTGACTCAGCCTTCCATCCTTCTGAGGTGGGTAAAATGAGGACCCAGATTGCTGGGAGCAAACCTCTGAGCAAGCTGCTTAGAGAGGGCTGGAAAGCACTATGAAGTGGTATATAAATCTAGGTGCTATTGCTATCTAGAAGAATAAAGTACTCTAGAAATAAACATCATCATCTGAAATGGAGACCAATCTCCTGCCATCTTTACACTAGATACAGGAGGCCCCATGTCTACATCTTCCATCATCCTGGCTGCTGATGTGCTGCAGAGACAGATAGGAGTTGGAGTCCAACAAAACTGATAGGAGTTGGGAGTCCAACAATATTGCAAGGACCAGCAGATTGTTCTAACTTGGATTTAGATACGACAAAGTTTCCATAGCAACTCTAGTGTGCTCTCTTTCCCCATTCTTATTACATCTTCCTAGGCAAGAAGGCCTATAGAGGGGTTGTTGTGGTTGTTAGTTGCAAAGTTGTGTCTGACCCATCGCGACCCCATGGACAACGTTCCTCCAGGCCTTCTTGTTCTCTACCATCCTCTGTAGTCCATTTAAGCTCACGCCGACTGTTTCAGTGACTCCATCCAGCCACCTCGTTCTCTGCCGTCCCCTTCTTCTTTTGCCCTCCATTGTTCCCAGCATTAGGCTCTTCTCCAGGGAGTCCTTCCTTCTCATTAGGTGGCCAAAGTATTTGAGTTTCCTCTTCAGGATCTGGCCTTCTAAAAAGCAGTCAGGGTTGATCTCCTCTAGGACTGACCGGTTTGATCGCCTTGCAGTCCAAGGAACTCGCGGGAGTCTTCTCCAGCACCAGAATTCAAAGAACTCAATTCTTTGGCACTCAGCCTTCCTTATGGTAGTTCTACAGAGGCAGTTCTACATTATTTGCTGATCTAAGGGAGGGAGTTTTCCCCCGCTGGCTGCTAGAAGAGACCAGTAAGATTTGGGTGTTTTCATCCAAGGATGGTTCCTTGCTAGGAAGAAAGTCATCAGCCACGCTTGCTTGCTCTTCTGCCAGGAGGTTTTGCCCAGACATGCTGTTTTCCTTTGATGAGTACCGTTCCCACTGGAAGTTGGCTTCTCGGGAGGCTTGCTCTTGGGAAATCTCTGAATAACTGAACTTGCGGAATGAAGCCCAACACATCTGAGAATTAGCAAGGTTGGAGGATCTAACACTTCTAACATGTATCAGAAAAGATTTGTGATGAACATCTGCAGATGTTTGCTCTCTGAGCTGAGCAGTTGGCTTACAGATGTTTCATTACGCAAAATAGACAACAACACTAGTGCTCAGATGATGTTCCCTAGTTGAGCCATGAAACATCTGTAAGCCAGCCACCAGCTGCCTTCCAGCATTAATGCTGTTCCCTAGTTGGGTCATGAAACATCTCCAAAGAAAACCACCGAGCTCAGACAGCACCGAGGACTCCGCAGTTCAACCCTGAGCTACAGATATTCTCTTCAATTGGAATGAATTGGTATATAAGTCTAAATGCTAAGTGCTATTGCTATCTGCGTCTCCTTCCTTTGACTACTTTCTTCTTCTACAATCTGTTTTCCTTTTTCTCTTTTCCTCCTCCTACATCTGCTGGCCTTCTGATCTTCACCCTCAAGCTCCTCTCTTATTGCTTTATTGAACTGCAACATCAAAAAAAGAAGACGGAGAAAAGAGAAACTGCTTAGACTCAGAGAGAGAGAGAGAGAGAGAGAGAGAGAGAGAGAGAGAGAGAGAGAGAGAGAGAGAGAGAGAGAGAAAGGGGTGGGTGGGAACTCTGGCGCTTTGACTCAACTGTGCCGAGAACCATTCTCTTGTCTGAACATGTTTTTCCCACACAGGTTCCCGAGTGTTTCTTTCGTAGAGTGAAATTGCCCCAATGAAGGGCGTGGCAACCTCATTTTTTTGCACTTCATAGCTCTGTTTCTGCATCATTTAATCCTTTATGCTTATGGTGGAGGTTGAGATGAAACAGCGTACAGGGAGGTAGGTTCAAAAACTATCCACATGGTGCTTAAAAAAACAACCTGCACCTGAACAACAGTAAGACCAAGGAGATGGTGTTGGACTTCCGGAGGAAGAGAGAGGAACCTTCCCCACTTTACATCGAGCGGGGCTATGTAGAGAGAGTTTCTGCACCTCTATAACTCTCTGGTTTTGCTCTGCAACCCAACAAGACAGACACGGACTTCAGAGGGTAATTAGAACTGCAGAAGAAACAATGGCTACCAACTTGCCTTCCATGGAGGACCTGTATACTGCACGAGTCAAAAAGAGGACTGTGAAAATATTTACAGACCCCTTGCATCCTGGACATAAACTGTTTCAACTCCTATAGAGCACTGCACACCAGAACAACTAGACACAAGGACAGTTTTTTCCCAAAACAAATAGTTCCCTCAACACTGTCAAACTGTTCACTAAGTCTGCCTTACTTTTAATCTTCACATCGTTCCCATCACCCATCTCCTCCCACTTATGACTGTACGACTGTAACCTTGTTGCTGGTATGCTTAAGATTTATATTGACTGTTTCCTCGTAGAATTTTTTTAAAAAATTGGCCAAGTGTGATTGGACACACAAGGAATTTGCCTTGGTGCATATGCTCGCAGTGTACATAAAATAAAAGATACGTTCGTCAAGAATCATAAGGTACAACACTTAATGATAGTCATAGGTTACAAATAACAAATAATAGGTTACAAATAATATGATTCGATCGCTTATTTGTTCCCTATGACTATCATTAAATGTTGTACCTTCTGATTCTTGATGAATGTATCTTTTCTTTTATGTACACTGAGAGTGTCTGCACCAAAGACAAATTCCTTGTGTGTCCAATCACACTTGGCCAATAAAGGATTCAATTCTATTCTATTCTATTCTATTCTATTCTATTCTATTCTATTCTATTCTATTCTATTCTATTCTATTCTATTCTATTCTATTCTACTCTACTCTACTCTACTCTACTCTACTCTACTCTACTCTACTCTACTCTACTCTACTCTACTCTATTCTATTCTAAATTCCTGGGAGTCCATCTCAGCGAAGACCTTACCTGGAAAAACAATACGATCCAGGTGGCCAGGAAGGTCCAACAGAGACTCCGTTTCCTTAGGGTCTTGCATAAAAACAGGGTGGAACAACAACTGATAACTTCCTTTTACCGGTCCACAATAGAAAACATCCTCATTGCATCACAGTATGGCACACTGGCCTGACACCCACAGATAGAAAAACATTACAGAGGGTGGTGAGCGCAGCACAAAACTTCATGGGCTGTCCCCTGATACCACTAGACGAGATCGATAGGTCTCGCTGCCTTAGAAGAGTGAGGAAAATCCTCAGGGACGATTCTCACCAAGGTCACCACTTCTATACCCTCCTACCATCAGGAAGGAGACACAGAAATGTCTTCTGTACTAAAAAAAAAATAAAATAAAATTCAGAAAACCCTTGGGAAGTTCCGACAGCTAGCTGTGTGCAGCAAAAGCGGAATTCTTGTCCTAGGCCACAAACAAGCTAAAGGGAAAGTAGAACTAGCTTAACGTGTTTGTGGGAACCGTTTGCGCCAAGCCTACAGTCTGGGTGGGCCTCGTGGGGAATTCCAGCAGAGATTGCTGTGTATTTGTAGTAAGTAAAATATGTCCATTGTTTTCAAAGGCAGAGGCCCAAGGGATCCCCAAGAGATCCTTCATTTTTCTGAGAGACAGAGACAAAGTTATGCAAAATTAAAACAACATTAAAGTACAGTATTGTAAAGCACAACAAGGGCAGTGGTGAAATCCATTTTTTTACTACCAGTTCTGTGGGTGTGGCTTGGTGGGTGTGGCTTGGTAGGTGTGGTATGGCTTGGTGGGCGTGGCTTGGTGAGCATGGCAGGAGAAGGATACTGCAAAATCCCCATTCCCTCCCCACTCCTAGGGGAAGGATACTGCAAAATCCCCATTCCTTTCCCACTCCTGCAGGAAGGATATTGCAAAATCTCCATTCCCTCCCCTCTCCGGGGTCAGCCAGAGGTGGTATTTACCAGTTCTCCGAACTGCTCAAAATTTCCGCTACCGGTTCTCCAGAACCTGTCAGAACCTGTTGGATTTCACCCCTGAACAAGGCCCAGAAATAAAAGGACAAGTAATGGATAACAATCAGAGGTGGGTTTCAGCAGGTTCTGACCAATTCTGGAGAACCAGTAGTGGAAATTTTGAATAGTTTGGAGAACCTGTAAATACACCTCTGGCTGGCCCCGCCCCCATCTATTCTCTGCCTCCCAAGTCCCAGCTGATTGGGAAGAAATGGGGATTTTGCAGTATCTTTCCCCTGCCACGCCCATCAAGCCACGCCCACCAAGCCATACCATGCCCACCAAGCCACGCCCACAGAACCAGTAGTAAAAAAAAAATGAATCCCACCACAGATAACACTAGCAGCGATTGATGATCAAAAAGTTGTTTTTTTTTAATTGTTAAACAGAGCAAAGCAGAAGAACTTCGAAGAATTTCATCTCTGAACTTTCCATCTGAAGCCCCCTAAAACAATGGGCTGGATTAGACTGAATTTATCCGATTTTCTACAGCCCAGGATGTAGTAATATATAGTTCTTGAAACAAAGACCCTTAGAAATATATTTATATTTGGGAGATAAATTGAATTTGAAAACCCCCTTTTTCTGCCCCGGGGGAAAAAAAAAACACCTCTCTAAAAGATAGAAACCCCCCACAACCTGTTCCTTAATCAACTGGGCTACTCTGAAACCTGTCTGACATCCTTTGACATTCCTCAAATAATCTACAGATGCTTTAAAAAAAAATAGAGCGCTGAGTTTAGTTTTCGGCAAAATCTGGAGGCAGCCTTGATTGAAGGTTGCACAGCCTTGAAAAACAACACCTCCCCTTGAAGGCAGCCCAACACAAAAGTCACACAGGTTTCTTTCATGGAAAGGAGAGCCATGAAACACCCTTCTAGCTGACTGTACATCAGATTCCCGCATGCTTTCTTCTGGCCCACAACCTGGCGTGACTTGGCTTTTACACTGTCCTCAATGATAAATGGAACATTTGCCCGGTGATTACGATAATGACAGTATTGCATTTTTTTTTAACAAAGAGAGGAAGCTTTCCTATAGCCACAACCAGGAGGCGTTGACTGGGGCACTTTGTCACTCTCATTCCTAGCATTTCACTCCACCCCACAGAGTCTAGACATGTCTGGCATGTGGAAGGCAATGACAAGAAGGATCACAGCGCCGGCTGAGACAAGAACCACGGGGTCGCGGTTGACAAATGCATGCTCTCGGCAACGTGTACGGGAAAGTCAAACATGACGAGTGACTTCCCTCTGAAGTGCTTTGGCCAATTGTTCAAAGAGAAGAAGCAGAAGTGTCTCCCTGGATCGGGCCCACTAAATCTAGGTGTTTTGCATCCAGGCTACTTTCTGCTGACGGCCAGCTGCCTGCAATTTGGCAGTTCGAATCTCACCAGGCTCAAGGTTGACTCAGCCTTCCAGCCTTCCGAGACATAAAGAATAGAATAGAATAGAATAGAATAGAATAGAATAGAATAGAATAGAATAGAATAGAATAGAATAGAATAAGAGAGTTGGAAGGGACCTTGGAGGTCTTCTAGTCCAACCCTCTACCCAGGCAGGAAACCTTACACCACTTCAGACAAATGGTTATCCAACATCTTCTTAAAAACTTCCAGTGTTGGAGAATTCACAACTTCTGGAGGCAAATTGTTCCACTGATTAATTGTTCTAACTGTCAGGAAATTCCTCCTTAGTTCTAAGTTGCTTCTCTCCTTGATTAATTTCCCCCCATTGCTTCTTGTCCTTCCCTCAGGTGCTTTGGAGAATAGCTTGGCTCCCTCTTCTTTGTGGCAGCCCCGGAGATATCGGAACGCTGCTATCATGTCACCCCTAGTCCTTCTTTTCATCAAACTAGACATACCCAATCCCTAAACGTGGATAGCTCAGCAGACTAATGGCTGGAGCTATTAACTCCAGCTGTCTGCAATTACTAGTTCAAATCTCACCAGGCTCAAGGTTGACTCAGCCTTCCATCCTTTCTATGGTAGGTAAATTGAGGACCCAGTTTGTGGGGGCAATACGGTACGGTACTTAATAAGGTGCTCTTTTCAGAAATTGGAACATGGTTGATGTTTCTGAAACGGAGTTGGGGGATGATGTGGTGCAACCTTGGTGGCCAATTACAAATAAGTATGTAGAACATCCTTATTTACTGAAAAGCCTCATTAGGATGGTAAGTGGATGCTCACAGAAATGAAGGTATTATTTTCAGGAAAAGATGAATGTGTATAATGTGTCACTCATGACATCAGGGCGGTGGAAATAGAGAAGGTGAGAAGGATACTCTTCATTGTCTCTGGTGTCCACAAGACGAATTCTACCAGGTCTTCACGGTGAACATGAAGCCATATTTTCAACCCTGCTCCTTTGTCTCTGGCCCTTCCTCGTTGATTGAAATAGAAACAGCACGAGAGTTTGCAATTATATTCTGGAAATAAAATAGATGAGGATTAACGTTGAAGGTTTGAAAAGATAATACCTGAAGGAGAATTCCAAAGCCAGAGATGATCAACTTCTACTAAATTTTTAGTTGTCACGGGGAACCCTGATGGAATCTGGTGCTGAGGGTGCCATTCTCTCCTTCTTGATGTTTAGTAGTAGCTGGTTTCTTATCCTCTTCATGAATTTTAATTGCAAGCTAAATTGCTAATGTTCGTGCGTCCCGCTTAATAAATCTTGCCTGGTGGATATTTTAAACCTCGCTGGCTAATTCTACTTATGTATTCCTGCTGTCAATAAGTAGTTATTTTTTGAAGCAGGTAGAAGGCCTGCTGGCAGCCTCATAATGAAAATAATTTTTGAAAGAGAAGAAAGAAGGAGAAGGAGGAAGAGAGAGGAGAAGAAGAGGAGGAGGAGGAGGAAGAGAGAGGAGAAGAAGAAGAGGATGGAGGAAGGGAGAAAAGAAAGAAGAAGAAGAGGGAGGAAGAGAGAGAAGAAAGAAGAAGAGGAGGGAGGAGAAGAGAGAGAGGAGAGAGGAGAAGAAGAAGAGGGAGGAAGAGAGAGAAGAAAGAAGGAGGAGGAGGAGGAGGAGAAAGAGAGAGGAGAAAAAGAGGAGGAGGAGGAAGAGAGATGAGAAGAAGAAGAGGAAGAGGGAGGAAGAGAGAGAAGAAAGGAGGAGGAGGAAGAAAAGAGAGGAGAAGAAGAGGAGGGAGAAAGAGAGAGAAGAAGAAGGAGAAGGAAGAGTAGCAGACAGAAGAAGAAGAAGAAGAAGAAGAAGAAGAAGAAGAAGAAGAAGAAGAAGAAGAAGAAGAAGAAGAAGAAGAAGAAGAAGAAGAAAGTAGTATGACACATAAATACAGTAGCTTTTCACTCCCTAACCTGGTTAGACAGGTATATTTTTGGGTGTGGAGCACCTTCTATAATTAAGCAGGATTCCTTGATGCCTTTTGTAATATCTCTTCGCCTGTCTTCTCTCTGGCACTACCTGTATAATCTAGGTGTTTCCTTCTCCTCCCCATTTTCCAGGTGTGGCATTTAGGTAATGCTTTCCCTGCCTTCTTTTTTCATTCCTTGCTGGGATCAAGGCCTGAGAACTTGACTGTTTCTGTAAAGAAAGGTGCAAATTAGGCTGCAATTTGATCCTATCCTTCACAGAGCGTGGCTGCAGAGAAGAAGCCAGAAAGCCAACGCAGGCGGATAAAGGACCACGATGGAAACGGCAAGGACAAATGGGACCACAGGCAAGCAAGAGGAAGCCAAGACCCCCTCCTCGCCCAAGAAAGAGACAGAAGAAGGGAAGAAATCCAGCAGCCCAAACAAAACTGAGAAAGAAGCCAACAAAAACAACGTGGCGCCAAACCTGGAGACAACCCAACTCAAGAATTCAATGTATGCCGGAGGTGACTGGAAGAGACCGATCATCCAATTTGTGGAGTCGTCAGATGAGAAGAGGTCAACTTACTTCAACATGGAGTCTGGGGAGGCCAAGAAGTCAGGTTTTCCTGCTGGAGGAGAAACCCGGAGGTCCCAGGTCTCTTTTCCAGAGCGAGGAGATTTGAGGAAGCCCATGTTCAACGTGGAGACCAAGAAATCTTTCGGCAGCGAAGGTGAAGGGAAGAAGTCAATGTTTTCCAGTGGGCAGATTGCAGATCTAAGAAAACCCATCATCACCCTAGGGGAAACTGGAGAGACCAAAAGGTCCAACTTCAACCGGGTCAGTAGAGTACCTGCCGGAAGACCCCGGGTGGTTCTGGAAGAGGTCCTTTGTGACTCTTGCATCGACAACAAGCAGAAGGCAGTGAAGTCCTGTCTGGTGTGTCAAGCCAGCTTCTGTGAGCTTCACCTGAAGCCCCACTTCGAAGGGGCTGCTTTTCGAGATCACCAACTGCTGGATCCCATCAAGGACTTTGAGGCCAGGAAATGTCCCATTCATGGCAAGACCATGGAGCTTTTCTGTCAGACCGACCAAGTCTGCATCTGTTACCTTTGCATGTTCCAAGAACACAAGAACCATACCACCGTGACGGTAGAGATTGAGAAATCGGGAAAGGAGGTATTGTAATATATATATATATATATACATATATATATTTTCTTGGCATATTGTTGAACCCTTACTCTTTCTTTCCTCACTTTTGCAAGGAAGCATTTTCCACCAAATAACCTAGATTAGTGATGGCTAACCTTTTTGCCATTGCATGCCAGGAGCAGGGGAGGGGGGGTCACACACGTATGTGCCAACACCCATAATCCTATGCTCCCTGCCCCCATGCATATGTGTGCAACCCACCCACCCCCATGCTCCCCCCTCATGGCATGTGATGGCATGGTAGGCCCATTTTTTGCTGTCTCCAGTTGGCAAACGGGCCATTTTCAGCCTCTGAGAGTGTGGGGAAGGCTGGTTTTGCCCTCCCCAGACTCCTAGAAAGGCTCTGGAGGCTGGGGGAGAGAGAAAAACGGGCCTTCTCCACCACCTCCCGAGGTCCTCCGGAGGCAGGAAACAGCCTGGTTCCCTACTTCTGGTGGGCCCAGAAGGCCTGAAAATCAGCTGGCTGGAGTGTGCATGCACACCAGAGCTGAGCTCGCGTGCCCACCAATATGGCTACGTTCGCCATCCCAGACCTAGATTGAACGCTAAGTGGTATTTAGCTGGTTAAGTTTTCTGTCTCTGGGCTCTACAAAGAGTTAATTGACCTGGCCATATCCATCACTGAATTGCTCAAGGTGTGCCTGGTTGCATTGCTTGCATTTTAAAAAGCATTTCATTTGAGGCAATGTCCCCTCGGTGAATTGTTGCTTCGGCTTGTTCTCCTTTTCAAAAGTGTGTCTTCAGGCTGCCAGAGCCATGCAAAGAATATGCCCGCCTGAACTAAACCTGGTTTTCAGGAAGAAAGGACACCAGGACTCACTTTTATTGACTCCGGTTTATATGCGGAGATTCTGGACCAGAAGTTATGACCCAAAAAGTTGAGATGGAGGGACATGCGGTGGATTTTAGACAGCGTTGAATGGCTTAAAATTGGATCTCTTTGGAAAGATACCAAGCAATGTTTTGGGTGGGTTTACAAAGAAGTTGCCTTGGAGAAAATACAACATCGGACTTGGCTTGAAGGGATGAGTAGAGTTTTAGCAAGGACTGGAGTTTCCTCTACTGCAGAAGCTTGTAAAAGTAAGAATTGTGTCGAGGGCTAGATCTTAGAAGATATGTTCAAGCCTTGCTTCCCAGACTTTGGGTGGGGGACATTACTTCAGAAAAGTTGAGGAAGGACAACAAGATGCTTATCTCTGCTGACCATGTATTGAGTGGTATGGATAGAATGACTAGAAAGAGGTTTTTTCCAATATCCCATCCCATCCCATCCCATCCCATCCCATCCCATCCCATTCCTTCCCTTCCCATCTCATCTTATTCCTTTCCTTTCCTCTCCTCTCCTCCCTATTTTCTTCCTTTCCTTTCCTTTCCTTTCCTTTCCTTTCCTTTCCTTTCCTTTCCTTTCCTTTCCTTTCCTTTCCTTTCCTCTCCTCTCCACTCCTCTCCTCTCCTCTCCTCCGTTTTTTCTTCCTTTCCTTTCCTTTCCTTTCCTTTCCTTTCCTTTCCTTTCCTTTCCTCTCCTCTCCTCTCCTCTCCTCTCCTCTCCTCTCCTCCCTCTTTTCTTCCTTTCCTTTCCTTTCCTTTCCTTTCCTTTCCTTTCCTTTCCTTTCCTTTCCTTTCCTTTCCTTTCCTTTCCTTTCCTTTCCTTTCCTTTCCTTTCCTCTCCTCTCCTCTCCTCTCCTCTCCTCTCCTCTCCTCCCTCTTTTCTTCCTTTCCTTTCCTTTCCTTTCCTTTCCTTTCCTTTCCTTTCCTTTCCTTTCCTTTCCTTTCCTGTCCTGTCCTGTCCTGTCCTGTCCTGTCCTGTCCTGTCCTGTCCTCTCCCCTCCCTCTTCCCCTTCCCCTTCCCCTTCCCCATCCCATTTCATTTTTAGATTCCCTTTCTTTATTCCATCCCCTCCCCTCCCCTTTCCTTTCTTCCTTCCCTTCCCTTCCCCTCATCATCCTGAAGAATCCTCTTGCAAATCACTGGGTTTAAAATGTGAAACATTCAACTTACATAGGACAGCAGAGCCATGCATATAATATTTATTTATGAAAAGATGGTTAAGGGGAAAAAAAATCTCATTTCCCCCCTGAGTCTCTGCAAAGATAATCTACCATGGACTAATTATTTCCCTGACCTCTCGGCCAAAACACACACTGCAGGAAAAGTAATCCTAATCTTTTTCAAAGTAATGATTTGGACCCGTGGCCCTTATCATGAAAGACCTGGTAACCTGCTTTTATTTACCGCCATATCCATGAGCCCCCCACACCCGCCAGGCCTGGTTGCAAGGCCTCCACCCAAGAAGGCATGCTGGGACGTGATTCTTGCTGAATTGTTTTGGAAATCTTTTGCAGAATGCAGATATGGATGGGGAAGCGTAGGCTGTTTTTCCCTTCATCCCATCTTGAAATCCACGTGAGGGACATTTCTGTGAGCACCACCACGAGCTGCTTGAGTAGAGGTGCTTGAGACAAGGAAATAATTCTCGGTTTCAGTGCTTCTTTTATGGCGAGAGGCAAAATGCTGGAACCACTTTAAAACAGTCGGAGTGTAAGATCTCAGCATGGGCTTTAAAGCCACAAGTATTCAAATCATGTGTCTTCTTTTTCTTTTTTTCTTTCACCTTACATTTTCCGATTCTGCAGATGATCTGTGTATCCTACTCTTTCTCACCACTCTTCTGTCTTCCCAACGGCCAAATTGTGGAAGTTGAGAAACAGCCCACGCAAGATGCGTTTTGGGTGTGGGGTATGTTGGGCTGCTTCAAAAGGGCTTCATATCTTTTAAAGCAGGAGTGTCCAACCTTGGCAACTTTCAGACTTGTGGACTTCAACTCCCAGAATTCCTATTCTGGATGTTGAAGTCTAGAATAGAATAGAATAGAATAGAATAGAATAGAATAGAATAGAAGAGAAGAGAAGAGAAGAGAAGAGAAGAGAAGAGAAGAGAAGGGAATCAGTGGTGGGTTTCAAATTTTTTTTATTACTGGTTCTGTGGGTGTGGCTTGGTGGACGTGGTGGGGGGAAGGATACTGTAAAATGTCCATTCCCACCCTACTCCAGGGGAAGGTTACTGCAAAATCCCCATTTCCTCCCCATCAGCTGGGACTTGGGAGGCAGAGAATAGATGGGGGTGGGGCCAGTCAGAAGTTTTACTCCAAACTACTCAAAATTTCCACTACCGGTTCTCCAGAACTGGTCAGAACCTGCTGAAACCCACTTCTGAATAGAATAGAATAGAATAGAATAGAATAGAATAGAATAGAATAGAATAGAATGGAGTGGAGTGGAGTGGAGTGGAGTGGAGTGGAGTGGAATGGAATGGAAGAGAGTAAAATTTGGAATGGAATGGAATGGAATGGAATGGGATGGGATGGGATGGGATGGGATGGGATAGGATAGGATAGGATAGGATAGGATAGAATTAGAATAGAATAGAATAGAATAGAATAGAATAGAATAGAATAGAATAGAATAGAATAGAATAGAATTCTTTATTGGCCAAGTGTGATTGGACACACAAGGAATTTGTCTTTGGTGCATATGCTCTTAGTGTACATAAAGAAAAAAAATACAATATATTCATCAAGAATCATAAGATACAAAACATAAGATACACAAGTCTTAAAAGTTGCCAAATTTGAAGAATCCTGTTTTAACCCATTTCTCTAGGCTTCGGTTGGCTTTGCCTCAGGTTCGGTTTTGCCGACAGTTTATTGAGTAAACCAGTTTAAAGAAGCTGGTTTGTTGTAGCACGACGCATGAAGTCATTCACCGACTTGTGAAAAACCCATAATTGTTTGCAATTCCACAAGAGTTTTTTTCCGTCTTCTCATCAGTGGCGGATGCTTTAAGGATTAGCAGAGAGGCAAATTACACCAATTTGCTGGAATCCGGCAGGATTACACAGATTTTGGTGCCTTGTGGTTGGCAGAGGGAGCATTAAAAAAGAAAAACCCCCGAAGCGTCATATTACCAACCTAACTTAACATTTGAAACTGTTGGTTTCTTTTTGTCTTCCCCCCCCCCCCCCCATTCTTCTTGAACGTCTAACTTCCTTTCAGTCTTGAAAAGCTTTCAGTCCCACTCATTTAAAGGGACGTTGTAATGGAAGTTTTAACAACGCCATAGAGGCTGAAGGAAAAAATAGCTGCATTATCAGAGGGATACAAACAAGATCAAGGGAAGTACTCATACCACTCTGTAAAGCTTTAGTAAGACCACACCTAGAGTGCTGCATCCAGTTTTAGTCACCAAACTATAAAAAAAGATGTTGAGACTCTAGAAAAAATGCAGAGAAGAGCAACCAGGATGATGAGGGGACTGGAGGCTAAAACATACAATGAACGGTTGCAGGAACTGGGCCTGGCTAGTCTAGAGAAGAGAAGGACCAGGGGAGGCAGGATAGCAGTCTTCCAATATTTGAGGGGCTGCCACAGAGAGGAGGAAGATGGTCAAGCTATTTTCCAAAGCACCTGAAGGCCAGACAAGGAATAATGGATGGAAACTGATCAAGGAGAGATTCAAACTAAAAAATAAGGAGGAATTTAAAAGTAAGGAAAGCAATCAATCAATGGAACAGAAGTTGCCTTCAGAAGTTTTGGGAGCTTCATCACTGGAAGCTTTCAAGAAGTGACCGGATTGCCATTTGTCAGAAAGGGTGTAGTTTAATTCAGCAAGTATCCTTTCTTCTTAGGAATTGCAGGCCAAAGAGGTTGATGAATGGGATTTGTCAAAGGGAGATCTGAGTTTTTCAATAGATAGATAGATAGATAGATAGATAGATAGATAGATAGATAGATAGATAGATAGATAGATAGATAGATAGATATGTAGGTCCTTGGTTATTCGGGTCTTCTCCTGCGTAAAATTGGAAGTGTCTTGGCGACGTTTCGACGAAGTCTCATTAGTCATCTTCAGGCTGGTGTTCTCGGCTTCGTGCTTCCAGGAGCAAGATATAAATAGCTATAGATAGTCCTTGACTTACAACATTTCATTTAGTGACCGTTTGAAGTTACCTTGGCACTGAAAAAGTGACTTAGGACCATTTTTCACACTTACGACTGTTGAACCATTCCCATGGCCACCTGATCAAAATCCAGATACTTGGCAACTGACTCCTATTTATGACGGTCCCAGCATCCTGGGATCACTTGATCCCTTTTTGAGACCATGTGATATGCAACGTCAGTGGGGAAGCCAGATTCTCTTAAGAACCACATTACTAACTTAACAACTGCATGTGATTCAGTTTACAATGGTGGCAAGAAAAGTTATAAAATCGGACAAAAAATACTTAATTACTGTCTCACTTAGCAACATAAGTTTTTGGGCTCAAGTGTGCTCGTAAATCGAGGATTACCTATATTTTTTCTTCTTTTTTTTAAAAATAATTCTTTATTTATACATTTTTCTTTAACATATATAGATATTTAATAGACAGTGTGCTGTCTGGGTCATTTTACATATATATCATAATAGCAGTATTACTTGTCTATAATAGTATTCTTCCAACTTCTAATTTCTACCTTTATTATCTAACCATTGATAAAACAAATCCCAGGGTCAAGAAATATTCTGTGTCTTCTTTATCCTGTATGCTTAATGTTAACCTATCCATTTCTGCACAGTCTAATATTTTTGGGGTTATATTTTCATCTGAAGGAGTTTCCTCATTTTTCCAGTATTGTGCAAATACAATTCTCGCTGCTGTCAAAATGTGTAATATTAAATATATATTTATATTTATTAAATATTTATATATTTATTAAATATATATATATATATATATATATATATATATATATATATATATATATGTATATATATATAATATTTTTCTGGCAAAATATTTTCTTCTTCTTCGATGGGCTATTTTAAAAGGGTATATCCTCTTATTGCTCCTCTTCCTCCTTAACATTTTTTGGTAAAATATGAGAAATCCTTAAGAAGGCACCCCTTGTTTCTCTAAATGACAATGAAAATTCCCGCCTGGACTACTGCAATGCTCTCTACATGGGACTCCCCTTGAAGAGCACCTGGAGACTCCAACCGGTGCAGAATGCAGCTGCGCGAGGGATTATGGGAGCGAGGTGGCGCTCCCATGTGATGCCTCTCCTGTGTGAGTTGCATTGGCTTCCGGTGGTCTTCCGGGTGCGCTTCAAAGTGTTGGTTACCACCTTTAAAGCGCTCCATGGCATAGGACCTGGGTATTTGTGGGACCGCCTTCTGCCGCCGATAGCCTCCCACTGACCAGTACGCTCCCACAGAGAGGGACTCCTCAGGGTGCTGTCAGCCAGGCAATGTCAGCTGGCGACCCCCAGGGGGAGAGCTTTCTCTGTGGCAGCACCAGCCCTCTGGAACGATTTGCCCCCTGGAGATACGCAGGATATCAGATCTCCGGGCCTTTCGCCGTGCCCTAAAATCTTTTCTTTTCCATCAAGCAGGGCTGGCATAACCCCCTCCCCCCCTTTTAACCTTTTTAAACCTTTTAACCTGTTTTGAAGTGTTAATGGGTTTTAGATTGGGATATTTTTAAATTTCGGGCCAAATTACACGAAGTTGTGTAATTCTTTTAATAATTTTTAGATTTTATATGGGTATATTTTTATTCTTGGCTGTTCACCGCCCTGAATCCAGCAGGAGAAGGGCGGTATATAAATTGAATAAAATAAATAAATAAATAAATAAAATGCAGTATGAATCTGATCGAGTTTCATGCCACAGAGAAGTTTAGGATTTCTCCTCCTGCCCCTACATGTATTGCTATGTTCTCCTACGTTATTTAGTCATCCACATCTATACAAATCAGGGCTCTCTCTCTGCGGTGGACAATCTTACGTTGCTGTGGGGCAAACACTAGGGAGGGGAAAGTGTTGATTGCACTGGCTAGACCTACAATACAAATCTCCCACTTGCATCTAGGTTCGCCCAGCATATTACTCATGGTTATAATTGAACCTCAATTTGCTGAATTAATCCAGGATGCTGGGTTCGCACACCACCCTGAATTTTTAGCTAGAGCCAACTTTTGCCCAACCCAGCTGGTTGGCTAGTTCTGACATGGATAGACTCAGTTTCTAGTGGGACTGGATTTCCTGTATTCTGGGGAACTGGGGGTGGAGGGTGTTTGGGTGTTTTAAGATACCGACAGGTTCTTGCTGGAGCTATTTTAAGAGCTATTCAACCTTCTAACTCAGACGTCAGCAACCCGTAACTCTGCAGCCGCATGTGGCTCTATCACCCCTCTGCTGTGGCTCCCTGTCAGTCAAAATATGGGTCACAACCGCCAATATGCGACACTCACCAGCACATGATTTATTGAGCTTTTCAGCTCCCCGGTAGGCCAACCATGGATAAATCCCAGAAAACAAAATTTTCAGAAGAAAACAGAACATTTAATTCAACTACATATGCTAGTTTTGTGGCCACTCAAGAAATAGTCAGGCACGGGAAAAGTTTTGTGGCTCCCGGTGTTTTCTTTTAAGTGGGAAACGGATCTAAATGGCTCTTTGAGTGTTTAAGGTTGCAGACCCCTGTTCTAAATTAATTCTCCAGAATGTCCAACCCCCTGCTCAAGCCCTATGCCATTTCAGACAAGTGGTTGTCCAATCTCTTTTTAAAACCCCTCCACAACTTCTGGAGACAAGTTGTTTCACTAGTTAATTGCCCTAACTGTCAGAAAATTTCTCCTTAGTTCTAGGTTGCTTCTCTCCTTGATTAGTTTCCACCCGTTGCTTCTTGTCCTGCCCTCAGGTGCTTTGGAGAAGAGCTTGACCCCCTCTTCTTTGTGGCAGCTCCTCAAATATTGGAAGACCGCTATCATGTGACCCTTAGTCCTTCTTTTCACTAGGCTAAACAACCTAAAGATCCCTTCACCATTCACCATAATAACAACATTGAACTGAAACAAACGTATAGCAGAGTTGGAAGGGATCTTGGAGGTCTCCTAGTCTACTACCAAGAGATACCAGGAGATCCTCTATTTTGAGGCAAATGGCTGTCCAGTCTCTTCTTGAATGCCTCCAGTTTTAGAGCCCCGAATGCAAGCCATTCCACTGGCTTAATTGTTCTCCCTGTTAGGAAATTTCTCCTAAGTTCTAGGTTGCATCTCTCCTTGATTAATTTTCATCCATTGCTTTTTGATTCTTTATAGGAGATTTGAACTTAAGTTTATATCGTGGTCCATCCTCAAGTCACTCAACTTTGGGGTTGGTCTGTTGCATGAAGCATGCCCCAATGTTTTGGTGATGAAAATTACCTGGAAATTTACCGAGTAACCCAAGACTAGTAGTTTTCGCTCACCTGAGCAACATTCCCAGAGTTAGTTTGAGAAAAGAGGAGGAATTTCTATGCATGGGTGTCCGCAGAAGGACCGACAAATTTAAGATGATGTCTGCAATGGCATGATTGATTCCCTGCTCCATTTTTGTTTGTCATAGTGTATATAAGAAGACCGGAGGCTTCAATAGCATGGTCATAGCTTCTTTATGGTTTTTATGCACAACATACACACTGTGGATGCCATTCTTTTTAGAGATGCTTTTGGATGAAGGGTGGGAACAAATGTGAAGATAATGCTTATGGGAAAGGAAATCCGTGCAGCATCATAAATTAGGAATGAAGGCAAATACACAGGTCCCAGAATATTGTTACTGGTTCCAATTTGGGTCGGTTACCAGAACCAGAGGTTTAATCTTTCAAACTTTCAGATTTGTGCTGGAGCCCATCCTCAGGGAAGTTGTGTCTCTTCAGAATGTGTGTTTTTTGGCTATACTGTGCATAGAATATGAACTGAAGAAGCTTCTTGGATGGGAAGCTAAATGTCTTCAAGGAAAAACAAAAGAAGTCCACTTTTGAGAAAGCACCTTTGGGACAACCATGATCTGGATGACTGAGAATCTCCCTAGACTTCCGTTTCTTCCTTCTTTCCTCTCTCTCTCTCTCTCTCTCTCTCTCTCTCTCTCTCTCTCTCTCTCTCTCTCTCCTTCCTTCCTTCCTCCCTCCCTCCCTCCCTCCCTCCCTCCCTCCCTCCCTCCCTCCCTTTCTCATTTCCTTTGTTCCTTCCCCACCATCCAGTCAGAGCTGAAGAAGCTTCTTGGATGAGAAGTGAAATGCCTTCATAGAAAATAAAAAAAAAAGCCCAGTTGACTTTTGAGAAAGCTCCTCTGGAATAACTATGATCTGGATGACAGAGAATCTCCATCTCTTTTTTCCTTCTTTCATCTCTCTCTCTCTCCCTCCCTCCCTCCCTCCCTCTTTTTCATTTCCTTCGTTCCTTCCCCACCATCCAGTCAGAACTGAAGAACCTTCTTAGATGAGAAGTGAAATGCCTTCAAAGAAAATCAAAGAAAGCCTAGTTGACTTTTGAGAAAGCACCTTTGGGACAACCATGATCTGGATGACTGAGAATCTCCATAGCTCCAAATAGACCTTCTGGTGTGAGAGCCGTTCCCTGAGGATGGACTTCAGAGTCCAAAAGCTCAAAAGACTCAACTCCTAGTCCCGGTGACCGATCCACATTGGATCCTGCATCCTGCATTGGATCCTAAATTAACCTGCTGACTCTCCATCCCTTCCAAAAGCAGTGTTTCTCAACATCATACTTTAAGACGGGTGGGGAATTCGGCGACTTGAAGTCCACCCATCTTCAAGTGGGCCAGGTTGAGAAACGTTGCAAAGACTCTCCAATTTCTGGGCTGCAGAAGAGAAGACAAAGAGACTGAAGGACACAAAAGAGGGCCAAGGCAATGTGGGAATGTGTAGGAGGGAGGCTGTCAGGGTAGCAATTAAAAAAGAATTAAGTAATTGCACAGAAGGGAGAGAGAGACGGGGGGGGGGGGAGATCTCAAATTTCTGGTTCCTCAACAACAAAAGGGAGGCCCTCTCTTGGTCCTCTTCTGACTCCAGGAGCTGGTGACAATGACCCAGCAAAAGCAGCTGCTGAAGTTACATTTTTAGGTAATTGGAGAAAATGATTCAGACATCCCAAAGGAGTTGAATGACTGAAATAGAAATGAAAGAATATCCCTTTCTCTTCCAACACCACCCCACTTCTTCTTCCAAAGCAACTGGCTCAACAGATGGTTCCTTAAGGAAGGAGGATTTGGCCACTGGGGACCCTGGAAGGGAATTATGGTTGTTGTAGTCCAACATCCCTGTCAAATGTTGGTAGACTGTCTAGAGTGGAAAGAATAGAAATTCTCCCTCCCTCTCTCCTCTCTCTCTCTCCCTCTCTTTTTCCCTCCCTCCTTCTCCCTCCCTCCCTTCCTCCCTCTCCCTCTCCCTCCCCTTCTCTCTCCTCTCTCTCCCTCTCTCTCCTCTCTCTCTCCCTTTCTCTCCCTCTCTCTCCCTCTCCTTCCCTCCCTCTCTCCTCCCTCCCTCCCTCTCGTCTTCTCTCTCTCTCTCAATCTAGTGGGGCATAATAGACCTGATTCTATGGGAGTTTCAATTCCTCTGCAGGCTACAGATGTGACAATCTCCTGCTGAAGTTCCATCTCACTTTCTCTCTTTGGGTTCAAGTTCTTCACTCAACACTTGGGTTTGAGTTCAGATTTCTAATGCTAGTGTCGAGTGCGAAAAACAAGGGCCACCCACATATGGCTCCAGTCTGTAGCATTAAACCTCAGGGCGTCCCCATCTCATCTTGATTCATCTGTTTGAATGAATCTACAGTTAGAGTGATCAGTGGTTCCCAGGTTCTCAGTGCTGGAAAGCAAGATGGAAATCTGAATAAACGAACAAGCTAGAAAGCAGCAGTCTCTCAAACGGGTAGAAGTAGTGAAGGTGATGGACGATGCAAGAAAGGAAGTGATTTTTGGAAGTAGTTTAAACCATCATATTCTGTGAATGTGGATGAACTAGACCTGTGATGGCTTTATTGACTAAGCCATGTGGGGCTAAGTTGTGTTCATTGTACTGTGTTTCCCCGAAAATAAGACCCTGTCTTATTTTTTTTTGCCACCAAAAAAGGCACCAGGTCTTATTTTCGGGGTGGGGGATGTCATCCACTGACTCACCTCACTTGCACACGTCGTCCCCAGCCTCCTTTTCGCTGTCAGAGGCCTTCAGGAACTTCTTTCGCTTCGGATAGTTGCAGCCAGGCCTCGCACACCTCGGCTCACTTCTTCTGCAGCTGGTGAGGCTTTCCTGATCAATCCAAAGCTCTGTGGTCAGCTACGGAGGCCTTCAGGAAAGCTGTGTTGGCTTCAGAAGAAGTGGGCCAAGGTGTGCGAGGCATGGCTGCAACTGTCCGAAGGTAAGTAGTAGGGCAGCTCCAACACTCTCAATTCCCACGTTAGCTTAATTTTTACTAGCGCACCCTGGAGTGGGCAGGGGTCTTAATTAGGGCTTATTTTGGGGGTAGGGCCAGTGGTGGGTTCCTCCCGGTTCCTCCCGGTTCTGCTGAGTCAGTAGTGGTGATGATATGACATCACTGAACCGGTTCTGCCCCCCGCCCCCCTCCACATTATTCTTACCTTTTATTTGGCCCCACCCCCAATCTATTGCTGCCTCCTGTGTCCCAGCTGATGGGCTATAAGGAAAAACTGTTTAAACTCTTGCTGCGGGGCTTAAAAGGGCCGCCCTACAGCTGATCAGTGGTAAAAGGCAGTTTGGTGGTAGACCGGTGTCTCCAAAAACAAATGAGTAGACCGATGCTTGCAAAAATAAATGGGTAGACCAGTGCCTGCAAAAATAAATGGGTATATTCGTACAGCTCTCTATGCAGTTAAAAGCCTGGTAGACCAGTACTTCTGCTAAATCCTAAAGAATTGTCACAAGACCATCAAGCCACACCCACAAAATAAACCACGCCCACAGAACCGGTAGTAAAAAAATTTAGAACCCACCCCTGGGTAGGGCTTATATTAGGCCCACGTAAAAAATCAAGCTAGGACTTACTTTCTGAATAGGTCGTATTTTCGGGGAAACACAGGTATAATGATGTCGATGCCCATGATTTATGGACCCGCATCAGATACTAAGCTGCCCATAGATAATGCCAGTATTTGCACTCCTGTTGCCATCTTGGCATCACTGTTCTATTGAACAGTGTTCTATCCACACACTTCTATTGAACTTTTAAATGTCCTTTACATATTGCAAGTGCTTTTTTGCCGTTTCAGGAAAAAAAAAAGCATTAAAAAAGGAATCTAAATGGTCTACAAGATAGAACAGTTATATGAAATGTATGGATGCCTGTTGAGCAAACCACGGTTAAAACCAGGGGTGAAATACAGCAGGTTCTGACAGGTTCTGGAGAATCGGTAGCGGAAATTTTGAGTAGTTCGGAGAACTGGCAAATACCATCTCTGGCTGGCCCCAGAGTGGGGTGGGAATGGAGACTTTGCAATATCCTTCCCCTGGAGTGGGGTGGAAATGGGGATTTTGCGGTATCCCCCTGGAGTGGGGTGGGAATGGGGATTTTGCAGTAGCCTTCCCCTGCCATGCCCACCAAGCCATGCCCACAGTACTGATAGTAAAAAAATTGGATTTCAACATTGGTTAAAAACAAACAGGATTATGTGATAGCTGAACTAAATCCCGGGTCTGCTCACACATTTGTAAGCCATGGACCCAGTGGTGGGATTCAAATAATTTAACAACCGGTTCTCTGCCCTAATGATTTCTTCCAACAACCAGTTCGCAAAACTGCTCAGAAAGTTAACAATTGGCTCAATCCCACCACTGCATGGACCATTGTTTAATCTATTGCATAACCAACGGTTGTGTGGTCCATAAACCAGAATTAATCAAACATGGCTTAGTGGTACATGTGAAGTCAGTAGGATTTCAATTCGGCTAGCTTATCTCCAATCTCTTCGATATATTCCACACTGTTGAAGCAGGGCCAAGAGTTAGATTTCTTTTTTCCGACTCATATTCATAATGTCCCATTTCACCCTCATTAATCCTTTTTAACATCTCTGAATTTACTTACAATCCTCACGGATTGTACGTTTGGAGTTGTACGTTTTCCCAGGAAACATATCTGGTGAGCAATACGTTGTTTTAACGCAAACTACTTTTGGTGTAAATTGGTTTCGATTAGTAAAATGGGAGTCATCAGTTTTCCGGAAAACAGGTTCCTTGTAGTGATGAAAACTTCTAATATTAGATTTCCTTGTATTTGTCCTTCCTCAGTTTGAGGCTGAAATAGTTCCTACAAAACTACACACACACACACCCATTAGAGAGTCTAACAGAGCAGAAATCTGAAGTTAATTGCAACATTTTAGAGCAACTAAGAAAACAGAAAACTGAGCTTAAAAGCAATGACTAGAAGGGGGGGGGGGAAATGATCCGAAACTAACAGAAAAATATTTTGATTTCCGTCTTATTTTGAGAATAAGATGCTATAGAATGCTGAAACTATGATAGCGGCTTCACCGATGATCTCATCCCATTTCAGAATATTTGATATGTTTAATCAGCTAACAGATTAACAGAGTTGGATACCCCCTATACCATTTCTGACAAATGGCAGTCCAACCTTTTCTTGCAAGTCTCAAGTGATGAAGCTCCCACAACTTCTAAGGCAACTTCTGTTCCACTGGTTGATTGTTTTCACTGTCAGAAAGTTCCTCCTCATTTCTAGGTTGAATCTCTTCTTGTTCAGTTTCATCCATTATTCCTTGTCTGACCTTTGGGTGCTTTGGAAAATAGCTTGACCCCCTCCTCTCTGTGAGAGCCCCCCCTAAATATTGGCACACTGCTATCATGTCTCCTCTGATCGTTCTCTTCACTAGACTAGACATGCCCAGTTCCTGCAACCGTTCATCATATGTTTTAGCCTCCAGTCCCCCCATAATCCTGGTTGGTCTCCTCTGCACTCTTTCTAGAGCAACCTTAAATACTCAAAGAGCCATTTGGACCCGTTTCCCACAGAAAAGAAAACACCAGGAGCCACAAAACCTGGGTGGGTGTGGCCAAATCGACGTCACTCACTTCCACCAGTCACATGACCTCCCCCTAGTCACGTCTACCCAGTTGGTCATTAGGGCAGAGAACCAGTTGTTAAAAAACATCGGGAACCACAAAATGCTTTTGACATCTCTCTCTCTCCCCTCCCTCCCTCTCTCCCCCCTCTCTCCCTCTCTCTCTCTATGTCTCTCTCTCTCCTCCTCTCTCTGTATCTTCCTGTCTCTGCCCTGGTCGCTTTTCCATCCCCCACTGTCACCCTTATCTTCTCAGGCCAGGCGAGGAGTGACTGGGAGGGGAGGGTGAAGGGCGGGGCCAGCCAGTGGTGGGATCACCTGACACGGAGCCACAGCAGAGGGTCCAAAGAGCCGCATCCGGCTCCAGAGCCTCAGGTTGCTGACCCCTATTCTATAGTCTCAACAACTTTTCTATAGTGTGGTGACCAAAACTGGATGCAGTACTCTTAGGTGTGGAAAGATTTGGCTTTTAGATTCCTTTTTACCTCTATTCATTCATTCATGTGCCATTGATTATTGGTCTCCCGTCTTGATCAAGATAGAAATGACATATGTGACAATAGTAGCATTCATTTTCTTGGAGGTGCTGCCTCTTTATGATTCCTTAGGTTCTTGTATATTATTTGCTGCTTCCATCCTCAAACTTATTCAGGATGACACCTGTTAAAACCTGCGTGAAATAGGCATGTCAGATACCTCCTACCTTGTCCTTCACCCACCGAGGACCTCTCTGAAGCTTGTGAACCGATACGATACACCCGAGTGTTGCTTAGTCTTTAGAAGAATGGTATGTCAACAGCTAATGTGTATGCCAAGGCTGGGTCACCTGATGTTCTCAAGAAGAATGGAGCTAGACTAGCATCTGCTCAAAAATGGAAGTGTAATGAAATACCCTCAGAAGAAGAAGTAACGCACAAAATTTACAGCTGCGCAGAGATGGACAGACTTACTTAGAACTCAAAGACAAAAGTGAATCAACATACTTTGAAGTCTGGAATAAATTTTACAATTGGTTAGATAAGAGGAAGAATGCCAAAAACAAGGGCTAATGAATGTCTGGAAATGTATATATCAATGTATATCAATATATCAAGGTACATTGAATTCGTGAATGTAATATAGGTTTACTAAATATATGTATAGCTGTTTAGGAAGTAAAATACTGTATACTTGATATATAATGAAATAGGAGATATGTAAATTTGTATATAGATTAAGGAATATATTACTTATTAACTTGAATTCGATGCAAAGGTTAGAAACCAGAGACTTGAGAAATGTCCATTGTTTTATTTTTTAAACTAATAAATTAAAAAAAAAAAAAAGAATAACGCAGCTTCGGTTCCCACAAAGGTGTTGTGTGAACACACCCTGGGAATCTGGCTAGAAAGAAATTCAATCCCAGTGAATTGCTGGGAGGAATTTCAAAGGAGGCCATTTCAGTATCCCTTTCGGGTTTCAGGAGACCTCACATGATCTTCTCAGAAATCTCCTGCAAGGCTTGCTCATATATCCTCCCCGTTCTGAACATGGCAGCTTGGAGAGGGCACATTCAAAGCTAGCAGGCATTTGGGAGGACACCAAGAACTTTTCTGAACACCAAACCACCGAGCCTTGGCTTGGCAGTCCGTATGGCTTCTTGGTTTCTGCATGCAGCAGATGCTCCTGTTTAATAAATCAAAGCGTTGGCTGACTTTTAACCTTGCCGGTCCTCCCTCCTAATATATTCCAGATCTAATTATATGATACCAGCAGCCAAGTTTCACTGAGATGGCTGGACTGATTCTTAATCAGTTGCTCTTCTTTATTTCTGGGAATAAATCGACAGGGAATTCTTGAAGAGGGTGAAGATGGACATTTCTGGGCCCATCTGAGACCCAGCCCTAACTTTTCCCTTAAATCTTTTGCAGGAGGTCCATTTGCTTAGTCTTCTTCTGCAACGGTCAGTATTTTGCCTAGCTCAGGGGTCTGCAACCTTAAACACTCAAAGAGCCATATATACACGTACAATGACAATAAAGTTTATTTTATTTTATTTTATTTTATTTTATTTTATTTTATTTTATTTTATTTTATTTTATTTTATTTTATTTTATTTTATTTTATTTTATTTTAATTTTAATTTTAATTTTAATTTTAATTTATTTTTAAAAATTTGATTTAAATGCCGCCCTTCTCCGAAGACTCAGGGCGGCTTACAATGCTTTAAGCAATGGCCTTCATACTTTTGTATATTTATACAAAGTCAGCTTCTTGCCCCCACAAACTGGGTCCTCAATTGACCTACCTTAAAAAGGATGGAAGGCTGAGTCAACCTTGAGCCTGGTGAGATTCGAACTAGTGTAATTGCAGACAGCTGGATGTTAATTACGGTGCTTTAGCCTGCAGAGCTAAACCAGGCTCCGGTTTACCTCTGCAGACTAATTTTATTTCATTTTATTTATTTTATTTTATTATTTGGACCCGTTTCCCGCAGAAAACATCGTGTGCCACAAAACCTGGATGGGCGTGGCCAACTCACTTCCACCAGTCACATGACCCTCCTAGTCACGCCTACCCTGTTGGTCATTAGGGCAGAGAACTGGTTGTTAAAAAACACCGGGAACCACAAAAACCTTTTGACATCCCTCTCTCCTCTCTCTTTCCCCACCTCTCTCTCTGTATCTCTCTATGTCTCTCTCTCTCCCCCTCTCTCTGTATCTCTCTGTCTTTGCTCTGACCACTTCTCCATCATCCACTGTTGCCCTTAACTTCATCCGAAAGAGAGTCACAGCAGAGGGCCAAAGAGCTGCATGCGACTCAAGAGCCACAGGTTGCTGACACCTGGCCTAGGTGGCCAACACAAATTTGTCCAAAGTGGCAACTGGATGATGCCAGGTCCCAATTTTTCCCCTTTTCACATTTGTTTTCCATGGTGGATAAGAAAAAGACACCATCCAACCAGCCACTCTGTGCAAAACTCCTTCTCAGATCATCTAGGGAGGACAGGAGAGGTGAAAGGAGTCTATGGAGAAGGGAGAGAAATCCAAGAAGCTAGGAAACTATTCATCCTACCCCTTCAGAGACAAAGCTTCAAATCTATCTCCACAATAAATCTTGGAAACCAACCATTTGGAAGCTGATTTTCTCTAACCTGCATTGTTTTGAATCTGTGCAACTTCTCTGTGTAGATGAAGTTCAAAATCAGGGACATTGTCTGTACCTCCACAGAGCCAATAGTCAAACAAGACTGACTATGCAAAATTGTAATTTTGGGTGGAACCTATATACCTTTTCCTGGTAAGACAAATCCTTGGGTGCTAATAGGCATTGTGGTCGTTGGTTGTCTTGATGATGCAGAAAGATTCTAGGATGAAGAAGGTTATTCTTGAGTAAGCATTGGACACACCCAGGCAAATGCCATAGACCAGTGTTTTCCAATCTTGGCAAATTGAAAGTGAGTAGACTTCAACTTCCAGAATTCTCAGCAATGGCTATGCATCCAGTTATATGAACTGGAAATCGTCAAGGGGGGGAAACCCTGCCTTAGATCAGGGGTCTCCAACCTTGGCAACTTTAAGACTCTGGGAGTTGAAGTCCACAAGTCTTAAAGTTGCCAAGGTTGGAGACCCCTGGCCTAGATAGACCTTGAAGATAGTTTGAGAACAGGCAGATGCTGGAACGGTGGAGGCATTCCTCATGTTTCCTGTCTTCTCCCCAACATGAACCTTTTGCACAGGTCATTCTGCAACCTATAGCAATGTAGTTGCAGAAAACCCATCGGGTAGTTCCCAAGCTAGTGTGCAGATCATTTTGAATGTGTAAATAATATGTAATTAAATCAAGGGAGTGAATGAGAACATCATTTGAAGGATGAGTAAGTCTTCTTTCCCAGATGGGATAGAGCAATGTTTTAAGAGAGCTTTTGTTCAACTCAAGAGTGATTCTACACAGGTGGGGAGGCGGGTAGCACTCTGTGATACTTGAAAAGCATAGTTTCCAAGAGAGTTTTTATTGTGCTCCAGAGAGTTTTTGGAAAATGAGTTTTATTAAGAAATGACCTGAAGGACAATCTCATCACTTTAACAGCTCTATTGGAGAAAGCGAGCGAGATCTTCATTATGTGGGGTTGTGATGAAAGAAGGCACCCAATTGTGTTGTCTCTCTTCTCTTTTCCATTCAGATGTTCCCAAGAGAAGGTCCTTGGGTCAGAAAGAATTCTTTGTGAACGGTGGCCTGGGAGAAAGTGAATAGAACATGCTTTACATCTCACCATCTCCCTGCTGCGTGCCTCCAGCCATAATTAGGAGTGCCCCAATTAATCCATTTCATTAGCAACCACCCAGATCCTGGGGTCAGTAGAACTTCCATCTTCTGAGGTGGAATTAGAAGAGATTAATTATTTCTTAGCCCTGGAGCAGTTCCACGGCCATCAGAAGCAAGGTGGGATCCCACCCGACGTGATCAGGACCAAGTCTAGATTCCCACCGAGCTTCACGGTGTCACAGTGTCCCCAGGTGTCCCTCTGTTTTTCTTTCTTTACACAAAGTAGAAAGTGTCAGGATTAGCTGGCAAGGAAGACGCCACCTCTGCGTTAACACTTCCGTTCTGCCTGCAATTTATTTGCACGGTTTTTAATCATCGCTTCTTCTTACGTGCTTCGCTGGTTTTTTTTTTTCTCGCTGGTTCACACATCTTACAAAGTCATAATGTTGGGTGAGTAATCCCACTCATGATGGCACCCCGTTACGTGAGAACAGGACGGAACAATGCCAGCTGTTGCATTGTCTCTGTTGCATGCTCCTATTGTGCATTATTTTATATTTCGCACCTCCTATAAGAGGATAAGTTGTTCGAGCACTTTTAATGTTAATGAAATCAGGATGCCAACAGCTTGGAAGGAGCGAGACCTTCTTTGAACCAAGCATGGTCCCTCCACCTTCCTCAACTCGTTAACATTAGCTACTCGCCTACAAACTGGTTCTCAAAAAAAATTTTTTTTGATAATTTTTTTTTCTTTTGCAAACAGACAAAAAGTGTGAGAAAAGCCACTCTCATTAATGGTGTCAGGGTTGCTTCAGGCATGCAGAATTCTGCAAGTAATCCGAATGAGTGAGAAACGTTTTTCAACCCTGTCCCATCCCTATCTTAAGGGAGAAGCTTACAACTATTGCCTTTTATGCTCTTGCCAAGAGATAGTCTGATCCAAGATAGAAAAGAACTCCTGAGATGGTGCTTGGCTTAGAGATCTAAAGTCTGGAAAGGTCCCGCTCGTGAGCCGATCCAACTTTTGAAGGGCCTTGGGCCACCGGAAGGGGTAGGGGGTGGGGTGGGGACTATGAAAATGAGGTGTCCCCAGAATCAAACAGGAGGCAGGTAGGTCAAGGCCCAGCATTAAATGGTGTGTAATTTAATTTCCATGCAAATTAAATTAGATTAATTTCATCCAGTTCACATGATTACTCTTCATGCCTTTCATCTTTTCCTCTTCTGCCAAATTAAAAATTACAATGAAGCAACATTTTGGAGTGGTTCCCGGGGGGAGGGAGGTGTCATGTGCAGCCTCGGGGGACCCGTGCAGCTGAAGCAAAACCTGAGCAATTTCTTCAGCTCTTCAGCAAAGGTTGGGATGTTATCAGAGGCTGGAATGTTGGATTTGCATAGAGGAGGTGAAGGCGGTGAGTTAAACCTAAGAGCTAATGAATTAATTGGCTATTGCAACGAAATGTCACCTCCTTCTTCTTTGTACAAAGTGTGTTTCTGTACATCGTTAATAAGGCAGAGGGTTGGCCTTCAGATATTCAATTTCAGCTTCTCAGGAATCGAAGAATAGAATAGAATAGAATAGAATAGAATAGAATAGAATAGAATAGAATAGAATAGAATAGAATAGAGGAGAGGAGAGGAGAGGAGAGGAGAGGAGAGATTGGAATAAATAGAGAATAGAATAGAATGGAAGGGAAGGGAAGGGAAGGGAAGGGAAGGGAAGGGAAGGGAAGAGAAGAGAAGAGAAGAGAAGAGAAGAGAAGAGAAGAGAAGAGAAGAGAAGAGAAGAGAAGAGAAGAGAAGAGAAGAGAAGAGAAGAGAAGAGAAGAGAAGAGAAAGCACCAAGGACTGCACAGTGCAACCCAGAGCCACCAAATATCCTCTTCTAAGATCCTTTGTGTGTTTATGAAACTGGCACTAAGGAGTCTCTAGCTCCCCTCTGCCCAGGTCACACCTTAAAATGGGGGGAAGGGGCAACTGCATGGATGGATTGAGGTCAAGCTCAGCAACAGCCTCCCTTTCTTTCTTTCCTCCACCTTCTCTTGTACCCATGCCAAAGGCCCAAATCCACAAGTCGTGTTGCAACCATGTTTCTACCACAGGCATCTTCCGATCAATTGCAACATTATGGTGACATCATCTGGCAATTAACGCGAAAAGCATTAAGCTTTGGAAAGGCGCACCCTGGGCACAGGGCTTTGATTCAAACCCAGCTGGGTTTTGAAATCTACCTCTTCTCCTTGCCCCTCTTGATGAACAGGTCCATTTCTCCCACTCCCATTTCTTCCCAAGCGATTAATAAAAAAAACAAAAAAACAGATCTGACGTCTTCTTAAGCCTCTTTATTCTTCATGGGTTTGCTTTGGGAGCTCAGAGCTTTGGGCTCTACCGGAGAACAACCTAAAACGTGGGTGGTTTCCAAGGCCAACTCAGCGCTTGCCAAGAAGCGGTAGCTGGAGGCCCCGTGATTCAAGGGCCAAAGACATGAGAGTTGACTTGGGGCTGTGCGGTTTCATCACTCTCCTTCTCTCCCTCCTGTAGACCGAACTCTCTTTGCAAAAAGAGCAGCTGCAGCTGAAGATCGTCGAGCTTGACGATGAAGTGGACAAGTGGCACAAGGAGAGAGACCGTATCAAGGTGAGCAACGCACCGGTGTCCTTCCTCTTCAGTCTTCTTATGGTAGCTCTTGACTTCCCCTTTTGAGTTCGCTTGGTTTCAATCCAATCATCCGTGGCAACTGAGCCTCTTGACCCATGGTGGTCGGACACCTGTCCCACATCAACGTGGCCCTTTCATGATACTCTGTCAAGCGCCATGGAAGTCAGAAGATCCAGGCAGTTCAAATGGGTATAAAGATTTATTGCAAGCTTAAGCTCTCTACAACAGGGGTGTCAACTCAATTTTATTGAGGGCTGCGTCAGGGCTGTGGTTGATGTTGGAAGGCTAGATGGGTGTGGCTGACTGGGTGGGTGTGGTCACCTGGGTGGGCATGGCCAGCTTGATGCCACTCCCCAAACTGCTGCCATATTTCTTCTTTGCATTGGGTAGACTGAGCCAACACGACATGGGCCCGATGTTTCCGCTTTGCATTGGGTACATTTTCCAGGACGGCCTTGCGGGCTGGATCTGACCACATCGCAGGCCAGATTTGGACCACGGATCTTGAGTTTGACACCCCTGCTCTACCAAAATCTGAACTACTAACAGTCCAAGCAAATTTGCGGTAGATAAGAATCAATAGAATTCAGGGTGAGCTGGACGTAGATCTGTTGTGGGAGTGAAGAAGCTCATGACTGATGATCTGCTTGGCCCCTCCCTCGGGCTTAGCCTGGTCATCTCCTACATGTTGCTTTCTGTTCATCAGCTCCATCAAGATTTATCTGACTCAACTGGAGATTACTGAGAATCACTGGAAGTTTGGCTTGGATTTGCAGTGCTGGAGTTCCATGGAACCTGGCGTGGTTCATTTTATCTTTGTTGGAAACGCCCACCTCTTCATTCCTTAGTCTCCTCTTTCACCCTAGAGGTGGTGGATCCAGAGTGACATCATGCAAAGATCCTACCAGTCCACTTTTTAATTTGTGCCATGTTGGCTTTTCCCAATGTAGCAACAGGATATAACTGGGTTTGTTGATCATATCTTTTTGATAGGATTTCCCCACCCCAAGTCAGAATCTGGTGCCCTGTAGCTAAAATCTATTCCCCCCCCCCCAATGATTCACCCCAGAACAATGAAGATTAAATTTTAATCTTTTGCTTTTCAGGTATTTGATCTCACCTCTACTCATACTTCCATTTATGTTTCCATCTCCTTTAATCTTTTCGGTGGGATGTCACTGCTGCTCTCTGACAGCTCTGTTCCAAACTTGTTCCAATTTTCTAGGTCATCCTTAAGGCGTGGTGCCTAGAACATAATCTCTTTCCATGAGATGAGATCTAATCAAAGCAGAATTAATTCAGTTCTATTATTATTATTATTATTATTATTATTATTATTATTATTATTATTTCCTGAGAATTTTATAATAGTGATGTCTCTAGTTTGGGGCTATACACACATACCTAAGAATCCTGAATTTACTCACCCCCACCCCTACCCCAGGCTCAGAGGTGAAATGCTCCCGGTTCAGACCGATTCAGAGAACCGATAGTGACGGCAGTGCGAAACTCCGTCCACTTGCCCGGTAGTCATTACTTCCTGGTTTTAACCAGGAAGTAACCTATTTTTTACCCTCTGCAAATGCACAGAAGGGTTTGCACATGCACAGGGGGGTCCATGCACGAACGTGATGCGTGGCATGTGCACTTCTGAACTGGTAGGGAAGATAAGTAGATTTCACCCCTGCCCAGGCTCCCAGAATTTCACAACATCATTTATGTATGGTCTTCTTGCTGTAACCGCAAAGAAACTGTCTGTGTTTTGGGAGAAACTTAGCAGAGAATTTTTCTGTGAGAAAAAAGAAAAAAAAAAGTTCTCAGCAGAAACCCATCGCTTGACTTGAATGGGTGACGAGGAGCCTTATGAACGAACGAGAAAGCCACAAGGAAAGGATTCGTTAGATCTCGGCTGCAAGTCGCGGCATGATTTCTGCAGACAACCTCTGTGGTTTCTCCTTGCTCAGCAAATTTTTTTTTAACAAAAATTAAAATCCCTGCTTGGTTCTTAGGTTAGGATGGTTCCTTCGTTGGGATTCTAGGATGCTCAGAAGGGGTTGCTCCAATGATAGCATCTCGAATGTGAATGACAAAATTCGAAATGACCACCTCTGGATTCTCTACTTATGCCATATCTAAATCAGAGGTGGGATTCACTTCAGTGGTGGGTTGCTCCCAGTTCTGTCCAGTTCTGTAGAACTGGTAGTAAAAGCGGCGGGTGTCTCCACCCACCAGGATGTCATAATTAATGATTTGCGCATGCACAGAAGCGCTCGTGCTTGCTCCCATTGCGAACCGGTAGTAAAGGTAAGTAGAACCCACCCCTGATTCACTTACCTTCCCTACCGGTTCGCAAATGTGAGCATGCGTGTGTGTTCTTTGTGCTCGCACACGCCACCTCTGCGCATTACATTTGGGCAGGTGGGTGGAGCCTCCCACAATGGCCGCTACCGGTTTGCGCGATCCAGAGAGAACCGGCTGAATCCCACCACTGAACTAAATACATGACTAGGGCAATAAAATTTGGCTTATTACTAGAAAAAGAAGCCAACATGTCCTCTTCTTTTATCCGAAAGCCACACTCCAAAAAGTTGCAGTCATTTGCTATTAAGATTACATCTGGTTAAAGATTACTCCCCGGTCTTGGGATTAATAACTTCTCCTGAATGAATACTTTGAAATTATAATTTGATAGCTACTTTTGGAGATCTCTGGGAGTTATGCCCCAAGTCTTCAGAGAGTTTGATTTATAGTGAGAATTTCCAGAAAGAATTAAAATCCCTTGGTTTAAAGTGAGGATTTTTCATAAAAAAGAGAGAGAGAGGTTTGCCTCCTTACAAAATATGGAGTCCTGTCCTGAAGGAAGATCTTAAATTAATAGTTGCTCTGCAATTGCCTGTTTTGGATTTTTAATGGAAAATGGGTTTTCTCTTCACCCTTTTCGGGGGTCTCCATTTAGAATTTTACTGCCAACGAAAAAGCCACCGTAGACCAGCATTTCAAAGAGCTGATCCGTGACATCGAGAAACAGCGGGATGAGGTCAAAGCTGGCCTGGATCACCGGGAGAAGGTGGCGGTGGAGAACATCAAGGAGATCGTGGAGGAACTGGAAGACAGGGTCAAATTGTTGCAGGAGGACAAAGAAACCAGGGAACAGATTGGCTTAATCAGCGACTCTGTGCTCTTCCTACAGGTACAGGTTTTCTCGGTTTGCTTGGGAGAACAAAGTCCATCAGCAAAGATGATTTCAGCCTGATCAACTGCTAATGCATTGACTCCGTTGACACCATCTCCTTAGACTAAGAAAAGCTTCCATTTCCATGTCAATGCATCTGGGTTTACTTGGTAGCAAGGTTGCCCTCTTCCCATTGAACTTGTCGATACATATTAATGGGAATGCATGTTTATTCTGCCTGGCAGTAGGGCAGGATCCACCTGGGATAGCTTTAATAAGGTTAATTAGCCAAGGGAGAATTTAATTTGGTTTACATTTCAGGCAAACCTATCCCATTAAGTATGTGTTGAAATTGGCAGCCTCTTATATTTTTGCAATATAGCTTGACATTGAACAAGTCTTCTTCTTCTTCTTCTTCTTCTTCTTCTTCTTCTTCTTCTTCTTCTTCTTCTTCTTCTTCTCCTCCTCCTCCTCCTCCTCCTCCTCCTCCTCCTCCTCCTCCTCCTCCTCCTCCTCCTCCTTCTTCTTCTCTTCTCTCTTCTCTTTTCCCAGGAATTTGGAGCAATGATGAGAAGCTATGTTATCCCTCCATCTCTGCCAACATATAACATCTTGCTTGAAGGAGAGAACATGAGTCCAGCAATGGGGATACTCAGAGATGACCTCCTGAATGTATGCATGAGGCACGTTGAGAAGATCTGCAAGGCAGACCTTAGCAGGAATTTCATTGAGAGAAACCACATGGAAAATGGTAGGAGGAACTGAGAGCAGATGTCCATTTAACTCTGAAAAGGGGCCACCTTGATCACAAGGTTGTGAGGGGCAAGTAGTTACGGTGAGATGCAAGAGAAGACACTTGCCCCATGTTTATCCATTGTTCCCCATAACCAGGAGAACATTGTTGAACTTGTACAAGTTAGAAGTGCCTCGGGCAAGCTTGGAATGATATCATGGGTGGCATCACATCAGTTGTTTTATTTTAATGTAGATCTAGTCATAATCTTTTATTGCTGAGTCTTCCTGTTTTACCCTGCATTGTGCAATCACTCATAATCCCAGCTAATATTTAACATAATTCTTAGTCAGATTGCTATCCTGAGAATCACTAGATCACAATTATGAAAGAAAGAAAAATGCGGAACATAATTTTTGATCTCTCATTTTGGAGATACTTATCTTTAAATTAGAGATAAACATTTACCACCTTGTAAGAGGCAGTGAGAACAAAAATGGATTCCCCCAGATACAGGGATGAGAAATCTTGATAGATGCTTAGCCCAGAGCAAGGGGAGGCTGGGGCAGGTGACCAAGGCATGATTTTTATCATCTTTTCATTTGGGAAGAAGAGAGGAGGAGACAGCTTGTACTTGTTGAAAAAGTCTTTGATCCATTACTTGTTGAAAGTAATTGTGGAAAACCTCTACCCTGATTCTTTCATTAAGATTTTGATCAAAGCTACCTTGAGTTATTACTTGGCCAAAAGAGAGGTCTTGAAATTCTCTCTAGACTTTAGATGCCACTAAATGATGGAGATTTGGGGACCCCAATGCATCTGGAGAAATGACAGGTAGGTAGGTAGGTAGGTAGGTAGGTAGGTAGGGAGGGAGGGAGGGAGGGAGGGAGAGAGAGAGAGAGAGAGAGAGAGAGAGAGAGAGAGAGAGAGAGAGAGAGAGAGAGAGAGAGAGAGAGAGAGAGAAGATAAATAGATACCATGTTTTCCCCAAAATAAGACCTCCCCTGATAATAAGCCCAATTGGTCTTTTGAGCGCTAGATAGATAGACAGATAGATAGATAGATAGATAGATAGATAGATGATAGATAGATAGATAGATAGATAGATAGATAGATAGATAGATAGATGTGATGTGATGTGATGGATGGATGGATGGATGGATGGATGGATGGATGGATGGATAGACAGACAGACAGACAGACAGACAGATATGATAGATACAATAAATAGATAAACAAACAGACACATACATGCAGATAGATATATGGGGATATATGGGAACATATGGAGGAACAGTGGTGAATGCAATTCTAGGTATCCGACTTGTTTGCTGGTTTGCTAAGCCAGCTTTCAGCCACACCAGCCGTTTATACATCTGTATCCTGAGAATGACCATATTGGAGAAAAGTTGGGTTGAAATAGCGTGTTAATGTGTCTCCATAATTCATTGTAGCCTTATTAACACTACTGGGAGGAAAGAACTGGAGCTTGCAGTAATACTCACCATCCTGACATCTTCCCAGCCTCACCCCTTTTGTCTATAAACTGGGGGAAATGCTGTTTGAGCCTACATTACAAGACCGTTACACTATGAGTTGAGCTAACGTATGCAGAGCACTGAAAATACATATTTTTCAAAATACGAAAGCGATTAGGAACGAACAGACAGATGGTGGGAGTATCCAGATGTGCATCATTAAATAGCCTCCCCAGCGTATATTGCATTCCTCAAAGTGTTGCTCTTAAATAAAAGAAGTCCTCCCAATTTTGACTGGAAGGGATATAGTTACATTAGGCAGGGAAGGGAAAATAACCTGATATTTGTATTGTATGAAAGGTGTTTGAATGTTAGTAGCTCGGGTTGGCCGCTGGGCTGTGGGTCTGAGCTCTGAGCTTGAAGCTCAGACCCACAGCCCAATTTATATTGTATATTTCTTTATCCGTTTGGCTAATATTTTTGTGCCCCATGAGTTTCTGCAAAGAGGTCGACATCGTGCAATGTTTGCTGCGTAAACAAAAAACCAGGATTTGGAACACAAGACTGTGCTTGGTATTTTGTAAAATTTTGATCTCTCCATCCCTGGACACTACTGCTTTTGGGCACATGTAGCATTTTCAACAATGAAAATGACCTTGACATTTTCATCCTAACAACAAGGACAAAACCAAGAACTGTCAAAGAGAATATTTGTAGCTCGGAGTTGAATGGTGGGATCCTTGGTGCTCTCTGAGCTGGATAGTTTTCTTACACATGTTTCATTACCCAGCTAGGGAACGTCATCAGTAGTAAAGGAAGTTGGGTGTGCAGGGAGGAGGAGGAGAAGGAGGAGGAGGAGGAGGAGGAGGAGGAGGAGGAGGAGGAGGAGGAGGACTGTGGGGTCCTTGGTGCTCTCTGAATCTGGCTGTTTTCTTGCAGATGTCTCATGACCCAACTAGGGAATATCATCAGTACTAGGAGGGAGTGGGGTTTTCTCTCTGTTTACATACTAGTGGCTTCCTGTCAGTGTTGGTGCAAGCAGTTGGTTCTTGTTGGTTCTTTGATTAGGCTGTAATTTAATGTTTGAGTGTTTGTCTGAGTTGGTATTTCCTTGATTGGGTTACTGTTTATTGTTTGTTTGTTGGCTAGTATTAATCTTGGTGTTAATCCGTGTTTATGTAGATGTTGAGGAGATGTTTTGGTCATTTTTTTTTCTCCTTTCCAGCTTTTTGATTGTCTTTTTTGGAATGGTGTAGAGAGCTAACCTCACTTCCTTCTAGCACTGATGATGTGACTGTCGCTGCGTTATTTGTATTTGCCAGCTGAGCTTCCATTCTGAACATTATGGTAGCTTGCCAGAGAACCTTATCTCTGAGATAAGCCTGTCTTGTGATTTCTGAGCTACTGCGCATGTCTACATTCTTTCTTTCTAACTTCCTGATTTTTTTCTTTTTCTTTTGTCCATCTCTGAGATATCACTGCCAGTAAAAATGTAGTTAGCTAGGTTTTTTTACTTTTACAATAAAATGTTTCTTAGGATGTATACTTCGGGTTTTCTTTCTTTGAGAGTATACACCATGGAAAACAAGATCCATTCACCTCTAATTAATTACAGTTTCCCCAGGGTGGGAACGAGGCTGATTCACGCTTCGACAGTGACCCAGTTGGGTTATAAAACACCTACAAGAAAACACCAAATCTCAGAAAGCACCAAGGACTCCACCCTTCCACCCAAAGCTACAAATATTCTCTTCTACATTAAAATCTGCCATGCCAAGCTATCACAACACCCTGCTTACCTCATCCACTTTTGCCCACAAGGGGAAAAAGAAAAGATCTTAATATTCACCTCTTTAATTGGCATCTCATTTAAAGACAACTACATTGCAATTTTCATCCTGGTTGAATTCAATGGGCGATGCCCAAAGGCGATAACTTTCTACCATCTGAGCTGGATGAAGGAAAGGCACCGGAAGGAGGCATCTGTTGGGGTTGGTTGATGATCTCAAACACAGGTCAAACTATACAATGTCAGCTTCCAATGAAGTTTGAACAAGTAATGCTTGGTTCTCTTCATGGCTAACTTGCCCCCTTTTTTGAACTGATTGGGACGCTTGACTGAATGGTCAGAATAACAGAATAAGAGAGATGGAAGGGAACTTGGAGGTCTTCTAGCAGACAAGTGGCAGTCTAGTCTCTTCTTAAAAGCCTCCAGTGATGAAGCACCCATAAGTTCTGAAGACTGTCCATGCCCATCTTGCCCATTGATGACCCAACGTCAACGGTTGACCTTAGATTTCCACATGCAGGAGGAGCTCCATCTTAGCTAAGAAATACAGATTGCCCTGCTTTTACAATGCTATACCTAATCCTTCTCATTTTTTTTAAAAAAATAATTTATATGCCGCCCTTCTCTGGAGAATCAGGGCGGCTTACAATGCATTAAGCAATAGCCTTCATACTTTTGTATATACCTGCTTAGTAGGGTTTTTGGCCCCCTCTAAGCGGTGTTCTTTTTTTATACCAAGTCAGCTTATTGCCCCCACAATCTGGGTCCTCATTTTACCTACCTTGAAAGGATGGAAGGCTGAGTCGACCTTGAGCCTGGTGAGATTTGAACTTGCAGTAATTGCAGGCAGCTGATGTCACTTTAACCCCACTTTAAGCTGCTGCGCCACCAGGCTCTTATCTTTTGTGGTTGCCGTGTATCTATCTCCTGACAACTATGACTTTTTCTTTGGTGTCCTCATTTTGTAGGCGATCACCGTTACATGATGAACAACTTTTCTGACTGGAACCAGCCAGATAACCTGAAGAGGTTTTCCATGTTCTTGTCTCCAAAAGGTAAAAAAACCCGCCTCTTCTACACAACCTACCCAATTGTTCCACTTTGGGTTTTTGGAGATGGTTTTCTCCTTCCTGACTTTGATCTGAAGCAAAACTTTGCTCCAGTTTTGCCAGACTAAGAACCAGGAAAGGAGAGCTCGAATCTCTTCACTTCCTCTGCAAGCCGTATTTTTCAGAGTATAAGACACCCCTTTTTCCCCCCAAAAAGAGGGTGAAAATCTGGTGCATCTTATACTCTGAATGTAACCCCACCCAGCTTCTCAAATGGAGGTTTCAGAGGCTGAAGAAAGCATCAGAAATGAAACTTCAGAAAAAAAGCCTCCAAACAGAGCTTCAGAAAAAAAGCCTCAGAAACAGAGTTTCAGAGGCTTTTTTCTGAAGCTCTGTTTTGAGTGCTTTCAGAGGCTGAAAAAAGCATCAGAAATGAAGCTTCAGAAAAAAAGACCCCAAATTGAACTTCAGAAAAAAAAGCCTCAGAAACAGAGCTTCAGAGGCTTTTTTTCCAGAAGCTCTGTTTCGGAGGATTTCAGAGACAGAAAAAAAAGGTTTTCTGAAACAGAGTTTCAGAAGTTTCAGAGGCAGAAAAAAAAGAAAAAGAAAAAGAAAAAAAAAGCAAGGGACAGAGCTCACAACCAACAAACCTGTTGCTAAAATTCACCTCTAGAAACAGCTGATTGGCGATATTCCAGGAGGCTGATTCACCCGCAAATCAGTTTTTTTCTTATTTTCCTCCCCAAAAACTAAGGTGCGTCTTAAACTCCGGTGCATCTTATACTCCGAAAAATGCAGTAAATAGACAGGCTAAATATTTTAAACAGAGACAATTCTCCAATTTCTTTACCCAGCTCACCAAAAGCATCTTGACCTGTTTATTTCTGTCTTCCACAATGTAAGTGACCCACCTAATTGGACCAAGGCATAAACCACGAGTGAGTCATTAAATGACCACTCAGAGGAAACCATGATGGGAGGGAAAAAATATTTTCTGAACAAAATTCCTTCCCCAGAGAGTCAATTCTCTCCTGCCAATCTCCTGCTTACCATTGTTTCAACGATGATTCCAGAAGAATCTTACCCGTCTTGCTGACTGCTGTCTGGCCTGAATTCTTTTCATTTAGGAGGAAATTTGGGAGGAAATATCGGATCAAATCTCGGAGGAAATTTAGGAGGGAATTACAACACCCGAGGTTGGGAGTTTTCTTCCATGCAAACTGCCGAAGAGACGATTGCAAGCGGGAATTCGGCGTTCTCCCTGAAAGGTAATTTGTCATGCCTCACCTCATGTTTTGTCCATCCTTTTGGAAGGTTTCCACCTTTCCTTCAAACTTTGCTTCTGCGTCCAGGTTTATAACTGTTTTGCGGTCAACTTTCCCCTGTAGTCAGAACGGTGGCATCACAATGTAAAGCACAAACCAAACAGGATTGAATTTGGACCAATGTGTTATGAGAGTAGTTAGAGCATGGGTTTCTGGGAGTTGAAGTCCACATATCTTAAAAGATGCTGAGGTTGAGAAATATTGTTAATAGCTCATGTGTGTCCTTAGCAACAGAGATGGTCACCTGAGGTCAGTGATGGGTTTCACATTATGTTATTACCTGTTCACCATGCATGGGCATCAGAGGTGGGTTTCAGCAGGTTCTGACTAGTTCTGGAGAACCGGTAGCAGAAATGTTGAGTAGTTCGGAGAACCAGTAGTAAATATTCTGACAGGCCCCGCCCCCATCTAATCTCTGCCTCCTGAGTCCCAGCTGATCAGGAGGGAATGGAGATTTTACATTATCCTTCCCCTGGAATGGGGAGGAAATAGGGATTTTGCAGTTACCTTCCCCTGGAGTGGGGTGGGAATGGAGATTTTACAGTATCCTTCCCCCTGCCACGCCCACCAAGCCACGCCCACCAAGCCACACCCACAGAACCGGTAGTAAAAAAATTTGAAACCCAACATTGGTGGGTATGCTTGCTTCGTGCCTGCCCACACCCGGTTTGATAAAGCAACTGCATGCTTTCCCCGCATGTGCTTTGCTTGTGTGCGCGCCTTCCGTGTATCATCCGGCCTCAAAAACATGCCTAAATAGGATGGCATACAGCCGGGGCAGGTAGGCAGGCCCACCCATGATTTCCGCTACTGGTTTGGGTGAATCGGTAGCGGACCTGCTGAATACCACCCTTGCCTGAGGTCAATGAATAGCTAAAAGTTCCAGGCCATGAGAAGAAGCTCCATTGCTGACTTCCTTCCTTCCTTCTCATGTTTTGCACCAGACTCTCATGAAAGGAGAATTGATGTGTCCCTTGTTGTTTTTTTTAATTTATTTTCCCGTATCTGCTGCCTTCCAGATACAGGTATTCCTCAACTTATAGCCATTTGTTTAGGGACCGTTCAAAGTTACATCAGGATTGAACCAAGTGACGTATGACCATTTTTCACATTTAGAACTGTTGTACCATTGCCACGATAATAGCAAAAGCAATAGCATTTAGACTTATATACCACTTTACAGTGCTTTACAGCCCTCTCTAAGTGGTTTATAGAGTCAGCATATTATCCCCATCAATTTGGGTCCTCATTTTACCCACCTCGGAAGGATGGAAGGCTGAGTCAACCTTGAGCTGGTCAGGATCAGATTGTTGACGGTGGGCAGAGTCAGCTTGCAATACTACATTCTAACCACTGTAAAGGGAAGGGGAGGGAAGGGAAGGGAAAGGAAAGGAAAGGAGGAAGGAAGGAAGGAAGGAAGGAAGGAAGGAAGGAAGGAAGGAAGGAAGGAAGGAAGGAAAAATAGTCATATCATTTAGACTTATATACCACTTCACAGTGCTTTCACAGCCCTCTCTAAGCGGTTTACAGAGTCAACCTCTTGCCCTCAACAATTTGGGTCCTCATTTTACCCATCTCGGAAAGATGGAAGGCTGAGTCAATGTTGAACTGGTCAGGATCGAACTGCTGATGGTGGGCAGAGTCAACCTGCAATACTGCATACTAACCACTGTGCCACCATAGAAGGAAGGAAGGAAGGAAGGAAGGAAGGAAGGAAGGAAGGAAGGAAGGAAGGAAGGAAGGAAGGAAGGAAGGAAGGAAGGAAGGAAGGGAACTTAGACTTATACACCACTTCATAGTGCTTTTCCAGCCCTCTCTAAGCAATTTACAGAGTCAGCCTTTTGCCCCCAACAATCTGAGTCCTCATTTTACCGACCTCGGAAGGATGGAAGGCTGAGTCAACCTTGAGCCTGGTGAGATTTGAACTGCCAAATTGCAGTCAGCCGGCAGTCAGCAGAAGGAGCCTGCAGTACTGCACTCTACCCACTGTGCCACTATGGCTCATGTGATCAACATTCAGATGCTTGTCAACCGGTAAATGTGTATGATGGTTGCAGCATCCTGAGGTTGTGTGAGTCACTTTTTATGACCTTTTGGCAAGCAAAGTCAATGTGGAAGCCAGATTCCCTTAACAACCATATTACTAATTTAACATGGCAGGTATTATTAATTAATTAATTAATCTGGCAGGGATTCACTTTACAACAATTGCAAGGAAGATCATAAAATGGGGTAAAAACTCAGTTAACAACTGCCCGGCTTAGCCACAGAAAATTGGGGCTCAATTATGGGCCAAGAACTACCTGTATGTGCAGATTGCTACCTGCAAAAGGCAAATGCCATCTGAACACAAACTGGGTGGGAGAACAGAACAGCATACGACACTTAACGAAAACCAGGTGAAGCATCAATCATACTGCTGTGGCCATTTTTTTAAACCAAATTATGGAGATACCTCTACTCCCTTCGGTTGAACATTTGGCTCCGTCTGCACCTACCGGGAACCTCCAAGCTATTCAAAGGTACCCGAACCATGCCCAGAGGACAGTTTGATGCATATTGTGGTCTTTCAAGAGGGGGTGTGATGGGCCAGTAGTTAAGACACTGGACTTGTCAGCTGGAAAGTTAACAGCCCAGGTTCGAGTCCCAAACACTGTGCGACGGGGTGAACTCCCATTATCTGCCTCAGCTCCTTGCCACCTATCAGTTTGAAAGCATGCAAATGCAAGTAGATAAATAGGTACCAATAATAATAATAATAATAATAATAATAATAATAATAATAATAATAATAATAATAAGTTTATTGTCATTGTACGTGTATTCACTTAACACCCAAAGACCAGGTTCAACACACATAACAATCCAGAGAGAGAGAGAGAGAGAGAGAGAGAGAGAGAGAGAGAGAGAGAGAGAGAGAGAGAGAGAGAGAGAGAGAGAGAGAGAGAGAGAGAGAGACAGAGACAGAGACTTTACTTTACTTTACTTTATTTGGATTTATATACCGCCCTTCTCCTTACAGACTCAGGGCGGTGCATAGCCAATTAAAAAACAAACATACAAAAGTTAAAATTTCATAAAATAACAATACAAATGGCCATAGAATTAAAACTAACTTCATATTAAAATAAAACTCTAAAATGATAAAATATTATAGGAATCAGGCTAAGCCGGCGAGCTGAAAAAGATGGGTTTTTAAAGCCCGCCGGAAGGTCGGGAGGTCAGAGATTGTTCTTAACTCTGGAGGCAGATCGTTCCAGAGGGTGGGTGCTGCCACAGAGAAGGCTCTCCCCCTGGGGGTCGCCAGCCGGCATTGTCTGGCTGACGGCACCCTGAGGAGGCCCTCTCTGTGGGAGCGAACCAGCCGGTGGGAGGCAATTGGCGGCAGAAGGCGGTCCCGTAAGTACCCTGGCCCTAAGCCATGAAGCGCTTTAAAGGTGGTTACCAACACCTTGAAACGCACCCGAAAGTCCACCGGCAGCCAATGCAGCTCGCACAGGAGAGGTGTCACGTGGGAGCGTCCCGTCGCTCCCATAATCCCCCGCGCGGCCGCATTCTGCACCAGTTGGAGCCTCCAGGTGCACCCCAAGGGGAGCCCCATGTAGAGAGCATTACAGTAGTCCAGACGGGAAGTGACAAGAGCGTGAGTGACCGTGCGTAGACAGAGAAAGGCAGAGACAGAGACTGAGAGACAGACAGAGAGAGAGACAGAGAAAGACAGACAGACAGACAGACAGACACAGACAGAGAGACAGAGACAGAGAGTCAGAAAGAGAAACAGAGAGAGAGACACACACACAGGGAGAGAGAAAGACAGACACACACAGAAAGATAACAATCGATACTGAGAAAGAGAGAGAGAGAGAGAGACAGACACACAGAGAAAGATCAATACAGAAAGAGAGAGAAACACACACACACACACACACACACCACTTCAGCACAATTTCACATCCAACTTTGCACCATGTCAAAATTTCAAGCAGAAGAGCCAGCCAGGGCAAGTTTGGCACAGCCTGTTTCTCCCCTGCCTCTAAGACCTTTCAATTGAGGACAAAAATAATATTTCCGAAAAACAGCCTGGTTTGAGCTGATGAGTGCCTTTGTAAGTAACATCTGTTTTTTCTCTCCAAAAGAAAAGGGATCAGGGTTTTTTAGAAGATTTCAATATGATGTTAATTATTATTATTAAGAGAACAATAGGCCCACTATGCAAATAAGTAAGAACAACATTGGACGTGATTAGTTGCTGGATTTCTTTTCTTTTCAAAACAAAAACACGAGTTAATGTAATATTTATCAGTTGACGTCTTTGCAGAAATATAGGTACAAATTCAGGGACCCTGGAAAATTTGAGGAGAACTTGGCATCTGGGCTTATGCCAATGGAAACCCCAAAATTTTGAAGGGATGGATATTTCCCCACCACCACCACCACCGTTTCCTGATCTCTATGGAGTTCAGGTGTTCAATTTTCCTCTTCCTGATGTAGCAGGTTAAGATCTTCAGTGCTCCAACCTGCTTATATATATATAAGAAACTTGCTTCCTTATATGGTGGTCCTCATGCCAGACTTGACCATTCCTCAGTCTTCTCCTGATGTGGATTCTGGGGTTTGTCAATCCAAAATTCGCCCCTGAGATGGGCGGCATACAAATTGAATCAATCAATCAATCAATCATCAATCTTGGTTCAGCCCTTGGGAGATCATGCCCAACGGGCTGGGAAGCTTGGAGGATTCTACCCATCTCACCATTGTGTTACTTCTTCTATTTTCCAGTTGGCAATGGAACCAAGATGCCATATCAGTTTCCCCCAATTGGCCAGAGCTCACCCGGGGATTTCAGCAAGCAGTCTGACAGCAGCCTCTATACTAAGAATGGTATTTCAGGGCTTCTACTTCCGTTAGCCCCTTCCTTCCTTCCTATCTTGTCTTTTCCTCTCCGTTTGTTTCTACAGGTAGTTCCTCAACTTACAACCACAATTGACTTTTTTTAAAAAAAATTGATTTATATGCCGCCCTTCTCCGGAGACTCAGGGTGGCTTACAATGCATTAAGCAATAGCCTTCACACTTTTGTATATTTTATACAAAGTCAGCTTATTGCCCCCACAAACTGGGTCCTCAATTTACCTACCATAGAAAGGATGGAAGGCTGAGTCAACCTTGAGCCTGGTGAGATTCGAACTCACAGTAATTGCAGACAGCTGGAGTTAATTACAATACATTAGTCTGCTGAGCTATCCAGGTTTAGGGATTGGGTATGTCTAGTTTGATGAAAAGAAGGACTAGGGGTGACATGATAGCAGGATTCCAGTATCTCAGGGGCTGCCACAAAGAAGAGGGAGTCAAGCTGTTCTCCAAAGCACCTGAAGGCAGGACAAGAAGCAATGGGTGGAAACTCATCAAGGAGAGAAGCAACTTAGAACTAAGGAGAAATTTCCTGACAGTTAGAACAATTAATCAGTGGAACAACTGGCCTCCAGAAGTTTGAATGCTCCAACACTGGAAGTTTTAAAGAAGAGATTGGATAACCATTTGTCTGAAGTGGTGTAGGGTTTCCTGCCTAAGCAGGGTGTTGGACTAGAAGACCTCCAAGGTCCCTTCCAACTTATTCAGCAATAATTTTCAGCAATAATTGTGGCTACACAGACTTCATCCATATGCTTTTACGTGTTGGAAGGCCTGTTTGTTTGCGTTTTCAGAAAACTGGAGAAGTGAGAATTAAAAATCATGTATGATCAGAATGGGGACCACAATCTCCGATGCTAAGCATGGCAGTTGAGAAGTGAGTTGCACCCAATTCTATGACCTTCCGTGCCACTGTTATCACTGTGGTTTTGAAGTGAATCAGGCCATCAGTAAGCCAATCTGGCTTCTCCCGTGGATCTGTTGTAACCCAGGCCCTGGTAGGTATTATCAGATGCGATCAGTTCGAAAACAAACAGACTTTATTAGAACAGCTGAGAATGAACTCATTTTCAGCGTAGTCCAAACTAATTCAAAACAAATTGTTCATAACACAGTTCTTCAGCCTTATCGCCAACCTTGGTCTAATTAGGCAACCTGCCAATGGCTTTTCTTGGCAAAAGTTCAGAAACAGAAGACACTGACAAGAAATAAATTCAGCAAGACAAGAAACAAATCTATCAATGTTGTTTTCTGACAAACAGCCTAAGAGCCGTTGCTGGTCTTTTAAGCCCTATGGGAGGGGCCAATCATATCCTGGCCTTACTCCTGAGTTGTCCTTTTTGCTTTAGCTGCTCTTGCTTTCTGGTAGCTCTGTTCCTAATGCATGCATTAGGAACAGGCTCCTCCTGTTCCTCTGCCTCTCTGCTGTCAGTCTTTGGAGGCTCCGGAGTCTGCACATCACTCCCCTATGGCCCTGGCCTGATCTCTGCCTCCGACGCAGAGCCCTCATCCGGGCCTTCCCCAGCCTCCAGGACTGGCCCCTGTTCTTCCTCAGCCTCCTCACTGTCCGACTCCACTGCCAGATCTGCAGGCTGCTGGAGGACCACAACAGGATCTTGCTTGTCGAAAGCAAGGTTAATAAGATCATGAATGGCAATCGTGTAACCACAGGATGCTGAAGTGGTAAGAAGGATGAGGACCATGGAAATAAACACATGCTGGCTGCTAAGCACCCGAATTTTGAGCCCATGGCTGTGGGGATACTGCAATACTGTCGCAAGTGCGAGGACCTGTCACTTTTTTCAGGTTGTCACTTCGAACGGTCATTGAACGAATGGTTGTAAGTCGAGGACTACCTGGATACCAGTCTACTCAAAAACTCCTGTGTTTTGGGATTGCTTGACTTTGCTAACTTCAGTGAAGCACACCGGTACGGCTGAGAAAGCACATTTTTGGAAGTAACCAAAGCTGCCTTCTGTCTCCCTCTCAGCCTATCCTTCCATCGTGAGGCACCAGACGGCTAAGGCACAGCCGCAGACATGGAAATCTTCCAAGCAAAGCATGCTGGTAAGTCCCTGCGGTTGTTAAATGAATTGTACAGTTGTTAAGTGAATTCAGGCTTCCTTCATTGAATTCTTTATCATTCTTTTATTTATTTATACCCCGCCTTTATTATTTTTACAAATAAGGCATCCAAGATATCCAACCACACCTTCCTCCTTCTATTTTCCCCATAACAACAACAACCCTGTTGAGGTGGGTTGGGCTGAAAGAAAATGGCTGGCCCAAATTCACCCAGTTGGCTCTCATGGCTAAAGCAGGACTAGAATTCCCAGTTTCCTGATGATTGGTTCAAAGTCACCCAGTTGGCTTTCATAACTAAGGCAGGTCTAGAACTCCCAATCTCCTTGTGATTGGCTCAAGGTCACTTGGTTGGCTTTCATGGCTAAGGCAGGACTTGAACTCCCAATCTCCTTGTGATTGGCTCAAAGTCACCAAGCGGCTTTCAGGGCTAAAGTGGAACTAGAACTCCCGGTCTCCTGGTGATTGGCCCAAATTCACCCAGTTGGCTTTCATGGCTTAAGTGGGACTAGAACTCATGGTGACTGGTCCATAATCATCCAGCCAGCTTACATGCCTGAAGCAAGACTAGAACTCACAGCCTCCTAGTGATTGGCTCAAAGTCACTCCAGCTAGTCTCCATGGCTAAGGCAGGACTTGAATTCACAGTCTCCCACTTTCTAGCCTAGTGCTTCAACCTCTAGGCCAAATCGACTCTCTTACTTGTGCGAAGCCATCTGGGAAGATTGCCGATGGTGCAACCGTCGTAACTTTGAACGGTTGCTGAATGAATCTTTGTAAATCAAGGATTGCCTGTAGAAACACCCACCTCCTCCAGCCGCAAGGGCTAATTTATTCTCCAATGCATTTCACTCACCCATCTCTAAGGGAGAAATTGTAGTCAGAGAGAGGCTTAAGATTTTGAGAAAACGATTAACAAGGATCACGGACAAGATACTAGCTAAGCTCTGTTTTTGGAGGAAAATATTGACACTGAAAATAATTAACTGCACAGCATCCCTAAGAAACAGCAGAAAATACGAAAGGGATTTAAAATTCTTCTGCTACACTGTGACTCTAACGCGGAGTTCCATCCATTTTGGCTACTTTAAGCTGTGTGGACTTCAAACGGAGCCTGTGTAGCGTAGGGGGCTAATGCCTCCTACTAAAGGCAGCAATTAACACCAGCTGCCTGTAATTTCTCTGAGTTCAATCCTAGCCAGGCTCAAGGTCGACTCAGCCTTCCATCCTTTCTAAGGTGCGTAAATTGAGGACCCAGTTTGTGGGGGCAATAAGCTGACTTTGTATAAATATACAAAAGTATGAAGGCTATTGCGTAACGCATTGTAAGCCACCCTGAGTCTCCGGAGAAGGGCGGCATATAAATCAAATTAAAAAAAAAAAAAAACTCCCAGAATTCCCCACTGGCTGGGGAATTCTGGGAGTTGAAATCCACATATCTTAAAATGGCAGAAGTTGAGAAATACTGCTCTAACGTATTCTGAGCTTGTGCGTGCCAGCATATCTGACGTCTGAAATATATATATATATATATATGGTTTTTTATTCTGCTGGAAAAAGGATGCGGTGGCTCAGTGGCTAAGACATTGAGCTTGTCGATCGAAAGGTCAGCAGTTCAGTGGTTCAAATCCCTAGCGCTTCGTAAAGGGGTGAGCTCACATTACTTGTTCCAGCTTCTGCCAACCTAGCAGTTCGAAAGTACGTTAAAAAAAATGCAAGTAGAGAAATAGGGACCACCTTTGGTGGGAAGGTAACAGCGTTCCGTATACCTTTGGCATTGAGTCATGCCAGCCACATGACCACGGAGACGTCTTCGGACAGCGCTGGCTCTTTGGCTTTGAAACGGAGATGAGCACTGCCCCCTAGAGTCAGGAATGGCTAGCACATATGTGCAAGGGGAATTTACTTATTCTGCTGGAAATTTACCTGGTCAGATTGGTGGCAAATAGAACCAAGAGCAATTTTTTGTGGAAGGCGGTGCCTGCCCATCCCATTATGTCTATTCTGCATTCCAGCATTTCCCGCCCACCCCAACCTTACCTTCTTCCTATAAAGAACGTGTCAAAATGCACAAGTAAAAGAGCTACTCAGTCTTCGAAAAGTCCATTTATATTCCCCAGTTAGACACCACAGCAAACAATCAGATGAATAAATAAACAACATTAAGCGTTCCTAGACAAAACACACTTGAACTGGATTTTACATAGCCGGCACAAGCTTTGGGTAGACTGCTGGGCCAAAGCACCAGGCTTTTAAAACCACTTGAAGTAGGTACACCGTTGAGTAATCTGTATTCTTAAGGTAAGATCTGTAAATGGGAATGCCAGCGGTCCAGCCAGGGAGAAATTAGCCCATTAAGGGTTATTAAAAAGTTGTTTGTTTTACTAGTTTGTCAACTAGTTACAAACATTTCTGGCGCTTCAGCCAGGGTGAGGAGTTAGCCTTTGGAAGGAGTGTCCAAAAAAAGCAGGTTCTGGTGTAAAACCTATCGTAGATCCATTCTCATGGCTTTAAGGCAGGGGTCTCCAAATATGGCAATTTTTAAGACTTCTGGAATTCGGCTGAGGAATTCTGGGAGCTGAAGTCCACAAGGCTTAAAGTTGCCAGATTTCGAGACTCCTGCTATGAGGGAATTGGGGATAAAGCCTAACGGATTCTAGATCCCTTCAAAATGTCTAGAACTTCTTAGATGGTGCCGGAAGAAAAGAGAAAGCAACATTGCAAGTAAAGATGACTTAAAACTGTCTCATCGGCACTTGGGAATGAGCTGAAGGGGTGCTGGGAGTGATGATGTCCATAGAAGTTCACCGTTTTGTCATCATGGGATGTCACAATCCATGTCAAAACAGGGAGGAGCCATATTGCTGATGGCACCAAAAAAATCCCCTGTATTTAAGGGACAAAATTGTGCCAATGTCATGTATAATTGAGGGCAGGGCATCCATTTCTTTAGATTGACAGCATATTCCTCAGTGCTCTCCAAGTTTGGGTGTTTTCTTGCCGATGTTTCTTTACCCAAACTAGGTAACATCATCAAACAACAAATGATGTTACCTAGTTTGGATGATGAAACATCTACAAGAAAAAAACAAAAAACAAACTCAGACCCAGGGGTGAAATCCAAAATTTTTCCCTACCGTTCTGTGGGCGTGGCTTGGTGGGCAAGCCAGGGGAAGGATACTGCAAAATCTCCATTCCCTCTCCTCCTGGGGAAAGGATATTGCAAAATCTCCATTCCCACCCCATTCTGGGGCCAGCCAGAGGTGGTATTTGCCGGTTCTCTGAACTACTCAAAATTTCCACTACCGGTTCTCTGAACTGCTTAAAATTTCTGCTACCGGTTCTCCGAACTGCTCAAAATTTCCACCACCGGTTCTCCGAATTGCTCAAAATTTCTGCTACGGCTCTCCGAACTGCTCAAAATTTTCACTACCGGTTCTCTGAACTGCTCAAAATTTTCACTACCAGTTTTCCGAACTGCTCAAAATTTCCTCTACCGGTTCTCCAGAACCTGTTAGATCCTGCTGGATTTCACCCCTGCTCAGACCCCTCATTTGAACCCTGAGCTACAAATATTCTCCTTTAATGACAGGATATTCCTTGGTTTGAGCCATGTTCTCCGGAAAGAAAGATTCGCATCAGCTCAGAATTGCGAAAAGAAATAAATTGGGGGCCAAATGTAATTTAAATTTTTAACGAGACCCTTTCAGATTTGATTTGTTGGAGTCCGGCATTAGAAACAACAACAGTATTAATTTTAAAATGTACGAAGCTCATCCCAGCATCTATCATCTCTTTGCTCTACAAGAAGCTGCTTCAACTAATTTTTTTAGGGGCAGAAAGAGGAGTTGCTGGAATCCTGGGGGCTGGGTGGGAGGAAATCAAGGCAAAAATGAAATGGACTTCATTTCCTTAACCTTTAAATTTAATTAAAAATAATATAGTCCATGTGATTACTCTCCAGCCATGCATTTAATAACTCCCGCCTTCTCTCTCATTCACAATTTACAATTTGGAGCCTGCCACTAGGAGATTTCTGGAGACCGTGATTGGGCTGTTGAGGGGCTGAAGGAAACACTGAGGATTTAGGCCGTGCCTCTTGGATTTACAGGGACCCCAAAAGTGCTCTTAGAAAAGCCAAATGGAAAGTGAGGCTAGACCAGAGCTTCATTTGGAAGTAGATCCATTTGCCTGGAGCAGAAGTCTTCAAACTTGGCAGCTTTAAGACTTGTGGATTTCAACTCCCAGAATTCTCCAGCCAGCTCTGCTTGCATTTTTTACGTGCTTTCGAACTGCTAGGTTGGCAGAAGCTGGGACAAGCAACGGGAGCTCACCCCGTTATGTGGCGCTAGGGATTCAAACTGTTGAACTGCTGACAAGCTGAGCATCTTAGCCACTGAGGCAACGCATCCCTTGTAGATAGATAGATAGATATAAATAGATATAGATGATAGATAGATAAATAGAAGATAGATAGATAGATATATTCTATCAGAAGATAGAGGGAGACGATAAAGATGATAGCTAGCTAGCTAGCTAGCTAGCTAGATATAGACAGACAGACAGACAGATACACAGAGATAGATAGATATAGATAGATGATAGACAGACTGATAGATTAGACAGACAGATAGACAGACAGACAGACAGATAGATAGATAGATAGATAGATAGATATAAATAGATATAGATGATAGATAAATAGATGATAGGTAGATAGATAGCTTCTTTGAGAAGATAGAGGGAGTTGATAAAGATGATTGATTGATAGTTAGATGATAGATAGATATAAATAGATATAGATGATAGATAAATAGATGATAGGTAGATAAGATAGAGGGAGACAATAAAGATGATAGATATATAGGTGATAGATAGATAGATAGATAGATAGATAGATAGATAGATAGATAGATAGATAGATAGACAGAGAGAGAGAGAGAGAGAGAGAGAGAGAGACAGACAGACAGACAGATAAACATAGATAGATATAAATAGATATAGATGAAAGATAAATAGATGATAGATAGATATCTTCTATCAGAAGATAGAGGGAGATGATAAAGATGATAGATAGATAGATATAGATAGATAGATAGAGATAGATAGTTAGAGAGAGAGAGAGAGAGAGAGAGATGATAGATAAATAGATAGAGAACTAAAAGATAATAGGCAAAAATTAATATTTTTTAGATAAAAAGAAAAATGGGGCTTTCTTAGTTTGACAGAAGAAATGTGTTTAACTAGTATGATTCAGGAAGTCGAAAAACAAAATTGGGGTCAACAACAGTGAAGGCCAGGCCACTCAAAAAACACGACACGATGTCAGTTTGTTCTTCCCACAAAATTGCTCCAACTCCAACACTCTACTTTTAATGCTTTCACGACACTTGGCAACGAGTCTATTCCGTTCTATTCCGCAGGCATAATTAGTGGCGGACAAACATAAGTTGATGGAGTTCAGGGAAGACCAGCCCTCTCACTGCTCTCTTTCTCTGCTTTCTCCATCCAGTCTCATTACCGCCCCTTCTACGTCAACAAGGGCAATGGCGTCACGTCCAATGAAGCCCCCTGAGCAAGAAGATGGTGGAAGAGGAAGACAACTAACAAGAATGTCCATGGATATTCCCGCTATTGTATTAATCGAATCGTCCTAATACTTTCTTTCTTTCTTTCTTTTTTAAGTGGGGGAGGGATGGGTGGATTAGAGGAAAGGATATACATCTCATCCTGGGCGGAAATGGAAGTGCTCTTTTCGAGCCATCCATGAGAAGTCACTTCACTCCAGATAGATGTTGGTTGACTAATGAACCCCCCTTTCCTCATGTAACTGCTTTGCTCTTACTAATGCCTTGCCAGTGTGTACTCAGCGTATTCCCAAGATACATTGGGTTTAAGCAAACAAGCTGCTGCTTAAAACTGTGACTTTAGCAGCCCACTTCTAGCTGCAGGTTGCTGACATTAATGGAGACTTGGTTGGCTGACACCATTCCAAGGCCATCTGCTTTGACATAGTATAAGAGAATAACAGAGTAGAAGACTTGGAAATCTTCTAATCCAATCTCCTGCTCAAGCAGGAGATCCTATACCATTTTCAACAAATGGTTGTCCGGCCCCCTTTTTAAAAGCCTCCAGTGATGGGGCACCCATAACTTCTGAAGGCCAATTGTTCTACTGGTTGATTGTTCTTACCGTCAGAAAGTTTCTCCTTAGTTTTAGGTTGGTTCTCTCTTTGTTCAGTTTCCATCCATTGCTTCTCATCCTCCCTTTGGATGCTTTGGAATCAAAGAATCAAAGAAGTGCACTAAATATTAACTGCTTCCCTCTGGCTGCTAGTCAGGTGATGGTGGTGAACCTGTAGCTAAAAGGCTTTGTGAATTGCCCATCATCCCAATTTCTCCTCCTGCTGCTGGTTGTGACAATTGCAGAAGAAAAGAGGAGAGAGAGAGAAAAAAAATCCATAGAAGATTGATTAGATGTCTTAGCTATGCTCTTCTCCTTCACTGATGATACTGGCTGATGTGCTTTGGTTCAACGGTTCGGTTTACATTTGAGGGGAATTATTTTTAAAAGCGTGTGCATGCGGGTGCATCTTCCATTTGGTTTCTTTCTCGTTGGACGCCAAGAATCAGGCCAAGGATGAGTGGATACCTGTGCAATGTTCCAGAACGAAAGAATGTCTTAGAGTTGCCAGGGGAACCAGATTGTCTGATCTTGAAATTGGTATCCAAACTTCAACATCTCCCACAAGATTGAGAGAGTCTTCTCGGTCTCCCAATTTGGGAGAGCCAGAGACGGTTGGGTGCATGAAGAATGTCTTCCAAGGATAAATTTTTAAGAAGGTGACAGGGTTGACAAGTGAATGTTATGTTGGACTTCATTCTAGACGGTTGTTTTTTGGTCTTTCACAGTAGACATCCTTGGCCATTCCAAGGTATGCCATAAAAATAAACACACATCGGCACCCTTTGATGGCAGACCTGGCAAACAGGGGAACTGTTTAAAATGACTTGAAGGAATATTCCTTCCTTTCTTCCTTCCTTGTTTCCCCCTATCCTTCCTTCTTTCTTTCCTCCCCCCTCCTTCTCTTCTCCTTCTCCTCTTTCTCTTTCCTTCTTCCCTCCTTTCCTTCCTTCCTTCCTCCCTCCCTCTCCTCCTCCTCCTCCTCCTCCTTCCTTTCCTTCCCTTCCTTCCTTATTCCTTCCTTCCTTCTTTCCCCCTATCCTCCCTCCTCCTCTTCTTCCTCTTCCTCTTCCTCTTCTTCTTCTTTTTCTTCTTCTTTGTCTTCTTCTTCTTTCCTTCCTTCTTTCTTTCCTTGTTTTCCCCTATCCTACCTTCCTTCCCTCCCTCCCTCCCTCCCTCTCCTCCTCCTCCTCCTCCTCCTCCTCCTTCCTTTCCTTCCCTTCCTTCCTTATTCCTTCCTTCCTTCTTTCCCCCTATCCTCCCTCCTCCTCCTCCTCTTCTTCCTCTTCCTCTTCCTCTTCCTCTTCCTCTTCTTTTTCTTCTTCTTCTTTGTCTTCTTCTTCTTTCCTTCCTTCTTTCTTTCCTCCCTCCCTCCCTCCCTCCATTCATCCCTTCCTTCTTCCCTCCCTCCCCCCCTGAACTTTTTGGATTGGACTCTGCTACACACACAAAAAACCCCACCTTCTCGCAGTTCCTTCTAAGCAAGGGATAAAGAAAAGGAACCAATGGCAGGTCTGTTCAATTTCTGTTCAATTTCTTCTCGAGAGAAGCGTGACGATGGATTTCAGGGTAGGGGTTTGGGTCCCTTGATGGCCAATTCAATCTCAACTGGTCTTCCTACTGTCAAAAGCAGCTCTTTAGCAATGAATGAAGCCCTTTTAAAAAGCCAGGCATGCCATCGATTCTTTGCAAACAAAGGCAACATTGACCTAGGAGAAGAGCTCTCTTGGCCTTATTTTGTGAGTAAACTGCCCACCAAATTTCGCACTGGAATCTCTGTTTTGCATTATTGAAATGCAAGGAAGATCACGGTTCTTAGGATTTATGTCCTGTCCTTTCTGAAAGCTTGCAGACGTTTGCAATGTTGATTTCCCCCCCACACACACTCTTGGCCATTTGCTATTATTTTGCTTAAGCTAGAAAGCTGAACCCTTGTGAGGGCAGCAGAGGGCAGCGGTTAAAGTTCTTCCAAAGCTTACCTTTTTTTTCATTGCAAAAAATCCCACCAAACCTTTCCCCTCTTCTTCTTCTTCTTCTTTTTTTTAAACAATCCCTTTCCCACAACAAATTAAAAGGAAAGTATTTTGTAATATTTCAGGGATAATTAGAGAAAAAGAGAGTGGTGGTGGTGGTGGGGGAAAAGGCGGGAAAGAAAGCAGCTGTGCCAAAATAATTCTAACTTCATCGAGAAATACATGTTCAGGGTCATCTGCTTACCCAAAGTGGAAACATTTTAAAAGGTTTATTTTTAAATCTTCCCGTGTCTGAATATTGAAGAAAAGGAATAATTGCGGGGAACAATACAGTACTCCTTAACTTACAACCATTTGATTAGTAGCCGGTCAAAGTTATAAATGGCCCTAAAAATAGTGACTTACAACGGGTCTTCGTACTTATGACTGTGGCAGCATCCTCACAGTTGTGCGATCAAAATTCGTCATTTGCCACCTTCCTAGTTGATTTCTGATAAGTCGCGTCATTGGGAGAAACCAGATTTGCTTAATGACTGGTTGGTTCATTTAACAACCGTGGCCAAAAAGACACAACTCACTTAATGACAACTTTGCTTGGCAACAGAAATTCTGTCTCCGTTGTGGTTGTAAACCGAGGATTACCTGTTGTAGTGTGTTCCTCCTTCGTAAATACTAGATTTATCCTGATCCTTAACAAAAGCAGCATTCTGCTTCCTGCTTTTGCCCTTTTAAAACGGGATCCATTTCTAAAACCATTGATTTGATTTCCACACCCCGCCCTCCCTCCCCCCATACACCTGAGGCAGGAATGTTGCAAAATTCCATTTTCTGAATGTAAATCACAGGTAAGAAATTTTTCTCCGGTTTTAAAGAAAAAATAGATTCAAAACCCCAACAAGGGGCCATTTGCTGTCAGTTGCCTGTGACCCACGTTTTGATCATCAAAAATATTTAGTTAAATGTATTCTGGAGAATAAAATGTTGGAATGACCAAGAAACCAGATTTGCATGTGTTTTTTTTTTTCCTGATTATTTTCGCGAGACGTCGAACTGTGCAAAATGCCATTCCTTTGCTAACGTTATTCACTGACGATACTGGTAAAGAGATAGCAATAGCACTTAGACTTATATACCACTTTACAGTGCTTCACAGCCCACTCTAAGTGGTTTACAGAGTCAGCCTATTGTCCCCAACTATCTGGGTCCTCACTTTACCCACCTCGGAAGGATGGAAGGCTGAGTCAACCTTGAGCTGGTCAGGATCGAACTCCTGACTTGTGGGCAGAGTTAGCCTGCAATACTGCATTCTAACCACTGTGAACGGAAGGAAGGAAGGAAGGAAGGAAGGAAGGAAAGAAGGAATAGCACTTAGATTTATATACTGCTTCACAGTGCTTTACAGCCGTAAATCATCAGCTTTTAAAAGCATTCTTTTCTGCAACTTCTTAAGGTTGTAGAAAAAATGCTTTTAAAAGTTAAAAAACAAAAAGTTGGCCACGCCCACCCAATCACATTAACCCCCCCCCACACACCAAGCCACACCCACAGAACTGGTAGTAACAATTTTTACATTTCACCACTGCTTTGATCTTCTTAGTTGTTCTTCTCTGCACTTTTTCCAAGCTCTTTTTTGGTAACGTGGTGAGATGCAGGATTCCAGGGGTGGCCTTACTAAGGCTTTTCAAAGCGGTACTAATACGTCACGTGACCCTGAGGCACGGCAACCGTCATAAATAGGATTCAGTTGAAGCGTCTGTAGTTTAATCACATGACTGTGGGGATACTGTCACCGTCGTCAGTCCGAAAAAGGGTCCGAAGTCCCCTTTTTTTCAGTGACGTCATGACTTTGAATGGGCTCTAAATAAACTGTTGTAAATCTAGGCAGGGATGGGCTTCAAAAATCATAGCAAGGGGTTCTCTGCCCAGTTGCTGGGTGGGTGTGGCCAAGGTGGGTGTGGCCTAGTCAGGTTCCTGCACCACGGCGGGGGTGGAGTGTTTTTGCCCTCCCCAGGCTCCGGGGCTTTCCTTGAGCCTCAGGGAGGGCAAAACCGGCTCCGGAAGCCCTCTGGAGGCCAGAAATGGTAGGCCAGTTTTTCGCCCTCTCCGAGCCTTCGCGCACACCTTACACTTACCTGCATCCAAAATAGATCGCATGGGGACTATTGGGAGGGACGAGATGGGCGGGGAAAGCCAGGAGTGGGATTTGCACAAGAATCTTAGCTAAAGGTTCTCCCGAACCCCGGTAAACTCCCAGCAGCCCATCCCTGAGTCTAGGACTATTTGCATTCAGCCTCATTCGAGGCAGAATATAGATATATTTTACTACAGAAAGGCAAGCATTTGTTAGAAGAGGAATAGGACCCTGGAAACTTGCCTCTCCGTGTTTGAGCATCTCTTCTTCCAAACAAAGAACCTTGAAGGTAATCTTCACCCTGGGAAGCTATTGAACTGAAATCATTGTAAAAGATGCCTCCCTCTCCCCCAAAATAACACCCCCTACCACTTGAGCTACTGCTTAAAAACAAACAAACAAACAAACAAAAAAACCCCAACAATCCCAAACCAGGAACACTGAGATGGTCTGGCTTGCAGGCTTTAAGACATTCAAACTTTCAGACATTCACCAGGGGCCTAGTGGCTCAGCAGACTAAAGCACTGTGATTAACATCAGCTGTCTGCAATTACTGTAAGTTTGAATCTCCCCAGGCTCAAAGTTGACTCAGCCTTCCATCCTTTCTAAGGTAGGTAAAATGAGGACCCAGTTTGTGGGGGCAATAAACTGACTTTGTATAAATATACAAAAGTATATTTAGGAGAGAAGAGAAGAGAAGAGAAGAGAAGAGAAGAGAAGAGAAGAGAAGAGAAGAGAAGAGAAGAGAAGAGAAGAGAAGAGAAGAGAAGAGAAGAGAAGAGAAGAGAAGAGAAGAGAAGAATGGACTATTTGGTCAAGTGTGATTAGGCACACAAGGAATTTGTTTCTGGTACAGAAACTTTCAGTTTATCTTCGAAACGACAGAGTAATAATAATTATAATAATGATACTAATAAGAGAAGGTAGTAGAGAAGATGAGAAGGATAATAATGCTACAGCCTTACTACAGGATAAATATGCTTAGACATGTTACATAGGTAAATATATTTAGACATAAAACAGTACTGTGGGAAAAAATATTTCCCTGTCCAACTCTAGGGCATGGTCCAAAGACACTTCTGTTGTCATGAGGCCAGCATGACTATATGTCAAGGCACACAGAACACTGTTACCTTCCCACCGAAGTGGTACCTATTTATCTACTCACATTTGCATGCTTTCGAACTGCTAGGTGGGCAGGAGGTGAGCCAAGGAATGGGAGCTCACTCTGTTGTGCGTGGCCCAGGTTCGAGACCTGGGCAACTGTAATTTGCTATTACAGCATCACAAAACAAAAACAGTAACAACAACAAAAATGGAGGCCTGCAGAGACAGAAATGGACAGCAGGTGTCACTGCCTCACTGCAGTTCACACACCATTCTTGGCTCTGTTCTGCTGTTTTGTGTCCCCGAATATTGCTAGTTTGGATATTTGGGCTGTCACATTGGCTGATCTTTTCTCGGATCAAGAGGAAAACATCATTTTCCCATTTATAGCTGGCGGAGAATGAAAACACGCAGGCAAAGAACAAAGATGAGGATGACAGTGATAGGTGGGGTGTGAAGGTCATAGATTCCATTATTCAGTTCTGTAAGAGCTGGTTTTTACGCTCCATTCTAGGCTGCTCCATCCCTTAATGCTCACTGCTATCCCCAACGAATTATTATGAGCAGCATAATGCATTCGTAATGTATCAATAGTATAATGCGGGGACTCCTAGATTTTAGTTCATTTAGTAATCGTTTGAAGTTGCAACACTCCAGAAAAAAGTGTGTTATGCCCCCGTAGGAGTCTGAATCTGCGGGGAAAGATGAGCTGAAATAGGAATCGATAGAGAGCGAGAAGGCGGCTTCGTTGGCCTTGGAGGAAACTGGGGAAGGGGCAAAGTCAGTCCGGGAAGGGCCTTTCAAGATTAGAAAGGCTTGCAAACAGAGAGGAGCAGGAGAGATGGAGCTCAGGCGAAGAGCAAGGACTGCCCCTCCTGATCCTAGAGCATGGAGAGAAGAGAGAAGGCGAGAACAACACAGACTGAGCCAGCTACGAGGGAGGAGAGTGCCCCACCCCCCTTCAGAAGGCACACCTGGGGACTGAGATGTAAGGAAGTCCTGGTGGGAGGGGCATTTGTTGGGAACAAGCACTGAATCTGTGGAGCCTCTTGTGCACTTGCTGACGCCTGGAGATTCTTGTGTTTTGTCTTGTGGGCCTTGGCCGTTTTTTTTTTTTAATTTGATTTATATGCCACCCTTCTCGGGAGACTCAGGGTGGCTTACAATGCGTTAAGCAATAGCCTTCCTACTTTTGTATATTTATACAAAGTCAGCTTATTGCCCCCACAAACTGGGTCCTCATTTTACCTGTCTTAGAAAGGATGGAAGGTTGAGTCAGCCTTGAGCCTGGTGAGATTCGAACTTACAGTAATTGCAGACAGCTGATGTTAATCACAATGCTTTAGTCTGCTGAGCCACCAGGCCCGTTTGCCTGCTTTGCTGAACTTCTTGCCCTGGTTACTGTTTGGCTAACTTGGCTTATTGGACTGCTGGCCCTGGTTACTGTTTGGCTAACCTGGCTTACTGGACTGCTGATCCTGGTTACTGTTGGCGAACCTGGCTTATTGGACTACTTGCAGCTAGAGGCTGATGAAGGTGCAACATTCCCATGGTCACTTAGTAAAATTCAGACACTTAGCAATCTTGATGGGGATCCAAATACTTTGAATTTCCCACCCTGGCTGCAACTTTTTCAGCTTGCGTGAAATTGGTCTGGGATGGTGGCGAGGAACGGTCAATTCTTGTCCAGAGAGACTGGCCCTAGCTTTCTTGATGAAGCTTGGGCCTCCTGAGAGAACTGGCGATGGCTGATTGGCAGTGGAAGAGATTAGTTCCTTTTTAATTTACATTGGGGAGAAGGCAAGAAACACGTATAAATTAATTACTGCAAGTTTCAGGCATGTATCGGCTATACTGCTTGACCACTTCCTGGAGGTTAGACTATACATTAACCTCCTGCATTTTCCAAAATGAGTTTATATCTGTTTAAAGAGATTAAGGTTAATAGAATGCTCTTTAGACTGATTCTTGCTAAGCCCGTGGAGATAGAATGGAAAATTTGGTTCTCAGTTGTTTTAATAGCTCCCTGCTATTTGGGATCTGGAAATGGCTGTGCAATTTAGAACTCGCTTTTTCTTTTGAACTGACCATTACAGATGCTATCAGCTGTGGTTAAATTTTGCAGCAAAACATAGAATTGGCTTAAGCAGTTACACAGAGATCAGAGGTGGGTTTCAGCAGGTTCTGACCAGTTCTGGAGAATGGGTAGCAGAACTTTTGAGTAGTTTGGAGAACTGGTAGTAAAAATTCTGACTGGCCCTGCCCCCATCTATTCTCTGCCTCCTGAGTCCCAGATGATCGGGAGGAAACGGGGATTTTGCAGTATCCTTCCCTGAAGTGGGGACGGAATGGAGTTTTTGCAGTATCCTTCCCCTGCCATGCCCACCAAGCCATGCCACACCCACCAAGCCACACCCACAGAACCGGTAGTAAAAATTTTTGAAAGCCACCACTGTTACAGATGCCATCAGCGGTGGCCAAATTTTGCAGCAAAACGTAGAATTGGCTTAAGCAGTTACACAGAGCTCTCTGAGTTTAATTTATGCATTGCACTCAGACCAGATTAAAAAAAATAGAGGCCCCAGGTCAGGCTAAGATAAACCTGCAAAATAAATCACCATTGACTACATTTGCGGGTAACATTCTAGCATGATTTACAAGTCATGGTGGGGTAGATGGGCTCACAAAACATGCCAATTGTGGCTTGGTGGTGTGAACTCAGCTAATAGGGGTGACATGATAGCAGTCTTCCAGTATTTGAAGGGCTGTCACAAAGAAGAAGAGGGGGTCAAATTATTCTCCAAAGCACCAGAGGGTAAGACAAGAAGCAATGGGTGGAAACTAATCAAAGAGAGAAGCAACATGGAATTAAGGAGAAACTTCCTAACAGTGAGGATGATTAACCAGTGAAACAGCTTGCCACCAGAAATCGTGGGCGTCCATCACTGGAAGATTTTAAGAAGAAATTAGATAATCACTTATATGAAATAGTATAGGTTCTGCTTGAGCAAGGGGATGGACTAAGGTCCCTTCCAGATTCTTTTCTTTTCTGTTCTGTTCTGTTCTGTTCTGTTCTGTTCTGTTCTGTTCTGTTCTGCTCTGTTCTGTGAGCCTCAATGGTGTAGTGGTAAGAGTGCAAAGGTTGACTCAGCCTTCCATCTTTTCAAGGTGGGTAAAATGAGGACCCAAAGAGCCTGGATAGCTCAACAGACCAAAAGCCTGTTATTAACGTTCAGCTGTCTGCAATTACTGTAAGTTCAAATCTCCCCAGGCTCAAGGTTGACTCAGCCTTCCATCCTTTATAAGGTAGGTCAATTGAGGACCCAGTTTGTGGGGGCAATAAGCTGACTTTGTATAAAAAATATACAAAAGTATGAAGGCTATTGCTTAACGCTTTGTAAGCCGCCCTGAGTCTCCGGAGAAGGGTGGCATATAAATCTAATTTAAAAAAAAAATGTCGGGGGCAATAGGCTGACTCTGTAAAACACTTATAGAGGGCCTATAAAGCATTGTAAAGCAGTGTATAAATCTAAGTGCTATTGCTGTTGCTATTCTATTCTATTCTCTTCTATTCTATTCTATTCTATTCTATTCTATTCTATTCTATTCTATTCTATTCTATTCTATTCTATTCTATTCTATTCTATTCTCAGTAAAGATTCTCTTCTCTTCTCTTCTCTTCTCTTCTCTTCTCTTCTCTTCTCTTCTCTTCTCTTCTCTTCTCTTCTCTTCTCTTCTCTTCTCTTCTCTTCTCTTCTCTTCTCTTCTCTTCCCTTCCCTTCCCTTCCCTTCCCTTCCCTTCCCTTCCCTTCCCTTCTCCTCTCCTCTACTCTACTCTACTCTACTCTATTCTCAATAAAGATTCTATTCTATTCTATTCTATTCTATTCTATTCTATTCTATTCTATTCTATTCTATTCTATTCTATTCTATTCTATTCTATTCTATCCTTTCCTGTCCTATCTTAATATGTGTGTTAGGAAGGAACAACGGAGGTACTTCCTAATCTGCAAATTTACAGCAGTTTTTAAAATTGGAATAATAATGATAATTATAAAAGGACGGCACAAAACTCGTTTGTGACCAGAGCAGCACAAAATCATGATCAAAGAAGATCCATTAATGCATCTATTTCACAGATGTGAAACATGGAAACAGAGAGATTGATGATTCACCCAAGACCAGCTCTCTATGCAATTTGTATTCTTGGACATTTGGGTGTTACAGAGCCTGGCCAGTCTCCCGCAACCTTCCAGCAATCTCTTGTACTTTTTAAATGATGGTGGCATTTCCTCTGGAAATAGAAGTCGAAAGAAGAGATCTGTAAAGCTTTATGTTGAGACTCTCTACTTAGATATTTGTGTAAATCAACTTTATGTCCTGAAGTATCATCAGGTTCCCAAGATGCATTCTATCTTATTTCCTTCTCAAAAACACAAAAACAAACAAACAAACAAAACAGCTCTCCTGCACCCTGAAATCCTTACATCTCAATAATTTTGAATGTAGCTGCAAAGACAGAATTAAAAAAAAAATTGGAAGGAATACGAAAAGTAATCAAGTGTAACCCTTCCCTGACGCAAAAACACTTTTGCTATATCATTCTGCAGAATTGCTTCTGTATTAAAAGGTAGGGCTGGCTGCTTACACTTTCTAAGATTGAAAAACACTGTATTCTACTACTGATGTACTATATCACGTATATGCAGGTAGTCCTTGATTTACGACCACAACGGAGCCCAAAATATTATGTTGCTAAGTGAAACATTGGTTAAGTGAGTTTTGCCCCATTTTACGAGGGAGCCACCAAGGAGAAGGCCCTTCTTCCTGGTCCCACCAGGTGGACCTCCTTAAAAGAGGAGTCCCGTTACATCCCCTGCCTCCCAGCTCTGAAAACTTGACTCCAGGCCATGGAGGGCTTTATAGATGACAACAGTACCTTGAATTGGACCTGGAAGGATGTTTCAACAGTCAAGATGAGAGGTGACTATGGCATGAATGACTATGATCAGATATCTATCTATATAAAAAAGGCTGTATATATGTATGTTCCATCATAACTCTGGAACGCCTTGAGCAATTTCAGCCAAACTTGGTACACAGATGACTTACTATCTGGAAACAAATACTGTGGGGTTAGACACCCCTCGGATGTGTGTGTGTTTGTGTGTGTCTTTGTGTCTGTGTGTTCCAGCATAACTGTGGAATGCCTGGGCCATTAAGAGAGAGCGAGTGCGGTGTCCTAGAGCAGCAATAGTTTGTGATGTCAATTCCTTGGCAGCTTCCTCTGGAATGGCAGCCATGACTTTCTCACTCCAGTGGAGCAATGGGGAAGTGCCTGATGAATTTGGGGCAAAATGCCAGGATTGTAGACAAGGCGGGAAAGAGGAGTGCACAGGAGGGGGAAGGGAATGGGCAGGGATGATGGGCATGGGAATTTGAGGAAGAAAAGCCCCTCTTAATGTCTCCCTGTCAGACAAAGGCCTCGAAGTCTATAAATACCCAGGCAACACCAGGTTACCAGCTAGTTGTTGACAAAGGAAAAGACATAACTGACACACAACCCACAGTTGAGCAAAGGAAACTCCTTTATTGGTGTTTGGATCAGAGTACCAATTTTTTCAGGAAGATGAACATTCCCGTGTTCTAAAAACTTCAGATATCCTCCTGCTATCCTTGTGAAAAGAACTTCGAGAGAGAAAGAACTCTGGAAACTTTCCCCTACTTTTTTGGCTACAAAATAAATCTGTGCACCACTCTTTCATTTCATGGGTGAATTCAGCTCGTAGCTTCCCCAGCTTTTCTATTAAGGAGTCTTGGACCAGAAGTGATCTGACTTGGTACAGCTGTTTTTTCAGTTCTGCTTCCCATGAGAACAGAACCGGGCCTCTAATAAGGAGCACAGAGCAAAATCAGCCCTTGGTGAAATTACAGCTATTTCCCTACTCCTCAAGAACCATCCCTGGGAATAATTTGGAGTTCTGTCTTTTCAAAAGAGAAAAGAACCCTCCGGTTGAGTTCACACTGCATGCCGATACCTAAAGCTGAATTAATAAGAGGTACATTCACACAATCAAATGCAGATTAGTAAACACAATGTTTTTTTTTTTCCAATTGCTACTTATGGCTGGGAAATTTGAAAAGGCAGATAGGAGAAGGGTGGGTGGATGTTTCCAGGTGACTATTATGTATCCCATGGACTGCAAAAATAAGAAACAAAGAAATCCTAGACTAAATCTCACTAAAAGCCAAACAGAGTGTGTCATACTTTGGTCATGTCATGAGAAAAGTCACTCATGCTGGGAGTCATCATCATCATCATCATCATCCTCTTTTAATGACCCCATAATCCTTTGCGGGTGGAGTCTGAATGAGCTGAATGTTTACTGGCCGGATTCCCTTCCTGTTGCCAATGCGGAGTTCTATTCAGCAGATATATTCTCATCGTGCCCAGAGAGAGAAATATCTGACTCTACCTAGGATCGAACTCACAGCCTCCTGATTGTGAGGCGAGAGCTTCACCTCTATTGTCATTGCACCACGCTTCACTCATGCTGGGAATGATCAGTGGAAAAAGGAGAAGGGGCTGCCCACTGGCTGGACACCAGGATGACCATTGTAGATCTGAAGGAGGCGGTGAGAGACAGAGGGACATGAAGAGTTCTGATCCATAAAGTGGCCGAGGGTTGGACATGATTGAATAGATGACAATGATGACATTCACACAATATGTTAATGCCTAAACAAGTAAACCCTACTATGGCCTTAATGCATGCTTCCTAAATTTTCTCCTTCATTACCTCACACTGCTTATCAGAAAGTTCTACTGAACTTCAAGGATCGGTTGCAAGTCCCTTCCTCTAGCACTGTCGTAACTTTAAACAATTGCTGAATGGATGGTCATAACTGGTGGACTTCCTGTATTTTAAATAGAATATCATGGGATGATCCTTAGATCACCTCAACAAATTCCCGTTGATAATTTTATAGATGTTTGCCTTAATAGGAATACTTTGAGAAATTTTCAAATAGATTGTTGTGGTCCGCCAGCAGCCTGTGGAGCTGGCAGTGGAGTCAGACAGTGAGGAGGCTGAGGAAGAACGTGGGCCAGACTTGGAGGCTGGGGAAGGCCTGGATGAGGACTCTGCATCGGAGGCAGAGATGGGGCCAGGGCCATCTGGGAGTGATGTGCAGACTCCGGAGCCTCCAGAGGCTGACAGCAGAGAGGCAGAGGAACAGGAGGAGCCTGTTTCTAGTGCATGCACGAGAAGAGCTGCCAGAAGGCAAGAGCAGCTAAAACAAAAAGGACGACTCAGGAGTAGGGCCAAGGGATGATTGGCCCTTCCCATAAGGCTTAAAAGATCAGAAACGGCTCTTGGGCTCTTTGTCAGAAAACAACGTTGATAGATTTGTTTCTTGTCTTGCTGAATTTATTTCTTGTCCGTGTCTTCTGCTTCTGAACTTTTGCCAAGAAAAGCCATTGGCAGGTTGCCTAATTAGACCAAGGTTGGCGATAAGGCTGAAGAATTGTGTTCTGAAGAATTTGCTTTGAATTAGTTTGGACTACGCTGAGAATGAGTTAATTCTCAGCTGCTCTAATAAAGTCTGTTTGTTTCAAACTGATCGCGTCTGATAATACCTACTTGGGCCTGGGTTACAACATAGATATCTCTATCTTTAGGTCAATTTAAAAGATCATGTGATGGTGGGTAGTTGGTTCATGTGTGGTTACTCAAAGAAAAACTACTTTTTACTCAACTTGGGGTAAATTTTCCCCAGGTTTGGAAAGAACTGGCTTAAGGTCAGGGGTGGGATTCAGCCAGTTCAGATCGGATAAGGTGAACCGGTAATTCCAACGATCAGCTGGTCCCACCCACTAACCCCTGCCCTGTCCTGTTCTATATTCTTTCTGGCTTAGCTGATTTGTCCGGCACAGCTGATTTCTACGCCTCTGCTGTTCTACTTACTGGAGCTGCCTTAGAAGGTAAGCAGCTGAGCTTCAAATTGCTGTATTTTGAACGTTGCGTGCAAGTGTGTTAGGAGCATGCACGAGCTCGAAGTGCACACTCACCGAACCGGTTGTTAAACCTGTTGCATCCCACCACTGCTTAAGGTGACAGCCTGGTTCAAATACCTGGCATTGATGACCCACAAACCACTCTATTCTCATTTTAGCTTAACCTGGCCTGTCTTTTGAGCCTGCCCTACGATTCAACATCATATTGATCATGATAGAGACATTTCTGAAAAATCTTCCTGCGTTCATTCATTGTCTGTGGCTGAAGGGCTGTTTGTTTTGTGGTTGGCTGAATTTATGGCTTGTTTCAAGCCAGCTTCTGGATGGCTGTGTTTTGATGAATGGACTGTGGTGCAAATTTCCTTTAGAAGAAAAAGAGAGAGAGAGAGAGAGAGAGAAAACATGGGGTGGAGAATTCAATCTCTCAAGGGGAAGCATTTCCATTTTTTGGTTTGGCTGGGGAAATGGTGGGATCCAATGATAGAAAAATAGGCTGCCAACTTTTTTTTGATCTAGGATCACACATGAATCTTGTGGAATATATTGAGAAGGGTGGTTAGGGTACCAGGATGTGGGTGTGTTCAGCCTAAAATCCAGTAATTTTTTCTTCTTGATTCTCTTTCCTTATCATCTACACCAGGGGTTGGCAACCCGCGGCTCTGGAGCCTCATGTGGCTCTTTCATTCCTCTGCTGTAGCTCCCTGTTGCCGGTGGGCTCCACAATTGATAGGGCTTTTGGTTAGGACAGGCAGAAGAAAAAAGGACGCTGCACTAGGAGGAGACTCTATGGTGGGGGAACTGGACTTCCGGTAGGCTACACAATTGAACGGTGGGCTTCCGGTTAGGACCTTTGTGGCTCTTTGAGTGTTTAAAGTTGCTGACCACTACACTACACCATACTGAACGTTAATTAATATTTTTAAAAAAGATTATTGCAGTCCCATCTGGGGAAAAAAAAGATAGAACCGCAGTATCAGCAAAAACCCTAACATTACCCAGAGTCATTGCGTAAGAATTGGGCGTCCGTATAAATCTATTTAATAAATAAAAGCCGAGCTGGGCAGCATACAAGTGTAACAAATTTTAAACAAATAAATAAATAAAACAAAATAGGCTGGAGGTCTATTCCACAAAACCTTAAGGGGTCATTTACTCATAGTTTATTTCAAAACTTCACTTTCTATGTTAAACCTTTGGCTTCTGCATTCTAGACAGGCTGGCAAAACTGTGCAAATTTCTCCTAAATTAAGACCTTGTCTGTTTTCTTTCCACCTCTCTCTTTCCTTAAATATTACCAACAAATGCAGAAGATTGTAGTAAATTCCTAGCCTGCTTGTGCCCTCTGCTTTCCTCTTGAATATTTGTGAATTCTGATGAATATCCATCCTGTAATCTGTTGGCATCATTAACAGACACTATCTAACAAGTCTAATTTATTAGACTTGTATGCTGCCCATCTCACCTTTTGTTTCTTATCTTAAACTGAAAATGAAAGAATCTCCCTTTTCCCAGCCTGTCAAGAAGAGATGGGGCTTGTGGTAGCTCAGCGTAATTCACTTGCCTGCTAATTAAAAGATGTCCATCAACTCTGGGTGACTCATTTTACAGGCCCTGAAAGGCAGAGCTGCTCGTGAACATTGAACATCAAGCATGGAGACAACAGATAAAAGTAAATATTTGTAGCTCAAGATTGAACTCTATTAAATGTCTACCATTACATGGTAGTTTTTCCCCTGAATGCAGTCACTCTGCTTAACAACTAATTCTCACAACACTGTCAAATAATTTACTAAGACTGTATTACTATTATTTTTCTTTTCTTTACTAGTATATATCTCTTTCCACTTATTACTATAACCATGTTGCTTGTATCTTTAAATTTATATTGTTTCCTACTACAATTCGACAGCTTATTAGTAAGCTTGACTATCACTAAGTGTTGTATCTTTTTATTCTTGATGAATGTGTTTTATCCTCCTTATGTACACTAAGAGCATATACACCTAAGACAAATTCCTTGTGTGTCCAATCACACTTGGCCAATAATAGAATTCTATTCTATTCTATTCTATTCTATTCTATTCTATTCTGTTCTGTTCTGTTCTGTTCTGTTCTGTTCTGTTCTGTTCTGTTCTGTTCTGTTCTGTTCTGTTCTGTTCTGTTCTGTTCTATTCTATTCTATTCTATTCTATTCTATTCTATTCTATTCTATTCTATTCTATTCGGAGTTGGACAGCGATGAGGCGGAGGAAGAACAGGGGCCAGTCCTGGAGGCTGGGGAAGGCCTGGATGAGGGCTCTGCGTTGGAGGCAGAGATGGGGCCAGGGCCATCGGTGAGTGATGTGCAGACTCCGGAGCCTCCAGAGGCTGACAGCAGAGAGGCAGAGGAACAGGAGAAGCCTGTTCCTAGTGCACGCATGAGAAGAGGTGCCAGAAGGCAGGAATAGCTAAAGCAAAAAGGACGACTCAGGAGTAAGGCCAGGAGATGATTGGCCCTTCCCATAAGGCTTAAAAGACCAGCAACAGCTCTTGGGCTCTTTGTCGGAAAAAACGTTGATAGATTTGTTTCTTGTCTTGCGGCATTTATTTCTTGTCGGCGTCTTCTGCTCCTGAACTTTTGCCAAGAAAAGCCTTTGGCAGGTTGCCTAATTAGACCAAGGTTGGTGATAAAGCTGAAGAATGGTGTTATGAAGAATTTGTTTTGAATTAGTTTGGACTACGCTGAGAATGAGTTAATTCTCAGCTGTTCTAATAAAGTCTGTTTGTTTTCGAACTATTTGCATCGATTACTCCCTACTTGGACCTGGGCCACAACAAAAGGTATCAGATTCCCTAAACTGCACCATTGCTACCAAAAAAAATGGCCCTCACCCAACAGTTCTACTGTACAAGCTGAGTTGAGATGCAGCATTGCCCAGATGGTGCTGGTTTTTTGTTGTTGTTGTTGTTGTTCAGCAGAAGCTTGTCAACTAGCCAGCATCCTTTGGTGACTCCCTCCAGCCTCCCCCTGAGTGCCGAGATCCCAAAGCTTTCTCCCTTTTGCAGGAGGTCAGGTACATTTTAAAGAATTAAATCCTCTCCTTTGGCCTCGCGGCAGGGTTGCCAGATTGAAATTTTAATTTAAAGCCAAGACATACTAGAGGGGGGAAAAAAACACTGAGAAAAGAGCCAAACAAATTTTAATATATTTTTCATACACTGTACAAAAGGTTCTAGATCAAGGTCACGATTCGCCTTCCCTCCCCTATGAGTGGAGTATATGGCATAAACTTTGTCCGATGTGAAAAGGTTTTTGTTTTAGCATTTGTGGAAAAGCAGTAAAGAATTCTTTTTCTTTTCTTTTCTTTTCTTTTCTTTTCTTTTCTTTTCTTTTCTTTTCTTTTCTTTTCTTTTCTTTTCTTTTCTTTTCTTTTCTTTCCTTTCCTTTCCTTTCCTTTCCTTTCCTTTCCTTTCCTTTCCTCTTCTCTTCTCTTCTCTTCTCTTCTCTTCTCTTCTCTTCTTTTTTCCTTCCTTCCTTTCTTTCTTTTCTTTTTTTCCGAGACATTTGCTGGAAAGAAATAGTTTTGCCTGGATTCTCACAATAGCACTAAAGAGATTCATCCCAACTGCTAGCAACCAAAATGCAGGGATTTTGCTACATTCAGGCTGGTGTGTTTGTGGGTTTTTGTACTTGTCGGTGGAGAGAAGCTTCCCTCCTCGATAAAAGCTGTCCAGAGTGATAGGGCACTTCCTCAAGTGTTTGACTAGGATAGGGCAGTGGTGAAATGTAAAATTTGTTGCTACCAGTTCTGTGGGCGTGGCTTGGTGGTGGGGGGTTAATGTGACTGGGTGGGCAGGACCAATTTTTTTTTTTTTACTTTTAAAAGCATTTTTTTCTACAACCTCTTTGGCCAAAGAGGTTATAAAAAAAAAATGCTCTTCAGGTTTGCTAAGATTGTGAAAACACATCTCTAGGGATTATCGGGACATTTTTATATAGAGAAGTGATTTGCTTTTGTACTCTTCCTGGATTATTTTTTTTCTCTTCATCTTAATCCAACATGCAGCTCAAAAAAAAAATACTATAAAGACAGCGATCAGAAATACCTGTGTGTGTATGTGTGTGTATCTTAGGTTGAAAAATTCACCTGCTTAAAAGCCAAATAGAAAATCCACTGAAATCCTTCTATTGATCTTAATTGGCTTTTGGCTCCAAGCCACGTTGGAGAAGGAAGGGTGATTAAATCCATAAATGGGATAGCCTAATAGATCAATTACACTAATGCAGCTGAGGCTTCCATAAAGATGTAAGCACGAAGTAGCCTTTCGCAAAACGGCGAAGAAACATGGCCCAGTTGAGCCAGGAGGGCAGGATGGAAATGCATTTGTATCGAATCCAGGGAAGGAAGAACTTTCAGCTGTGCCGTTCAAAGCTCATTTAAAATTGATGGTCCGATCAACACGGCCTGGAAGGAAGTTGGGCTAGAAAATTGATTCTGGAGTCTGGCGTCACATATATTGCATTTGGGGCCCTCGATGCTGAGTTAGACCCGTGATGAAGTCTTCACTTGATCCCAGAGCTCACTGGGTTAAAGTGGGTCAGATGCTCTTCCTTCCTCTGGTCTCAGCTAATCAACCTCGCTGGTTTTGCGGCTGGCTGGCTGGGGAATTCTGGGACTGGAAGTCCACCAGCCTTGAAGTCACCATGTTTGAAGACTCCCTGTCCTATGTGAACCCCAAAGATAGTGCTGCAGATGTCCTGGAGAACCTCATCACTTTGTCCCAGTAATCCTATCATCCATTTTAGGTCCTCTTCTTATTGGGCCATGGCCCAGTGTCAAGGCTCTGACGGATGCCCTAATTAAATCAGGAGCCTTGAGCAAAGCTTCAAAAGAAATCCAATTATTTATTAGGAGCTTCATATCGGCACTTTCCCAAGTGAAGCCAGCTCTGACCCTACATAATTTATGTCCCAATTATGACTCTGTTTCCTCCCTCCCCCCAGGGTGTGTCATCAATCACATTCGCCAACGGAGCAATTTCGTGGGTCGTAGAGGTCACTCCCCTCCAGCCACTGCGGGTAACCCTGGAATACAGCCTTGAGAGAGATAAGTCTGGCATATGCATTTGTTTTTGGCTGCCATGCTGTTTAGCCAGTTTCCCATCCCCCCTGGCCTATGGCAACTCAAGAGTAGGCCAGGGATGCTTTGTGAGTTGACACCCAGAACAGAAACAGGTGGCTCAGGTTTTTAACTGACATGGGACACCTTTCTTTCTCTAACTGTACAAAACCATGAGATACACGACATGAAGGATTCTCATTTATAATTTCTTCCTTCATCTGTTCCATGCTGGGGCCCTGCAGCTACATTAATCTTGGAGGAGAGACTTGGAAAAGCTACCATTTTCATCCTCCCCCATTTCAGCTGCCACAAACAAAGCAACTTGGTTTTTGTCAGGAAATCTGTACCGTTGGATTTACAAGCTGTGCCTTGGTCACGAGGGTATCATCCATCATTCTAATAGTCAGACATGGCTGTATATCAGACTACAGTGAGCTTGAAGGAACCTAACTCTGTTCTCCAAGGATGGTCTTCTGATTTGCTTTGGTGGACCTCTGGGTGATACCAAAAACGAGGTTAAAATAGTCTTTAATTGGGCCAATTGAGTCTACGATAGTCTGGAGTGCAATTTTTCAAAGTCCTATCTTTTTACAAGTCTGTCCATCTGATGGAAAACCTCAAGGAAGGTCGGGAGAAGCCTGGACTTCCACCGAGAGACAGCCAACAGCTTCTCCATTGATTGCGATGTGTTGCATTGCATTCCTGTGTACATTACGTTCCATAAATGCAACTTTCGCATTTGGAAATGTAAAATAACAATGGGTCCATGTGATTGAAGAGCCAATTCTGGGAGCAGGATTGATGTTTGTTATTTGCACAACTCGCAAAGCATCCCTGGCCTGCTCTCGAGTTGCCATAGGCAAGGGGGATGGGAAACCAGCGAAACAGCACGGCAGCCAAAAACAAAACCATATTCCAGACATATATCTCTCAAGGCTGTCTCCCAGGGTTACCCACAGTGGCCTGGAGCGGAGTGATCTCTACAACCCGTGAAATTGATCCATTGGCAAATGTGATTGATGACACACCCTTGGAGGAGGGGGGAAACAGGTCCAAGATTGGGCCGTAAATTACATGGGGTCAGAGTTGGCTTCACTTGAGAAGGTGCCGGCATGGAGCTCCTACTAAATAACTGCATTTCTTTTGAAGCTTGGCTCGAGGCTCATGATTTATTTAGGGCATCCATTAGAATCCTGATATGGCCCTTGATTGGTTTTCTAGATTTTGTTAGTCCAGACTACTTTTGAGTCAATATTCTTAGTTTTGTGGGCTGCCCAGAATTCACTGGAGATGAGCGGTCAATCCATTTAAATACATAAATAATAATGGCCTCCTTCTTTTCTCCCTTTCTTTGTGGGTCAGGGTATTTGAAGCCCCCTCCTCACCTGGAGATCCAGTCAGGCACCTTGCAATATTTGGAGATCAGCAAGCCATGAAAATTATTTTGTTCTCTCTGGCTTCTTCCTTCCTTCAGCAAGGCAGAGAGAGAGAGAGAGAGCAAAGATGTAAAGAAAGAAAGATGCCGAATAAATTATTGATCCCGAGCTGAATTAAAATGAATATAGAATGAATATTTACTGCAGCGAATCAAGTATTCATCCAGACAGTGTTGTCAGGCGATTTCGAGCCGGATGTGAAAAAGCAGGAAACCAGCTTCTTGATCTTGCATGGGATCATTTGCAAGGATTCTGTTCCAAGATATGTTAGTTAGTGGTCTAAAGGGATGAAAGCCACCCCAGATATACAGTAGTGGCCAAAATTGTGGAAACCTTTTGGGAAAAGTGTATTTTCTAAAACTAGCTAATAACAACACTTTTTTGGTAGTAGTAGTAGTACCATTAAATTATATTATCAATGGAAAGATAATTTAGTCAAGAATGTAATGCAATAACTTTTAGGAAGGATTTGCTATTAGAATAGCCGTTACAGGATAAAGAAGAAAAGTGAAACACGTAGAAAAAACGAGACATACAAAAATGATCACCACGTCAGTTAATCCTTAGTTGGGTAACCTTTAGCATGAATGATGGCTTTACAATGTCTTCCCATGGAGTGAATCAAGTCTTTGAGTTCTGCAGCTGTTATCATGTGAAACCAAGATTGAAAGATGGCTTCTATTAACTGGGTTTTATTGCTGGGTCGCTTCTGACCAGGGGTGGGCTCTAAATTTTTTTATTACCGGTTCTGTGGGCGTGGCTTATTTTGTGGACGTGGCTTGATGGTTGTGACAATTCTTTAGGATTTAGCAGAGGTACTGGTCTACCAGGCTTTTAACTGCTTGCAGAGCTGTACCAATCTACCCATTTATTTTTGCAGGCACTGGTCTACTCATGTATTTTTGCAGGCACTGGTCTACTCATGTATTTTTGCAGGCACTGATCTACTCATGTATTTTTGCAGGCACTGGGCTACTCGTGTATTTTTGCAGGCATTGGTCTACTCATTTGTTTTCTTTTAACACTGATCAGCTGTAGGGCGGCTCTTTGAAGCCCCGTGGCAAGAGTTTAAACAGGTTTTTTCCCTCTAGCCATCAGCTGGGACTCAGGAGGCAGCAATAGATTGGGGGTAGGGCCAAATAAAAGGTAAGAATAACGTGGGGGTGGGTGGGGGGCATGGGGGGGCATGGGGGGCAGAACGGTTTGGTGACATTATATCATCACCACTACTGGCTTGGGAGAACCAGGCCGAACTGGGAAAAACCCACCACTGGTTCTGACTAATAAGTTTCTTTAGTCGGCCCCATAGATTTTCAATTGGGTGAAGGTCTGGGCTATTCCCAGGGCATTCCAGCAGTGGAATATGTTTTTCTTGAAACTCCCCCCCCCCCCCAAAAAAGTGGTGTTATTAGCCATCAAATCTCAAAAACACACTTTTCCCAAAAGGTTTCCAGAATTTTGGCCACTACTGTAAATGCTGCGAATGGGGAGAATTAGCACCCATTGCTCCAATTCTCATAATGCGTGACGATTCCTGCTAGCCGGCATGTGAGAAGATGAGGACAATTCTTCAAAAGACCTTAGTCTTCTCTGGACAACCACAAAATCCAATTCACCATAACACTGTTATCAGTGTAGCTCACAAAGCTTGCATTCTGGAGCCCAGAATGCAAGCTTCGTTGCCTTAAGGGCTAGAAACTCGCTTTCAAAGACGAGGGAGAGAGGGAGGGGGAATTTGAAATGTCTGCAGAGATGAATTTGTCATTGTTATTGTCTATTCTATACTCATCCTGTGCCAGATTTGGTAGCGGGTGCAAACGTTAATCCTGCTGGGCTAGACCAAAGATAGATCCATCTAGGACAGGGGTGTCCAATCTTGGCAACTTTAAGACGTGGGCCAGGTGGGGTGTTTGACTGGGGCGCAGGGGTGAAATCCAGCAGGTTCTGACAGGTTCTGGAGAACCGGTAGTGGAAATTTTGAGTAGTTCGGAGAACCTTGGTGGTGCAGTAGACTAAAGTGCTGTTAAAGTAGCACTTAGCTGCCAGCTGCCTGCAATTACTGCGAGTTCAAATCTCACCAGGCTCAAGGTTGACTCGCCTTCCATCCTTCTAAGGTAGGTAAAATGAGGACCCAGATTGTGTGGGCAATAAGATGATTTTGTATAAAAAAGAACACCACTTGGGGGGGGGGGGGCAAAAGCCCTACTAAGCAGGTATATGCAAAAGTATGAAGGCCATTGCTTAACGCATTGTAAGCCGCCCTGAGTCTCTGGAGAAGGGAGGCATATAAATCGAACCAATAAACAAAAACAAACAAACAAACAAACAAACAAACCGGCAAATACTACCTCTGGCTGGTCCCAGAGTGGGGAGGGAATGGAGATTTTGCAGTATCCTTCCCCTGCCACGTCCACCAAACCATGCCCACAGAACTGGTAGGTAAAAAAAAATCAGATTTCACCACTGCTGGGACGGTACACCTGTCAAACCATAACACAGGTGTCCTAAGGTTAGCTCAGGGAAGACACAAACCTCCCACAGAGCAGAAAGGCAAAAGCTCGCTTGATCTTGATTTTCATTACAAATACATCAACATCTTGCAGGACCTCTTGCCCTGCATCTGGATGGCTGGAACTGGGGAGCATCTCCAGTTGGGACGGTGCTTTGATTGGACCATGTGATGGACATGTGGGTGTTGGGCAGGGACTTGAACTTTCCTTTGGGTGGGGAAAACCTGGAAGCTTTTAGATTCGGGTTTTCCCAGGTGTGCCAATATGACCTCTCTAATAAAATGGAACAAGCTTCGGAGTTTTCTTTGGTTAGGTAGGGGTGTTACTTGGAACTCTGACATTGTGGACTTCCTCATGCTGGCTGGGGAATTCTGGGAGTTGAAGTCCACAAGTCTTAAAGTTGGACAGCCTGTTCTAGAATGTCATTCTGCATCTTACAATGGCAATCTTCCGCATAGAACAAGGTGAAGAAGAAGAAGATGATGATGATATCCGTTCAATCATGCCCAACTCTTGGCAATTCTATGGGCCAGGTCTCTCCACATTTTCTGTTCTTGCACTATTTGCTCGAGTTCTTCTATCCTCTGGCTAGTGAGCTTTGATGGTGAGGTGAGGTAGAAGGACCTGCTTATCAAACTTTCTCCAGGGCTTCTTCCAGATGTCTTGGACTTCTGCTTTCATTCTAGGCATGCGGGATGGAGATTTTGGGTGCTGTAGAGTAACACTTCCAAAGGGCACCACTGTACAAAAATAAATAAATAAATAAAACTTGGCTTCTTCTAATGTTCTTCATTCCACCCGTTATGAGCCAACATTGGTGGAAAACTCCATCTGGCATGTGTGCACCTATATGATTCATTCCATAGTGAGCTGAACTCCTTCCACTATTTTCTTCTCTCTGTCTCCCTCTGTCTTTCTCTCTCAACGGGAAGGAAAGATTAACAGTTGGTTCCTTTGTAAGAAGCTCAAGATCAAACTCAGAGCTTAGTTGCTAAATACCAGGGGGAAGATCTGAAGATACACAACCAGACTAGAGCATAGAGTGCCTATCAGATCACTGGGCCCCTGCTGGGGAAACCGAATTACAAGCAACCTCCTGTGGAGCAAGTGGTTGGAACAGCAGACCCACAACTCAAGGGAGAAAGAGCCTGGTGTTCCATGTTGTGCATGGGAGTAAATTTAACATGGATTTGATGGGGGAAGGCAAGTCTAAATGAGAGGCAGAATTTACAAGGAGAGAAGGAATGGATTATTTGAAGAAGAATGGGCAACAAGGAATATTCCACTGTTTGAAAACAGAGCCTCTGATCGAGGTATAGAGCAGTCAGTCATGGAATTATGGAATCATAGAATCAGAATCATAGAATCATAGAACTTTGGAAGAATTTCTGAATGTCCTTTTCTTGAAATATGCTACATATCTCACTGTCTTAAAACAGGGTCTCTGATCAAGATGTAGAGGAGTCAGTCATAGGCTCATGAAATCATGGAATCCTAGGATCAAAGAATCATGGAATCATAGAATCAGTATCATAGAATCATAGAAAGAATTTGGAAGAATTTCTGAATGTCCTTTGTCTTGAAATATGCTACATATCTCACTGTCTTAAAACAGGGTCTCTGATCAAGATGTAGAGGAGTCAGTCATAGGCTCATGAAATCATGGAATCCTAGGATCAAAGAATCATGGAATCATAGAATCAGAATCATAGAATCATAGAAAGAATTTGGAAGAATTTCTGAATGTCCTTTGTCTTGAAATATTCTACATATCTTACTGTCTTAAAACAGGGTCTCTGATCAAGATGTAGAGCAATCGATCATAGAATCAATGGACTCATGGAATTATGGAATCACGGAATCACGAAATCATAGAATCATAGATATTTTGGAAGAATTTCTGAATGTCTTGAAATATGACACTCATCTCACTGAACTTGCTAGATCTGTCACATCCGTTCCATCCTTAATTTCCTCCTGCTTTGATTTAATTCCCTGTTGGTTGTAGGTAATACACATCCCCTGGAAGTGGAGCACCCCTACTTTGAGACGTTAGACATATTCAATCCCTTCTGCAACTCCAAGAGACATCAGTTTGGGTGATGCTGTCAGCATCTTCCCTCTTCAGAATGATTATGAGCATATTTATCTCACTTAACGTGGCCTTTCAACGGGCTAAGAATCTCAGGAAGAAGAATGAAGAGTCTGCTTAGTCATGGACACTTCATAAAATGAGCCATTTTTCCCCCCCATCCCGGTTTTTCTTTGCAAGCTTCGCATATAAAAATATTGGCATTGTGCATGCATCTGCATAAATTAAGGAAATTCACTGCCCCGTACTTCATCAGCTTAGCCTTCAACTCGGTATACAGTAGACAAGGAGGGAAGGAACACCAGCCCAGTGCAATTTCTCATTAGGAGGCATAAATTAGCATTGCGTGGCTAAAATAGAGGCAGCAGTTGCCAACAGGGAAGCTAGAAACACATACACAAACACACATACAGAGAGACACTTTCATGCTTCCTTTTAATGCTTTATGATCTAGTCACTTTTCTTTTTTTAAAAAAAAGAAGATACAGTCTCACATCTGCATTATAAATGATAGCCGAGCTATAAACACAACTCAACGCTTTGTTGTTTCTGTTGTCCTGGGATTCTTTTTCAGAAAGTCTTTCATTAATCAAAGTTAATTGTAATCAGCTGTTGGGCCCTATAAATAATCAACCGTGTCACTGAGATATGGAATGAATCCACCCAAATTATGCTAACGAGGATGATTAGGTTGTATGAAATCTAAATTTGGGGGACAGCCGAGCAATCAGCGGAAAAAAAATAATTTCCATGCCGTGTCTCTTGTGTGTGGGAATCCGCAGGGCAGGAGGTGAGCCTATTAAATCTCTTTTTAAGAAAATAACTGTAGTAATTGAGCCTTTGAAAGACAAATGGAAGATTCTAAAGCCTGGTTTGGTGGTAGACTCAATGGTACAGCCAGGTGCTTGAACAAGGAGAATGTCACATGTGTTATGAATACTCCGTGGCCGTATATACAGGGGTGGGCTTCAAAATTTTTAGCAGGGGATTCTCTGCCTGGTTGCTGGGTGGGCATGGGCATGGCCTAGTCAGCCTCCTGCACCATGGCAGGTGGGGGGGGCATGTTTTTGCCCTCCCTGGGCTCCAGAGGCTTTACTCGAGCCTCCAAGAGGGCGAATATGGCCCCCTGGAGGCCAAAAACGGGCCCTTCCCGGACTTCTGGTAGGCCCGTTTTTCGCCCTCCCCGAGCTTCTGAGCACGCCAAGCAGTTACCTGCATCCAAAATGGGTGACGTAGGGACTCCTGGGAGAGGAAGGGAGGGGAGGGGTGGGCAGGGCCAGCCAGGAGTGGGATTTGGGGGGTTCTCCGAACTGCACCGAATCTTAGCTAGAGGTTCTCCCGAACCCCTGCGAACCCTCAGCAGCCCACCCGTGCATATATGTGTGGACATACGTGATTCAATCACCATCAGGACTTCGGAACACAGGAGTCCTCTTCAGTTGTGGAAACGGAATTGATCCTGGAGCCACCCTGATTAAGTTGCCTCAAAAGGAGCCTGGTGGAGCAGTGGACTAAAGCGCTATTAAATAGCACTTAGCTCCCAGCTGCCTGCAATTACTGCAAGTTCGAATCTCACTAGACTCAAGGTTGACTGAGCCTTCCATCCTTCTGAGGTAGGTAAAATAAGGACCCGGATTGTGGGGGCAATAAGCTAACTTTGTATATAAAAAAGAATACTGCTTGGGCGGGCCGAAAGCCCTACCTAGCAGGTATATAAAAAAGTATGAAGGCTATTGCTTAACATATTGTAAACCACCCTGAGTCTCTGGAGAAGGGTGGCATATAAATCGAACCAATAAATAAATAAATAAATAAAAGAAATGGATGCTCTGGTTCCTTGCCCTTTTGAGTTGAGAAGGATCTGAAAATACAGTGTAGGTTGTAAAGTAGCCGTTCCATAATGCGTATACAGTATCAGTCATTTGTGATACTTTATAAACAAGGACAACCACAGAATTGTCTCCTTGACCACCCATGAAAAAGTAATTCCTAAATCCTGGCTGTACCTGCTCAGGGGCATCACTTCAATCATCACCGTCCTTGATTTGTAGATCCAGAATTTGTCCATACATGAGGTATGGTATTAAACAGGGGTGAAATGCTCCCTGTTCAATCCGGTTCACCCAAACCAGTTATTCGGGTCTTCTCCCGCATAAAATTGGAAGTATCTTGGCGACATTTCGACGAAGTCTCATTCGTCATCTTCAGGCTGGTGTTCTTGGCTTCATGCTTCCAGGAGCAAATTGCTGAGACTTCGTCGAAATGTCGCCAAGATACTTCCAATTTTACGCGGGAGAAGACCCGAATAACCAAAGACCTACATATATATATATATATATATATATATATATATATATATATATATATATATATATATATATATATATATATATATATAAACCTTCCGACAATCAGATGAGCAATGCGCAATCGTCAGAACATTTTTTGTTAACTTTTTAGTCATTTTTTACTACCAGTTCTCCAGAACTGGTAGTAAAAATTCTTTTAAAAAGTAAAAAAAAAAAAAAAGGCTCTGATGATCACAGCTGTGGCACGAATAGATTGTAAAAAAATGCTTTTTTTTAACAATCTAAAAGGAGGTATGTTGGAAAGAAATACCATCAGTGGCACCTACATCACCTCTAGCGATCAAACAACCTTCCCCCCTGCCACCGCCTGTTTAAACCAAAGTTAGTAGGATAGAAGCCTCTTACATAGATAAATATTTGAAAAGCTGCATGACCGATTTGAATGCAGGATTAGATTGTAAGCTTCTTTGGATGTGCTGAGGTTTTTGGGCTGATGATCTTTGGAACATAGCAGACATTGTGCTAAGGATTGTGCTCCTGTACACACACACTTCTCCGTCCATCCATCCATCCATCCATCCATCCATCCATCCATCCATCCATCATCTCTCTCTCTCGCTCTCTCTCTTATCTATCTATCTATCTATCTATCTATCTATCTATCTATCTATCTATCTATCTATCTATCATCTATCACATCCATCATCTATCATCTATCATCTATCCTATCACATCCATCCATCCATCCATCCATCCATCTATCCATCCATCCATCTATCCATCCATCCATCCATCCATCCATCCATCCATCCATCCATCCTATCATCTATCATCTATCCTATTATCTATCTTATCATCTATCATCTATCCCATCCATCCATCCATCCATTCATCCATCCTATCATCTATCCTATCATCTATCCTATCATCTATCCTATCAATCATCTATCATCTATCATCTATCGTCTATCCTATCCTCTATCCTCTATCATCTATCCTATCACATCCATCCATCCATCCATCCATCCATCCATCCATCCATCCATCCATCCATCTATCTATCTATCTATCTATCTATCTATCTATCTATCATCTATCACATCCATCATCTATCATCTATCATCTATCCTATCACATCCATCCATCCATCCATCCATCCATCCATCTATCCATCCATCCATCTATCCATCCATCTATCCATCTATTCATCCATCATCCATCATCTATCATCTATCGCATCCATCCATCCATCCATCTATCATCTATCATCTATCATCTATCATCTATCTTATCACATCCATTCATCCATCCATCATCTATCATCTATCCATCCATCCATCCATCCATCCATCCATCCATCCTATCATCTATCATCTATCCTATTATCTATCTTATCATCTATCATCTATCCCATCCATCCATCCATCCATTCATCCATCCTATCATCTATCCTATCATCTATCCTATCAATCATCTATCATCTATCATCTATCGTCTATCCTATCCTCTATCCTCTATCATCTATCCTATCACATCCATCCATCCATCCATCCATCCATCCATCCATCCATCCATCCATCCATCTATCTATCTATCTATCTATCTATCTATCTATCTATCTATCTATCTATCATCTATCACATCCATCATCTATCATCTATCATCTATCCTATCACATCCATCCATCCATCCATCCATCCATCCATCCATCTATCCATCCATCCATCTATCCATCCATCTATCCATCTATTCATCCATCATCCATCATCTATCATCTATCGCATCCATCCATCCATCCATCCATCTATCATCTATCATCTATCATCTATCATCTATCTTATCACATCCATTCATCCATCCATCATCTATCATCTATCCATCCATCCATCCATCCATCCATCCATCCATCCATCCATCCATCCTATCATCTATCATCTATCCTATTATCTATCTTATCATCTATCATCTATCCCATCCATCCATCCATCCATTCATCCATCCTATCATCTATCCTATCATCTATCCTATCAATCATCTATCATCTATCATCTATCATCTATCGTCTATCCTATCCTCTATCCTCTATCATCTATCCTATCACATCCATCCATCCATCCATCCATCCATCCATCCATCCATCCATCCATCCATCCATCTATCTATCTATCTATCTATCTATCTATCTATCTATCTATCTATCATCTATCTCCCTGTCCTCCTTTTGAAGATTCTGGTTGGTTAAAGCTGGGGTTTTCTCACCTCTGAAGTAAACAGCAAATGAAAGAATGCCATTTATCTCTAATGCAAGCCCTCCCCAACATCCCCTCCTTCCAGTAACTATTATCTTGTCATGGAGCAATAAAAGCTCCCCTCAATTTCAATAGTTACACTACTAGAAGAGACGCCTCTTGCCTGCACAGCCCCACTGCAGAAATCCATGTGAACATGGGGATCGCAGGAGTGAGACCATCTCTGAAAGAAAGAAGGGAAGAGAGAAACCTTCTATGTCTGTGATTGAACTACCCCCAGCAGATTAGAGAGGTGGGGTGGGGGGAAGAGAGAACTTTATGTCTGATGCTGGATTAAAATGTGCTGAGGAAGAAGAAACACCAATGCAAAATGTATGAAAAGAAGAAAGATGAGAGACTTGGGGGGGGGGGGATTAGCGGAAGCAAAAGTGACTCAGAAAAATCAACTTTTCAAGCTCAGAGGCAGTTTAAGTTCCAGTTTGGATTGAATAGACCTGTTAATAAAGTACATTTGAAAGGGATGTTGTGAAGGGAAGACATGAAAGAAAGAAAGAAAAAAAAAGGCAAATCCTTTTAAATAAGATTTTTGTCCTGCTTCAAATCTCTTGGCTTTACGAATTCTGAAAAGAGATAGATCAAAATAATCCAGTGACAACACAGTTGGGGAGTGGGGCCTTCAAATGGCTTGGGGGTGACACATCCGTCTTTACGGGTTTTATTCGGGGCTGCATCACTCGGTGAGTCAATCAAAGCTAAGCCAGGGTCCTTCCCCCTTCCGTCCTTCTTCATCGGAGCCGTGGGGTCTGTTTTAGCGAGCTGAAGGGCAGCAATCCGTGATGCTAAATTACCAGCAGCAATTATTATGGCCTCTTTAAAAAAAAAAAAAACACTTCGCAGGCATCATTGCATTAAGCCAGACTAGGTGGCTCAGTGGCTAAGACACTGAGCTTGTGTCGCAGTGGTGACATCCAAATTTTTTTACTACCGGTTCTGTGGGCGTGGCTTAGTAGGCATGGTGTGGGTTGGTGGGCGTGGGTGGGTGGGCACGGCAGGGGAAGGATACTGCAAAATCTCCATTCCCTCCCCACAGCTGGGGGAAGGATATTGCAAAATCTCCATTCCCACCCTACTCCTGGGGGAAGGATCCTGCAAACTCCCCATTCCTTCCCCACTCCTGGGGGAAGGATATTGCAAAATCTCCCAACCCACTCCAGGGAAAAGATACCTCCTTCGTCCACTTCCGCTTCCTCCTCCTCTTCCTTTTCCCCTCCTCCTCCTCCTCCTCCTCCTCCTCCTCCCTCCTCCCTCCTCCTCCCTCCTCCTCTTCCTCTTCCTCTTCCCCTCCTCCTCCTTCTCTTCCACCTCCTCCTCCTCCTCCTCCTCCTCCTCCTCCTCCTCCTCCTCCTCCTCCTCCTGACAGATTCTTATTTTTCAGCTACAGTTTGTCATATGCAGCCTAATTGTGTATTATTTTCAGAAAGAGGTTAATGAAATCGAGAGCTGTATCTTTTCAAGGGAGGGAAAAACGCTGCCTGTGGGAATTTTCATATTTGGAGGGAACCCTTTCCTGAACAATACACAACCTCATGCATGTCTCGGTATACACATACACACACAAATAAACCTCCTCCACCCCCCTTGCAATATTACTTTAGAATGCCGGTGGATATAAGGCCACTGTTTAGGAATCCAAACACAGTCTAATTAGGGATTAGAGGTTTTTTTCCCCATGAATATTCAGTATCTTAATTAACCTCCTGCTCTGCATTTTAGTGAGAATTTTAGACACTCTGGAGCCCCGTATATCCCAGATTCCATGGGGCCGTGCCAATTTCTCTTGATCAAACTGTCTTTTTCGGAGATTCTGCAAATGACCTTGAAGTGTTTGGTAGAACAGCGACAGCAAAGTTGTGACTATTTCTAGTTGGCCCTCCACGCGAAGTAGTGTTTATGACGACGAAAGCCGACACCCTTAATTGGAACTGATTATCCATCTGAGATGCCTTGGCCTCAAGTTCATGACTTCTGTACATTACAGTGTATTATAATACTTGTGTGGTCTACGATCTACTCCGTGTGACAAATGTCACCTTAAGGGACCATGTCAACAGTAGCCCATCTTGGTGGCCTTTGAAGTTCATCAGCTCATCGTAAGCCTAGTGAAAGTGGTGCGGATGGGCCCAAGGGTCCTAATTTTATATCAAAGCTTAAGTAGATTGACCTTTACTTGTTTCTATCTCTGTTACAAGATTGGGAAAATACTAAACTCCTTGCCAAATGTACTTGTACTCTTACTGACCTATGTATCATGTTATTCTGTAACACAAGGGTGGACACGTGAGAAGTTCCCGAAACTAACAGATGGTGTAAGAAATGCTAAGCCCTAACCTTATATGGAATATAGATCATAAAATAACTTCTTTCTGTATCCTGTTTTGATGTACTATATCTCGATACGTGTAAAGGAAATGTATGCATCAGCGAAGTTGTAAATGCAAAACCTATAAAAGATAGACTCTGGGTGTTGCCCGGGGTTCAGACTTTGCCAAGTTATTACGCTGAATCATTGCTAGCAATAAACCCGTGTTCTCCAACCTTCTGGTCCTGTCTCCTGATTTTGGGAAAGCAGTTTTTCCCGCATCAAAAGCATCCGCAATTTTCATGGTCAGCCAGAGGAGGGGAAAAAGAAAAAGGACCCCACCACACCAGAAAGGACCACAGCAGGGGGTGGTATTTACTTACCTTCACTACCAGTTCACAAATGTGAGTGCATGCACAGGGCCTTCTGTGCATGCCCTTCCGCGCATCTGCAGAGTGTCAAAAACGCGGATAAATGGGATGTGATGATATCCGGGCTGGTGGGTGGAGCCTCCCACAGCCGCCGCTACCAGTTCTCCCAAACTGGATAGAACCGGATGAATATTACCACTGGACCACAGCATAAGTTAATGTTAGCTTGCTTAACATTTCATTGGCAACCTTCAGTCTCAAAAGACTATGGTATCGTGCTCTGGAAAGAGGTCTTAAAATAGAATCTAGTGTGACTAAAAAGGCCAATTCGAGAGTGGCAATCCCTTCCACACTGTGGGCAGATCAGTGGTGGGTTGTCCCCGGTTCGGACCGGTTTGCAAGAACCGGTAATAAAACCGGTGGGGGACCCCGCCCACCACCCTGGATGTCATCATCAGTGATCTGCGCATGCAATCCCGTTGTGAACTGGTAGTAAAGGTAAGTAGAACCTACCCCTGGGGCGGATACATTCTGTCCCCTGCCCAGCCTCCAGATTTCTCTGGTTCTTGACTGCCTCTTTGCCTTGGCCTGCTGAACAAGTGTCTCTCCGAATTGGAAAAGGCCATGCTGCTGAACATTTAACTTTCCAAAAAATAATAGGATGTCTTTGTTTACCGGCTTGATATTTCTTATTCTTTTTCAGTGCTCTGCGTAACAATGCTCGCCCCAAAAGGAATACCAGTAGTGGTGGGTTTCAAATGTTTTTACTACTGGTTCTGTGGGCTTGGCTTGGTGGGTGTAGCATGGTATGGCATAGCATGGCATGGCGGGCATGGCAGGGGAAGGATACTGTAAAATCTCCATTCCCTTCCTGATCCGGGGGGAGGTTACTGCAAAATCCCCATTTCCTCCCGATCAGCTGGGACTCGGGAGGCAAAGAATAGATGGGGGAGGGGCCAGTCAGAATTTTCACTACCAGTTCTCTGAACTACTCAAAATTTCCACTACCGGTTCTCCAGAACCTGTCAGAACCTGCTGAAACCCACCTCTGAATACCAGAATATGTGTGTGTGTTTGTTTGCCTTTCCCAGTGTCTCTTTCTTTTCACAAACACCCTTTCAAAATATATCTTACCTGAATAATTAGGAGTAAAACTCCAAATGCAGAGAGCGGGAAAACTGTTATTTCTTTTCCTTCAAAATGAGCCGTTTCAGTTTTTAGTTGTCTTCCCTTCCTTCGGCTTGCAAACGGTCCACCTTACCTGGTGTTCCAGCGCTTACAGGAGAATCAAAGAGGCATCACAAGGTTGTCTTAAGTGGTGGCTCTTTCTCTCTGACCTCTCTTCCTTCTGCAACCCTTCTACAGTGGAACTGAGGCTTGCTGTCTCTATAGCACGTATCCAGCGTCGAATTGCTTTGCGACGGGCTGCGAGTTGCCCCAAGGACTTTGTTAAAGAGTGGCCTATAAATGCTAAAAATAGCATTTCCTCCGTGTTTGGTGTGCCTCTGAAAATGTTCCTGCCACTCGCGCTCTTCTCCTGAAATGAAAAAAGAAACTGGCTTTGCACGTCTTCTAGTAAAGCATTAGCAGATTTTGGAAGTTGATAAGGAACAGGTCATCACGTACAGAGTGGCATTCCAGCTCATTTTTACCAGGGACTAATGACTTTGTCCTCGGAGGGACCCTGGATGATGTTACTGTTTGCCAGGGCCCATTCTGTAAGGTTCCACCTCGTGATGGTAGTGAGATGGCAGCCGAGAAATTGACAGGTTAAATTCTGGGTTGATGGGGATGTCGATGCCGTAACTATCACCCGTACTGCTCGAAGCTACTTTGAGGGGGTTGGTGATGGGTGTGGTGTCACCTTCCGGCCACGGCCTCTCTTGGGGATTGGACCAGTGGTGAAATGTAAAATTTGTTACTACTGGTTCTGTGGGTGGGGTTTTGTGGGGTTGTGACTGAGTGGGCATGGCCAACATTTTTTTTTTTTTTTACTTTTAAAACCATTTTTTCTACAACCTCTTTGGCTGAAGAGGTTGTAAGAAAAAATGCTTTTAAAAGCCTCTGATGATCCCAGCTGAGTCGCCTGATTGTCAGAGTCTTTTTTTTTCCTTTTAAAAACATGTTTTCTACAACCTCTTCGGCTGAGGTTCTTGCTGTGCTCATGCGTGGCGCTTTTGCAGAGCCTTCTGCGCATGTGCAGAGCATCTATGATGACGTCTGGGTGAGTGGGCGGAGCCTCCCACTGCCGCCACTACCGGTTCGCTTGAAGCTGGGCAAACTGGTAGAAACTGGTAGAAAGTAGAATAGAATAACAGAGTTGGAAGGGACCTTGGAGGTCTTCTAGTCCAACCCCCTGCTTAGGCAGGAAACCCCTGTAACATTTCAGACAAATTTCAGACAATTTCTTCTTAAAACCTCCTGTGTTGGAACAATCACCACTTCTGGAGGCTAATTGTTCCACTGATTGTTTTAACTGTCAGGAAATTTCTCCTTAGTTCTAGGTTGCTTCTCTCCTTGATTGGTTTCCACCCATTGCTTCTTGTTCTGCCCTCAGGTGCTTTGGAAAATAGCTTGACTCCCTCTTCTTTGTGGCAGCCTCTGAGATATTGGAACACTGCTATCATGTCTCTCCTAGTCCTTTTTTTCATTAAGCTAGATATACCCAGTTCTTGCAACCGTTCTTCATTTATTTTAGCCTCCAGTCCCCTAATCATCTTTGTGGCTCTTCTCTGCCCTCTTTCTAGAGTCTCAACATCTTTTTTTACATCATGGCAACCAAAACTGGATGCAGTATTCCATGTATACCAGGATTGGCAAATTTAACCAGGTGATGTTGGCAGTCAGAATCCTTCCTTATCATTTTCTCGCCCACCTGAGAAATGGGTCATTTCTCGCCTCTCTGCCGTCTCTGCTTTGTGATAGCATCTATAGGATAGCCCTTGACTTCCAGCTCTTCGTTGAGCGCAATTACAAAATTCACATAAAACGCTTTCACCAACGATTGGAACCCTTGTCCCGTTCCTTGTAGCTTTGACTCTCCCGTTTAACAAAACTCATCGAACTATTTTGCGTTGGTCTCGTACGTGTGCAAACCATGTTGCCAAAATGGATTGTGATCCTCTAATAGGCTCCATTAGTGCTTTTGATGTGACAGCATCAGTGCAGGCTAACCTTCACTTTCCGTTGCCATGGCAATGTCACATAAACAACCCACGTTCAATAAGAGGAATCTAGACCACCCAGTTTTCCACTCGGGTTGTTAACCATCCATCCACCCACACAGCATAACCTGCTGGTGTCTCTTTTCTAGGCTACGGATCTGCAGAGACCGCACGAAATATTCATCCATTTCAATTTCAGATAAAAGGTGTCACTTGTCGAGGATGGATTTATTAGTCCCCAAATCCATTTCAAGGGAGGCGCAGGTTTGTTAACCTCTTCACTGCTATTATATCCTGTTGGTTCATTCTTGGCTGCCTTTTTAATTTCCTTATTTCTCTCTATTAATGAAGGCACGTGCCTCCGGTAAACCTAGCCAGATGTCACTTTATGAATTGGGTGACACTAATAAGCCATTGCAACCAGACACCACATGTAACAGAATAACAGAGAAGCAGAGTTAGATGGGAGCCTGAAGGTCTCTTAGTCCAACTCCCTGCTATTGGGGTTCCAAGTAACACACCCATAGCAAACAGAACTCTGAGGCAAGGAGGTTCCTCAAAGAACAGGATTATTGGATATATCACATTGGCACAGACTGGTGAAAACCGACTCTAAAGATTCCTGCCGTTTTCACTTAATTAAAAGGTGAAAAGTTTCTCCCCCTTTCCCAAATAATCAGTCACATGGCCCAATCAAGGTGCTTTCCAGTTGCTTGGGAACTTCACTCGTCCTCTCTTCAGCCGTCTGTGGGAATGTCCTTGGTTCTCAGGGGAAACTATTTTGTTTTGGCTACAAAACCCCATCTCTCTCTCTCTCTCTCTCTCCCTCTCTCCGTCTCCCTCTCCCTCTCCCTCTCTCTCTATCCCTCCCTATCCCTCACCACCATAGTGCCAACATTGAAGCCTCCAAGATGGCTTCAGTCAGGCCAGCTTCAGCGTTGACACCTGCTCAAACAGGAGACCCCATACCACTTCAGACAAATGGTTGTCCAATGTACTCTTGGAAACCTCAAGTGATAGAGCACTCACAACTTCTGAAGGGCAAGCCATTCCCCTGGTTGATGGATCTCACTGTCAGGAAATTTCTCCTTAGTTCTAGGTTGCTTGTCTCCTTGTTTGGTTTCCATCTATTGTTTTTTGTTCTGTCTTGGAGAATAGCTTGACTCAGTGCTGAAATTCAATTTTTTTTTTACTATTGGTTCCATGGGTGTGGTTTCTTGGGTGTGGCTTGTTGGGCATGGCAGGGAGGAAAGGATGCTGCAAAATCTCCATTCCCACCTCACTCCAGGGGACGGATCCTGCAAAATCTCCATTCCCTACCCACTCCAAGGGAAGGCTACTGCAAAATCCCCATTCCCTCCCCACTCCCGGAGGAAGGATATTGCAAAATCTCCATTCCCACCCCACTCTAAAGGTGGCCTTTACTGTTTCTCCAAACTACTCAAAATTTACACTACCGATTCTCCAGAACCTGTCAGAACCTGCTGGATTTCACCCCTGGTCATGATCCCCTCTTTGTAGCACCCCTCAAAAATTGGAAGACTGCTATCATGTCACTCCTAGTCCTTCTTTTCACTAAACTAGACCTTCTGTAGCATAGGCCTTTCTTCCTTTGATAGGGACCCCTGAAAAAAAATTACCCGATAGGAGGAGGAGATGTGTTAATATTGCAAGGATTGCTCATAATCACTTTCTTGGGCTGAGGCCTTTTCCAGGTAGATTGTAACTTCAAACAGTTACTAAATGGCCAGTCATAAGTTGAAGACTCTCTGTTCTTTACGAGAACAAACAAGCGCTCCTAATAGATGGTTGCAACAAGAGACAAGGAGAATCAACCACTTTCTTCATTCTTGCAAAACCTTGTTGGATACGAGATGGGCAGCAAATACATTTCCTAACCAAATAAAACAAATAAGCCTTGATACTCCAGTTGCATGGGATGATGGCTTTCTTGAAAGACAATCACTAAGGATGACATTCCAGATCTGGTCAGCAAATTTCCAGATGGCCAGTAGATGGCGCAGAAGAGTTACAGATTTTTTTTTAGCTCTTTGCTACCATCTTGTGGTTATTGCCAGCCCAAACAGAGTAGCTTTATAAATGATTGAAGGATTTTGAAACCCTGCAATGAAAAGCTAAAGTTCCTAGCTATTTTTACTTTGGAAAGTGACAGCTGAAATGGGGAAGCTGACAGAACAGAAGTACATAAAATTATGGATGGTAGTAAGGTTGGAAAGGATGCAGATACTTTCAGGCAGAGCTTTTATTGTGTATTCACCTTGCCTTCAGCTTGTTTCTTTTTCTTTTCTTTCCTTTTCTTTTCTTTTCTTTCCTTTTCTTTTTTTTTTACAGGGTAGCTCGATAACATTTCCTGATTTGTAACCATCTGGTAAATATCTTCCATCTTAGCTCCTAACACGCACATATATACAAACAAACTATTATGACAGAAAGATGGATGGGTCTATAATTCCTCTGCTCGGGAGCCTTAGGAGATGTTTATCTGGAACTATCCTGCCTTTCTGTACTTCATAAAATTAGCTCTCAGAATTACTCGGTGGAAACACATAGGCAGTAGATTCAGCTAAATGAGACTTTCAAGACCAGACACTGCAGGAAACTGCCCGATTATGGTACAGCTAAATGACACGCTGGAATTCCAGGAAGGAATGTATTTCTGGTAGACAGACCCAGGTTCTGAGGGCCTGGGATCAGTGGTGGGATTCAGTTGGTTTGAGCCAGTTTGGAAGAACCGGTAGTTAAATTGCTGGCTGGCCCCACCCCTTCCTGCCCCACCCCTTCAGGAGTCTCCTTATGGCCCATTTTCACTTTCAGGAGGTTTCAGGGAGGCCTCCTAGGCCCAAAATGGTGTGTGGAGGGTGGTACGTCCCCCCCCTGTGGATTATTTTTGCTCCCAGGGGTGCAGGAGGCCGAATGCTGCCTGTCACACAGGGGTGAAATGCTTCCAGTTCGGACTGGATCACTTGATCTGGTAGCGATGGTGGCAGATGGTTCGGAGAACCAGTAGCAAAAATCCCTGGCCCTCCCCATGCCCAGCTGAGCCACGCAATCATCAAAGGCTTTTTTTTTAATTTTTAAAAGCATTTTTTCTACAACCTCTTCGGCTGAAAAAATGTTTTTAAAACGGGAAAAAAGCCTCTGACAATCAGGCAACTCAGCTGGGATCGTCAGAGGCTTTTAAAAGGATTTTTTAAGCAACCTCTTCGACCGAAGAGGTTGTAGAAAAAATGCTTTTAAAAGTTAAACAAAAAAGTTGGCCACGCCCACTCAGTCACTTTACCCCCCCACCAAGCCACGCCCACAGAATCGGTAGTAACAAATTTTACATTTCACTACTGCTGTCACATCACCTGGCCATGCCCACCAAGCGTAAAAAAGCGTACCCCAGAAGTAAAAAATTCTGAATCCCACCACTGCCTGGGATCACGAATCTCACCATTGCCAGAAGCTGGTAGATGAAATCTTGCTTTCATTCCAAAGAGATGTTCAAAGCAATGCTAATTGGAGACATTCAAGCACCAATGGTGCTACGCAGACAAATGAAGAGCCCGAGGGAGGGATCAAACATTTAATCAGTCTTGAGTCCCATCAAGCCCACAAGAGATCTAAGCCCAGTCCACCTTGAACACCATTGACTCGATGTCTGTAGAGTTTCTTAGTCATCCAGGTCATGGTTGTCTCATGGTGCTATTTCAAAAGGCAAGTGGACTTTGTTTTCTCTTGAAGATGTTTTGCTTCTCAGATAAACGTCCAAGTGGCCTCAACGACCCTCAGAAAGAGTGCTAATGACCAGATGATCGCAAGGAATATAAACCCTTTCCTCTTCCACCATTCAATCACCATTCCTTTTAGCCTAAAAGATGCTAGCACAAGGATTTTCTAAAGGTCCGTGGAGATGTCTCAGCTATCCAGCTGGTGGTTGCCCCAAAGATGTTTTTTCAAGAGGCAACTGGACTTCGTTTTTCCTTGAAGATGTTTCGCTTCTCATCCAAGAAGCTTCTTCAATTCTGAAGAACTGAACTCCAGTACTGAAGAAGCTTCTTGGATGAGAAGCAAAAACGTGGTCAACGGGAAAATAAAGTCCAGTTGTCTCTTGAAAAACCTTTGGGATGCTGCCTCTTTCTTGGACCATGGGTTGTCCAGATTTTTCAGAAAATCTTGCAATGCATGTTTATTATACCCATTTGACCTGCTTGGATCTTCTGAAGGTACATGACAGAAAACGGATGTCCATAGCTGACAACGGGAGAACTTAGGCATTGAAAATCAAGGTGCTCAGAATTGGAAAAATGATAATATACCATCCAAAGATAATCTGATCAGAAAAGTTTTGGAATGTGGAGAGATGGACAAATTAACAAAGGAGATACAAGAAAAAGAGGAAACAGAATATCAGTTAGTGTGGGAGAAATGGTATGAATGGTTGAAGGAGAGAGGTAAAAGGAAGGGAAAAATTAAATAATGGTCAAAATAGGAGTTGAAGTATAATTGCTAATATGAAGAAACAAAAACTGTAGAAATAGACGTGGTACATGGATATTGTTATGTATATATGGAAATAAATAAATACTCTGACGATGACAGCAGATGGCTGACGAAAGCTTAGTAAAATAAAATTTTAATTCTTTTAACTTTTTAAGTTCTGGAGCTTGCAGGATGTCTGCTTCTTCCTTTACAAATAAATAGATAAATATTAGAAGTATGTGTATAAAAGATATAGTAGAAATAAGGGAGGAAAAATGTATAAGTATGAAATTCTTGACTGATGCAAAACTGTTGAAACAGAAAAAATGTTAAAGTTTTCTTTTTGTTTTTAAAAAATGTTATATATATATATGTTTTAAAAAAGACAGAAAATGGAGGGGGTAGTCCTGCAGAAGGAGATCTTCATCATCTCTGTAGCTTCCTAATAAAAGGAGAGAAGGACACCCATCAACATGCATGGTTTTAATACACACACCCTGCATTTATGGGGTCATGCACCCCGCCTGTTCTAATCAATGATGGTAGTTGAATTTCCATGACATGGCTACCCACCACGTTGGTCCGTTTGTCTCCACCTCTCTCCAGGAATAATAAATGAAATAGTTAACCAGGTGCCTTTTCTCTCAGTTGGCAGGTTATTTATATGCAAATATCCCTGCCTGGTGTGGCTCTTCATAAGCATGATAAGGGTGCCGTCTAGAGATGGGATGTGACTGATTCCCACCAGGCCCCTTCTGATAGGACAGGGATGGGAGTAGGGGTGGGGGTGTTAATATGGGATTATCCACTAGCAATTATATGCTATCGGAAGCAAAAAACCAACACTGACTTGATTGAAACATGACGTGTTAAAATTCGGGATGGGTGGAATGATTAGAAGGGAAGAACAATCTCCGACCTCCCATCCTTCCGGCGGGCTTTAAAAACCCATCTTTTTCAGCTTGCCGGCTTAGCCTGATTCCTGTAAATATTTTATCATTTTAGAGTTCTTATTATTTTAAATGAATTTAGTTTTAATCTACGGCCATCTATATTGTTTTTTATGAAATTTTAACTTTTGTGTGTTTGTTTTTAATCGGCTGTGCACCGCCCTGAGTCCGTAAGGAGAAGGGCGGTATATAAATCTAAATAATAAATAAATAAATAAAAGAAGGGAAAAAAGGAAGGGCGTTTTGGGGGGGAATATCCTGTCCACTCCCCCAATTTATCTTACTGGGATTAGGATCCTGTGGCCCAGCAATCTTTTTTACCTGTTCAAGGAAAGTGTGTGTGTGTGTGGGGGGGGGGGGAGATCCTTTCTCCAAATGTCATTGAGTGACATTTACTTCGTTTAGATCCCTCTGCTGCAGATATTTCGTCATTCTTTTGGTCTGAAAAATTCTCTGCAGAAAAGAAAGCTACTTTCCCCACTTCTTCAGTCCTGATTAATCTAAACCATAGTTGTCTGAATTCAGGAGTGGTGCGGTGGATTAGAGGTGGAGTTCTGGCCTTGCAATCAGGAAGCTGTGAGTTCGATCCTAAGTGGAGGCAGATATTTCTCTCTCTGGGCACACTGAGAACAAAACTCAGCATCGGCAACAGGAAGGGCATCTGGCCAGTAAACACTCATCTCCATTCAGACTCCACTCCACAAGGGATTATGGGGTCGTTAAAAGATGATGATAGTTGTCTGAATTCATGAAGCTTTAAGGTTCAAGGATATTCTAATGCAGATATACAATTTGGGGTCAAACAATCCCAACAATCAGGCTCACGATTTAATTAGGGCATCCGTTGGAACCCTGACAGTGACTTTCCTTTTTCCTTGAGAGCTGGGGTCTGGTTATGGCTAACACATCAGCAATAAAGAGTCAATACTAGGGTGGACTTGTATAATAAATAAAATTTGGGTCAGGTTGGAGACATTTCTCCCCTGCTTATGTAGAAAACCACAAGTGTGCAGCCATGAATTTTGTTCTCTTTTGCTTTCAGACATAGTTAGGGTAAGGCAAGGTTGCAAGCTGCCTAGAGTTGCCTCTTGGTGAGAATGGTGGCATATAAATTTCATCCTCATAAAAAACAATAGATACAGGCGTATTAGGAAGGCGTATCTTCCTCTAAGATTAGGATACAATTGCAGACAATTATACGCTGGATTTCTTTTCCTAAATGAAAGACTTTAAATTTGGATTTTTAGAGGGATCTACCAAGATAGATATAGATTGGAGAATAGAAGAGAGAGAGAGAGAGAGAGAGAGAGAGAGAGAGAGAGAGAGAGAGAGAGAGAGAGAGAGAGAGAGAGAGAGAATAGATAGATGATAGATAGGTGATAGACAGTTGATAGAAATAGATAGATGATAATAGATATAGTTGATAGATAGATGATAATAGAGATAGATAGATAGATAGATAGATAGATAGATAGATAGATAGATAGATAGATAGATAGAAATAGACAGATAGACAGATAGACAGACAGACAGATAGATATAGACAGATTAAATAGATATAGATAGATGATAGATAGATAGATGATAGACAGTTGATAGAAATAAGATAGGTAGGTAGGTAGAGACAGACAGACAGACAGACAGGCACACAGATAGAGATAGATAGATAGATAGATAGATAGATAGATAGATAGATAGATAGATAGATGATAGAGAGATAGATAGATGATAGATGATAGATAATAGATAGATAGATAAATAAATAGATGATAGATAGATAGATAGATAGATAGATAGATAGATAGATAGATAGATAGATATAGACAGAGAACAAGAGATAATAGGTAAAATATAATATTTTTTAGATAAAAAGAAAAATGGGGCTTTCTTAGTTTGACAGAAGAAATGTGTTTAGCCAATATGATTCAGGAAGTAGAAAAACAAAATTGGGGTCACCAACCGTGAAGGCCAGGCCACTCAAAAAACACGACTCGCTGTCAGTTTGTTCTTACCACAAAATTGCTCCAACTACAGCACTCTACTTTTAATGCTTTCACACTTGGCAAGGAGTCTATTTACTTCCCTTCTATTCCACCATAACCCCCCACTCCTCAGATTTCAGCTTACTATTTATTTCGTGGACTTAAAGCTCTTTAAATGCATTTAAGTTTCCTTCCTTTACTATCTTGTGGTTTGAAACTTGAGTCTTCTATCGTGCTCCAAAAGGCTTGAGGAAAAAGACCGCAATCTGACGACGTGCTTGAAAAAACTTCCCCGGGCTAGAATGGAACAAACTGAAATGCTGCCCGTCCCAAATTCAGCCTCTTATCTCGATAAGGAAAAGCACACTCCATCTGTACCATCTTGAGGAACTGCGATTAGAAGAGTATTCTGGCACATCGATTCATTTTGCAGCCTTGTGCTCTTAATAAACTTGTTCCAGAGATCAGTAACGACAAATATGATGTCGCCCAAACATTGATCATTTCGCTCAACTAAGAGGAGGTAAAGCAGAAAATGGACACTGAGAAACACACCACAAAACTAGGAAAAAAAGAAAGTTTAGAAGTTCGGGAGAGGACGATGTAAGCCAAAGCGGTAAAACATGGAAGGAAATGTAACCACCCGTTAAAGGGTGTTTGGAAGAGATTACACTCCAAAAGACAGATTTTAAACCAGAGATGTTCCTCCCAGGGATGATTGATAGAAAAATGGGAAAAAGTTTCTATTATATTATATTGCATATTCTAACGGAGGCCAGAATTACTCTAGCGGAAATGTGGAAGACGACCAATCCACCATCAGAAGAAACAATAATAAAGAAAATCCTTGAATGCGCCAAAATGGATAAATTAACGATGGAGATCAGAGAAAGAGAAGACTTGGATTATTATAAAGTGTGGAATAGGTTTTATACATGGTTGGAAAACAGAAATCAAATTAAGAAATAAGAATATAAAGTAAAATTTGAATATAAATGTAAATCATGATCTTATTAACAAAGTTAATTATGAATATTTAAAAATAAAGAGAAGGAGTGGGAGGATAAAAGCTAAGACAAAAGTCGATGCAGAAAGTTGTAAAATTGTATATATCTGTTGTTAGGATTGTATTTTAACGTCTGATGTGCGTGTGTTTTTGTTTTTTTCTTTTTGTCTCTTGACTTCTTTTGCTATTGTGTGTTTGGTTTTAAAATGTAAAATACTCAATAAAAATTATTTTTTTAAAAAAGGAAATGCAAGATGAAAGAAGAGAAATAAAAACTTCCCAAAGTTTTTTGAACCAGTACTTTTATTTATTAATTCATTAAATATATATACCACCAGATGTCTCGGATGTATACAAGTATACAAGCAAACAAAAAACCCAAGAAAAGAAATAAAAAATACAGAAGAATAAAGGAGTAAAAGACTCTCCTGTTTGATAATGATGAATTTCATTGTTAATAGGGGAACAGTTAAACGAGAACATATTTGTAGGTGTTGAAGACCAAGTCTCCTAGTAATTAGAAGGGCTCAGAAAATTATCTACTTCTCTTAATCTACCTTAGCCTTTTTACTCTTCTCCACAAGACGTTACCAAAGGTTTTAGAACTTTTGATCCATGATAATGCCCCTTGAATCCTTCAAAGTTATCTTGGTTTTTGTTGTATTTCATTGTTTCATCTTACCTTGAGTTCCTTAGGATAATAGGCAGGCAATAAATGTTTCAACAAATAAATTCATTACAAATTATTTTTATCGTCTGTAGAATGTCTTCCTAACTTGATGCCTTTCACAGCAGGCAACTTAATAAAATTTTAGAAGTAAGTGAGAAGGTGTAAGACTAGCTCACAATGGCCCAAATGAGTTTTAAAACCAAAACAGCCTCTTCAAATAAATTCAAATTCAAATAAATTACGGCATTTCTAATCTGCCCATTAAATGCACTTTTCCAAGTTAGGTGCAAATGAGTTACAAATGTACAAATAAAAATTACAGAGTATATATATAAAAAAAACCCCAGCAGAATAATCAAATTAAAATTACCAGCAGCAATCACGATGTCATCGAATTTAGGGACAAAACTACAATAATTGCATTAGGAGGAAAACAATGTGAAGTTCTTTTAATGCTAAAAAAAACCCCTTGATTCTTAAGAGCTTGTCTAAGGGCAGGTTTTAGCACTTCTATTTAAGATTAGTTGTGATTTGTAAAGCAAGAGATTTCATTTGCCTTTCTTCCCATTGGGATATTGCTTCTTGTTGTTATGCTCGAAAGAGGGAGGGAAAGATGAAATTTAGAATTTAGTTTGAAGATTGAATAATGGTTCGTAATCATTATAGGTTATGTAAAAAGTAGAGGTTGCAAATATATTAGTATTTTACTGTGTTGGAATGAGTCAGAAGTCAACATTTTGACTCACTGACTGGGATGGGTGGCTATAGAAATTGAATGAATGAATGAACGAACGAACGAATGAACAAATGAATGAATGAACAAATGAATGAATGAAGTTTTCCTGTTTTCTTTCTCTCTCTGTTTTTTTAATTTTTAAACTAAAAATGGATGACTTGTGATTCTTTGTATTTGTCTCAATATATCAACCGATACATATACAGAATGCAATTATATTTAGTTCTGTGATGGTGTCATTACAGCAAGTGAAATCAGTGATTGGTGAAAGCAAATTGATTAATAGAAAAACAAGAAGTCAAAGTCTCATTCTGGATTGATGACCCAATATTCTACTTTACCTTTGCTTCAATTCGATTTGAAGATTTGATTAGAAGGAGATTTGATTAGAAGGATCTAATCCTGAGGTCTAAAACAAGTATATAAGCCATGGGTTCTGCAGCATGACACGTTTCAAGAACCGATGGATGGGAACTCTTCAGTGGGAGATCTAACCAGGAAATAAGAAGGAATTTCTCGACAGAGCAATTAATCAGTGGGACAGCTTGCTTCCCAGAGTTGTGGGTGCTCAATCTCTGGAGGTCTTCAAGAAAAGATTGGACAACCATTTCTCTATGACGGTTAAGGACTCCTGCCTTGGGTAGGTTAGAAAACCTCCAAGATCTCTTTCAGCCCTTTGCTTCTATTTTTTTCCGCACTTGCTCTCTTTCTACAGATAACTGTGTGCTTCATAAATGCCAAGATCTGGCAGATTGAGGGAAGTTTCTTCAACAGGCATCTGATGGCCATCTCATTAAAGCCAGGAATATATTGTCCACCTAGAACAGTGATGGCTAACTTTTTTGCCATCGCGTGCCAAAAGTGTGGGGAGCATGGGCGGGGGGTTGCGCGCACATGTGCCCACACCCATGATTCAATGCCCCCCCACATCCCTCATCCCCACGCATGTGCACACGACCTCCCCGTGCTACCTCCGCTTTTGGCACGTGACAGCAAAAAGGTTAATGGTGGGCCCGATAGGCCCAGTTTTTGCCCTCCGCAGGCCCCAGAGGCTTTATTGGAGCCTGGGGAGGGTGAAAACAGCCTTCCCTGTCAGAGCGGCAATCAGTCCCGTTACCTTGAGTGGGGTAATTGCCCTCATTTTGAGTTGGATCGTGGCTTTTATCCTTCTGCATACTTTGATCAATAAAACCGGAATACATCTTCTAATTAAACCCATATTTATTGTAAGAAAATAAAGACATCTCACTATCTAAAATAGATTACATGTTGGCAAAGAATCTCCAGCCTGACCTTAGCTGGCTGGAGAACAAAGGAAGTTTCTTTAGACTGTCCATTTCAGCCTAAAGAAACTTCCTTTGTTCTCCAGCCAGCTAAGGTCAGGCTGGGGAGCGGCAATGGTAGCAGAGAATGGTTTCAGCAACAATATCTCCATCTTCTGCTACCATTGCCACTCTGACATTCCCCATCACCCGAGAGGCCCTCTGGAGGCTGGAAACGGCCCATTTCCTGACTTCCAGTGGGCCCAGAAAGCTCAAAAACCAGCTGGCCGCCACACACATGCGCGCTGGAGCTGAGCTAGGGCAACACTCATGTGCCCACAGATATGGCTCCACATGCCACAGGTTCGCCATCATGGACCTAGGAGAAGGCCAATTCTTCTGAAGATTTAATCATCAAGAGCAGGAGTCTAGAAAGTAGAGGCAGCTCTCGCCTCTTCATATACTTTCTCAAGATCTTTAAACCAAAAACATGTTTTCTTTTCTTGAAGCGGGCATATGATCATCTGATTTACCCTTCTATGGTCAGCCCTTAAGCTGGAATCCAACTTAAAACAAAGAGGGGAAAAAAAAATACAACGCCATCAGTGTTTTCCTCCTGATAGAACCATAAATCTCAACCCTCTGCTAATTCAGCTAATGATCTGTGCCTTTATGGATTTTTTTTTCTTTAAAAGAAAAAGAAACAAAAGCCTTAAGCCTTGTTACAATGCCTGCTCCCGAAAATAACACCAACAAAATCATACATTTCAGGTGAAAATGAGCAAGCCGATTTAACAAGCTGAGAGATATATGGAGAAGTTAAGGAGAATATGGGAGGTGCACCATTCTTTTGACTGAGAAGTTGATCTCTGGAATTTATGGCATTCTGTGATGTTGACTTTACGCCTTGGAGATGCTTGGCTGGCCATCATCAAAACACAGTGCCGACCTAGATCGCTGGAGAAAAAGTGTGGGCATGTGTTGACAAGAACAAAGGTCTGTTTAGCCATCTGCTTGTGTTTTCTAGCCCTGTTCCCTTATTGCTCATCACTCAGTCTTCCAACTTGCTTTGTCTTCCAACCTGCCCACAAAACACTGATTATCTTCCAACTAAAAAGAACAGAGGGAGAAAGGATGAAGGGATTGCAGAATGAGCAAACCAATGGTGGGTTGCTCTACTGGTTCATCCCAGTTCAGGCGAACCGGTAGCGGCGGCAGAAAGCTCCACCCACCTACCTGGACATCATCAAATACAACCTGCTCATGCGCAGCAGCTTGCGCGCGAACTGTTAGCAAAGGTAAGTGAAACCTACCCCTGGAGCAAAGGTTGTTGTGTCTACAAGCATACATGCTGAGCTTCCATTGGGCAAATTCTGAGCTCTGTGTATGTGGGTCTGTCTATATTAGGTGTTTTGTGCCAGCCATGGCAATTTCTTAAAGGGCCACCAGATGGGAGCAAAGAGGCACCTCTGATCCCACTGGTGGCTCAAGGAGCTCTGGCCCCTGCAGCCCCATTGGGGAATGCTAATGGCCCTCTGCCCCCCCCCCCCACATCAGTAAGGGAGGGGCCAGGGACCCCTATAAGAACCCCTGCACAGGGGCTGCTCTTCCCTGCTCTTGTTCTACTCGCCTATGGGCCTGAGCCATGGGCTCAATCCAGGCATGGATGCCTTCATACCTGGGAATCCATTTTACTCTACTTTTACTTCTAAATAAAGACTTAATTTGATTGCATCCTTGCATGCTGCCTTTTCTTGGAAGCGCCCTCGATGAATCATCATTCTTTCGTGAGATCCTTCAGAGTCTAGAGCAGGGATGTCCAATCTTTGCAACTTTAGGACTTATGGATTTCAATTCCCTGGGAGTTGAAATCCACAGGTCTTAAAGTTGCTAAAAGTTTCTGGGGTAAAGTTTCTGGGGTAAGGATAAAATGCAGAAGAAGCATTTTTAAGGAAGAGATGTTAAAGCATGGAGACTCTGGAGACCTCACTGGTCCAAGGTAAATATCCTTTGCATACTCCTTCCAACATATCTGCAAAAGCGGATTCAGTGTTGAATAAATCCTGCAAGGTTCCCTCACTCTTTATTGATTTAGGAAGAGGGAATCTTGCAGCGCTAGCATAATCAATCAGTTCTGCTCCTTTCAAAAGTCAGAAGGTGGAAAGTCAGGGGAAGATTCAAATATTCTCCTTCAACAACTTAACTTTTGCAGCCGAGGGTACCTGTGGATAATGTTTTATGGATGGGTGGGTTTTGAAAATGGAGAGGAAGCTCGTTTTGAAAAACTTGCAGGGTTTGTAGGGTTGGGCATGAGAAGAAGTTTCTGGTTCTGCAGTCCATGGACCTGCCGTGATGTGCTTGACCTTGGTCCTTGAAGGTCTTTGGAAGATTTTTGTGGGAAAAAAATGTCATTGCGTTCCTTGAAATAACAATGATCTTCTGCCTTGTCACTACACACAGGCAAAGCATTATAGATTTTTTGAATAAGCCAAGAAGCTGTTTTATGAAATCCATGATTCGATTTAAATTAATGATTCAACCTGGTTCACCCTTCCATTCCCTGATTTAATTCAGAAAATGAAATTAAATTGGAAGCCAGGTGGATCACAAATGACACCATTCGACAACATTTTGGTGTGGGGCCAATTATAGAAAGATGAGAGAAGGGCAGTTCCTCTGGTATGCACACAGACAGAGAGCAGCACCTTCCACCATGGTCAAAACTGCCTGCCAACTAGAAGTCAATGGCTGGCGACCTCACGGGCATCCAAAACAGAGATGGCAAGACACTGTCAACAAAGATATGCAAGCCGCTAAGACACAGCTAAGTGTGCACAGTGGCATGCAGTGATCTGATAGTAGATCCTGCACCTGTGGGAATATGCTAGGAAGGAGGAGGAGGAGGAGGAGGAGGAGGAGGAGGAGGAGGAGGAGGGGGAAGACAAGGAGGAGGAGGAGATGACAAGAAAGAGGAGGAAGCAGGGAAGAAAGAGGAGGAGGAGGAAGAGAAAGAGGAGGAGGAGAAGGAGAAGGAGAAGGAGGAGGAGGAGGAGGGGAAGACAAGGAGGAGGAGGAGGAGATGACAAGAAAGAGGAGGAAGCAGAGAAGAAAGAGGAGGAGGAGGAAGAGAAAGAGGAGGAGGAGAAGGAGAAGGAGAAGGAGAAGGAGGAGGGGAAGACAAGGAGGAGGAGGAGATGACAAAGAGGAGGAGGCAGAGAAGAAGGAGGAGGAGGAGGAAGAGAAAGAGGAGGAGGAAAAGGAGAAGGAGAAGGAGAAGGAGAAGGAGAAGGAGAAGGAGAAGACAAGGAGGAGGAGGAGATGACAAGAAAGAGGAGGAGGCAGAGAAGGAGGAGGAGGAGGAGGAAGAGAAAGAGGAAGAGAAGAAAGAGGAGGAGGAGGAAGAGAAAGAGGAGGAGGAGAAGGAGAAGGAGAAGGAGGAGGGGAAGACAAGGAGGAGGAGGAGGAGATGACAAGAAAGAGGAGGAGGCAGAGAAGGAGGAGGAGGAGGAAGAAGAGAAAGAGGAAGAGGAGGAGGAGAAGGAGAAGGAGAAGGAGGAGGGGAAGACAAGGAGGAGGAGGAGATGACAAAGAGGAGGAGGCAGAGAAGAAGGAGGAGGAGGAGGAAGAGAAAGAGGAGGAGGAAAAGGAAAAGGAGAAGGAGAAGGAGAAGGAGAAGGAGAAGGAGAAGGAGAAGGAGAAGGAGAAGGAGAAGGAGAAGGAAACAGAACTGGCTTGGAATCCAATCTCCATACTGACTATACTACATGCAACTCCAGGCAACTCCTGTTCATCCAATAGGCCACACTTAAACAATTCTGGGATGAATGTGATGGGCAAACTCTGCAATATGTTCAGCAGAGTGGAGGTACGTTCAAGCAGTATGAAGGGCAGATCTGTTTCCCAGTCAGAAGTTTCTCCAGGAGACCCTTTGAGAGAAAAGCGAAACTGCGGAAAAACAGCACCTTTCCACTGTCCATTTTCTTGTCAACCAAGAAAACACAAGTCTGAAATTTAAACATGCAGAGCTGCAAATTGCTGCACCCTGCCTCCTTGTGCCGGCAATAAAAAGGGCCTAAATGATATGAGTCCGTTGATTCTCAATTTATTTCTGGTATTTCTCAAGGGTGGTCAGAGAACAAGGTTTCTGCTGACATGAAATGTTGGTTTTCAGATGCTAAATGTGTCTTTAACTATTTGCTATTTCCCCCCACCCCTTCTGGTTTTCTTTCCCTGCACAACAGGATGTCCCAAAGGTGCTTTCTCAGGAGGCAACTGGCCTTCTGAAGACGTTTTGCTCCTCATCCAAGAAGCTTCTTCAGCTCTGAGAGGATGGTGGAGAATGGAAGGGTTGATATTCCTTGAAGACAGCTGGTCATTTGCCTCCTTTTAGAGGGTCGTTGAGGCCACTTGGAAGTTTATCTGTATCCTCAGGGTCATGTGAGTAGACCTGAGAATCTCTGCAGACTTTTAGCTATACAATTTGGAATGAACATCCATTGAATGGTATGGGAGTAGGAATGGATTTCCAGAGGGGGGAAAAATGCTGATTACAAGAATCAGGAGCATTACTCGGGTAACCCTGAGGACACAGATAAACCTCCAAGTGCTTCAACAACCCTCTCAAAGGATGCAAATGACCAGCTGTCTGCAAGGAGTATCAATCCTTCCATTCCCCACCGTCCAGTCAGAGTTGAAGAAGCTTCTTGGATGAGAAGTGAAACAACTTCAAAGAAACAACAAGGAAGTCCAGTTGCCTCCTGAAAAAAGCATCTTTGGGACAACCATGACCTGGATGACTGAGAATCTCTACCGACTTTTAGCTATACAATTTGGGATGGACACTCTTTGAACGGCTCAGGAGTAGGAATGGATTTCCAGAGAAAAAAAATTGCAGACTACAAGAATCTGTATGGTCACTCATGCTCTCATCAACTCTCGGTTGGATTACTGCAATGCCCTTGGGGTGCACCCGGAGGCTCCAACTGGTCCAGAATGCGGCTGCGCGAGTAGTTATGGGTGCTTCCCGCTATTCCCATGTGACACCACTTTTGCGCGAGCTGCACTGGCTGCCAGTGGTCCTCTGGGTCCGTTTCAAGGTGCTGGTAGTCACCTATAAAGCCCTTCATGGCATGGGCCCGTGGTATTTGCAGGAACACCTCCTACCGGCCTCCCACCACCCTGTGCGCTCACATAGGGCAGCCCTCCTCCAGGTCCCCTCAACCAGACAGTATCGGCTGGCGGTCCCCAGGATGAGGGCGTTCTCTGTGGTCGCACCAACCCTCTGGAATGGGTTGCCCGTCGAGCTGCGAATGGCCCCTGATCTCCGCACCTTCCACGCCGACCTAAAGACATGGCTCTTTCAGCAGCTTCCCTGATCTGTTGCTGATTTTAATTTTGGGGATTTTATTTGGTTTTAATATTAGTTAAATAATTTTCATGGTTTTTATTGTTGTGAGCTGCCCCGAGTTTTACGGGAGAAAGGCAGCATACAAATTTGACAATAAGTAAATAAATAAATAAATCAGGAGCACCACTCAGGTGACTCTGAGGACACAGATAAACCTCCATGTGGCCTCAACGACCCTCTCAAAGGATGCAAATGAAAAGCTGTCTGCAAGGAGTATCAATCCTTCCATTCCCCACCATCCTCTCAGAGCTGAAGAAGCTTCTTGGATGAGGAGCAAAACATCCTCAAAAGAAAAAAAAAGTCCAGTTGCCTCCTGAAAAAGCACCTTTGGGAAAACCATGACCTGGACAAGTGAGAATCATTGCAGAGTTCTAAACAACATGGGGAGAAAACGGGGTACCCTTACCTGGCATTTTAGATATTGGGCACTTTTTAATCCTATCACTGTCACCAGCTCCAGCTGACTAGTAACAGCATTTTCCTTGGGAAGATGTCATCCCTGCTGAGAATTATTGGGTTCTTTTCTCTGTGCTTTGTCTTCATTTGAAAAGTGTGCCAGAGCCGCTTTAATGACACTGCGTGTGATGCTGTGTTTCTACACAGGCAGGAACATGCACAGACGAAAGCCTTCGTGGCAGTTGTTAGCTTTCCCCGCACACGCACAAAAATAAATCTTAGCTTTGATCTGCCTATCTGGAGTTGTATTGCTGGAAGTGGTATTACAAGACAGAAACGAGGAGAGAATCTATTTCCTGGTGTATTTTCCCTGAGAGCAACGTTCAACATCTCAGAAGGCCTGACCCAGGTCCCAGAACATCTCCTGAGAATATCGAGCATCTCCAGTGGTGGGATTCAGCCGGTTCGAGCATCTCCAGTGGTAGGATTCAGCCGGTTCGAGCATCTCCAGTGGTGGGATTCAGCCGGTTCGGGCTGGTTCAGGTGAACTGTTTGATTAAATTGCTGTCTGGCCCTGCCCTTCTCCTCCCCACCCCTTCTCCTCCCCACCCTTTCCAGGAGTCCCCACACACCCCATTTTGTCTCCCAGGTAAGTGCGGTCTCCTAGGCCCAAAATGGGGCACGGGGAGTGTGACACCCCCACCCCCCAGCCCATTTTCACTCCCAGTAGACTTCAGGGAAGCCTCCTAGTCCTAGGCCCAAAATGGGGTGCAGGGGGTTGTGGCGTGCCCCTCTCGTGGCCTGTTTTCACTCCCAGGAGGCTTCAGGGAGGTCTCCTAGGCCCAAAACGGGGCACGGGGGGGAGCACATTTCTCCCCCCTCCCCCCATGGCCCGTTTTTGCTCCCGGAGGGGAGCAGGAGGTCGAGTGTTGCCTGTCACACCCCCTGGCCACACCCACCATGGCCACGCCCACCCAGCCGATCATTAGGGCAGAGAATTGGTTTGCTAAATTAGTTGAGTCCCACCACTGAGCATCTCCTATCTTTTGTAGAACACCATTAAAGTAGAATGAGTTCCTCTACTGCAAGTGAATCCCCTCGGATTCAGATTGCTTGACCTCTCTTTTGGCTCAAAAGAAAGTATTGTAGTCAAGCAATGATCCCAGCTTTGGGAGACAAAGGGCCTACAATCAATTCCCGACTTCTCCAGAATTCCCTTTAGAAGATCAGGCCGCAGGTCACGGGGAGAGATTTTCTGCCAATTTGAAATCTCAAAGAGCTTCTGCCGCAGAAGATAACGCTGTGGTAATTGGACAGAGAGAGGAATCCTGCCTTCCCTGCATGCTAATTTCTCCCCACGGGGAAGACCGATCCATATTTTATAGTCCCGATGAATCATGGGTGATCAGATTAATCAGACACCATGTTTGTTTATTTGGCTATAGTTCAAGATTTATTAGCTGTTTTATACCTAATAGGGATTTCAAGGCCATTATATTGTATGTATTTCACGGAAGGATATGTGGCCCGTCAACAAGAGGAAAAAATTAGAACGGTGAACCAATCAATTAATTAATTGAATAAAAAATGAACGGAGCAAAAGGGAACCTCTTCCATAAGGAGGAATTTCTGCTTCTCTCTTGCTTGCGCTTGGCCTCCGGGTCGCTCTGTTTCATTGCCAGCAGCAATCCAGAAACAAAGAGATTGTCCCGAAGATGCTTTTCCCAAAAAGGCAACTGGGCTTCCTTGGTGTTTTTTCTTTGAAAACCTTTTCTCAGAACGGAAGAAGCTTCTTGGAACGAGAAGCGAAACCTTTTCAAAGAAAAAAAAATAAAACCAAGAAAGTTGCTTTTTTGGGAGGGGAGATATAAAAATCTTTTGGGACAATACAACCCAAGATTTCTTATCAATAAAGGACAAATCAGCCATTCTCTGTTTGCATCCTATTCTGGAATACAGTTCAAGAAACCACGATGTAGCCTAGATCAATATCTCCTGAAGTTCTAACGAAGGTGGCACAGCTAGGTCAACCGAATGGATACTGGTGCAATTCCTCACTTAGCTTAGCTGATGATAGCTCAGTGTGACTTCCTGGGCAATTCCCGAACTGTTACAACGACCTTACTGCTTTAGCTCCAGCTCTCCAGCCTCCCCAGTAAAATAAGTGATCCATGGCAAATGTGGGATTATTCCAGGGGTGAAATCCAGCAGGTTCTAACAGGTTCTGGAGAACCAGTAGCAGAAATTTTGAGCAGTTGGGAGAACTGGTAGTGGAAATTTTGAGTAATTCGGAGAACCGGCAAATACCACCTCTGGCTGGCCCCAGAGTGGGGTGGGAATGGAGATTATGCAGTATCCTTCCCCCAGGAGTGGGGAGGGAATGGGGATTTTGCAATATCCTTCCCCCTGGAGCGGGGAATGGGGAACGGGGATTTTGCAGTGGAGTGGGGAATGGGGATTTTGCAGTATCCTTCCCCTGCCACACCCATCAAGCCACGCCCACCAAGCCATGCCATCCCATACCCACCAAGTCACGCCCACGGAACTGGTAGTAAAAAAAAATGGACTTCACCATTGGATTATTCCTCTTCCTAGCAGTAACATGCATTTCTCAGGTGCTGCCCCAAAGAAGAGGGAGTCAAGCTATTCTCCAAAGCACCAGAGGGCAGGACAAGAAGCAATGGGTGGAAACTAATCAAGGAGAGAAGCAACTTAGAACTAAGGAGGAATTTCCTGACAGTTCGAACAATTAATCGGTGGAACAAGTTGTCTTTAGACGTTGTGAATGCTCCAACACTGGAAGTTTTTAAGAAGAGGTTGGATAACCATTTGTCTGAAGTGGTGTAGGGTTTCCTGCCTAAGCAGGGGGTTGGACTAGAAGACCTCCAAGGTCCCTTCCAACTCTGTTATTCTATTCCATTCCTTCCCTGTTCGATTCCCATTTAGGAATTTTTTTTAGCACAGCTTAATTAGACTGAAGCCCAGCTCTTGTCTTTGTCACAGGCAAAACAGCCACAAATTAATGGACTCAGCAAATGCTTTAAAGAGAACCGGGGAGGAGGGGTGAACCCCGTGAGAACTTCTATCTGAGCAGCAAGAAGCTGCAATTTCATCTGCCATCGGCTCATGTCAGTACAGGAAAGTGGAACAAGAAAAAAGAGCCAGCGAGAACTTTAATTATTGACCCCACCATGCAGAAGGAAGTATATTTATTTGCAACATATAATCGGTGTGGAAGGCTGGCAGTAACCTCAGGAAGTTGCTATGATTATTAGCCTATTATTAGTGGAGACCACTGTTAAGTGGCAGAAATGATGCACAGTGCTGACACAGTCTGGATCTTTGACAGTGATGGAAGGAGGGAGGGAGGGAGGGAGGGAAGGAAGGAAAACAATTCAAAAATAAATATGCACACCAGCGATACCACGGCTGGGTTCTGTTCCAGTTATGAATAGTGGTAAAAAGAAAAATTGGCTCCACTATAGGGAAATTTGGGTTGTTTCTGGGTCCGTGGGATGGGATTTTGTAGATCGTTGTCATTACATTTGGTAAATGGACAGAACTCCACTGAATGATGGGTTGATTTCCATTGGGACATTCTCCTGGTCAGCTCCTTGGAATTAACAGACTGCTGATATTGTTTCTTGTTGGTAGATGGTGGAAGCTTTCCAAGGTAGAATTGAATAGAATAACAGAGTTGGAAGGGACCTTGGAGGTCTTCTAGTCCAACCCCCTGCTTAGGCAGGAAACCCTACACCACTTCAGAAAAATGGTTGTCCAATCTCTTCTTAAAAACTTCCAGTGTTGGAGAATTCGCAACTTCTGCAGGCAAATTGTTCCACCGATTAATTGTTTTAACTATCAGGAAATTCCTCCTTAGTTCTAAGATGCTTCTCTCCTTGATTAGTTCCCACCCATTGCCTCTTGTCCTACCCTCTGGTGCTTTGGAGAATAGCTTGACTCCCTGTTCTTTGGGGCAGCCCCTGAGATATTGGAACACTGCTATCATGTCTCCCCTGGTCCTTCTGTTAAACTAGAACAAGGGTCTTCAAACTTGGCAAGTTTAAGACTTGTGGACTTCAACTCCCAGAATTCCTGAGCTAACATGACTGGAGGAGGAATTCTGGGCATTGAAGCCCACAAGTCTTAAAGCTGTCAAGTTTGAAGACCCCTAAACTAGACATACCCAGTTCCAGCCACTGTTCTTCATATGTTTTAGCCTCCAGTCCCCTAATCATCTTTCTTGCTCTTCTCTGCACTCTTTCTAGAGTCTCCACATCTTTTTTACATCATGGCGACCAAAAGTTTGCAAGATCTTTTCCAGGTAATGCTAAAAATGAAAGAGGAATCAACTGTTTGGAACACTTTCTTCAATGTGGGCTATGAATTATACCTTTCCTGGGATTTAAGACTTGTGGCTTGGAGTCAAAGATCTTGAAGAAGCACCAGAAGTAAATAGGTTTGGCCAAACCTCCAAGATGGGACATGGTCTAAATCAGGGGTCAGCAAAATTTCGGACCTCAGGGACCATTAAATTCGTAATTTTAAATCCCGCGGACCACTAATATGATCTGCCTAATGACCGGCTGGGTGGGCGTGGCTAGGGGGTCATGTGACTGGGTGGGCATGACCAACTCAATGTCACTCATGTTGAGGGGTGCCTCACTGGCCTCTACTTGCCACTCCTCACCTCCCCACCCAGGCTCCTCAGGGCCCCAACAGGAAGCAATTGCTAGAGCTAAGCAGCCACCACGAGAAAGAGTTGGCAAAACAGCTCAGTTCAAATTGGATCTGACTGAGAAGGAGGCTCAGCAGAAGCTCCTCACTGAGGACTATGAGCATAGGCTTTCCAAGCAGAAGGAAGACCTGCAGGAGTGCAAGGCCAGGTACTGGCACCTGGAGGCTCAGCAGGATGAAATAGTCAGCCAAGTTCCAGGCCATGATGCAGTCCCATTGGAACAAGGTCCTCCGGCTCTTCACTATTTCTGCCCCACTCCGACCCACACAAAAAGACTGTGAAGGGGAAGACTCTCTGCAACAACACAAGTGTTTATTGCACATATCCAGCCCAGGGACCATAGTTTGAGGGCCACTGATTTAGTGCAATATAAAAAATGCAAATAATTTTTCAGCGGACCACCAAAATTTTCCCGTGGACCACCAGTGGCCCACGGACCACCAGTTGGTGACTGCTGGTCTAAATCAGCAAACTTTAAGAGGCATGGTCTTCAACTCCCAGAATTCCCCAGCTGGCCAGTCTTAAAGTTCAAGAGTCTTAAGGTTGTCCAGGTTGAGAAACACTGGTCTAAAGAAAGGAAAAATTGCCAGAACATTTTCAATCCTGAATTGGAGATCCTGGAATATTAAGACTGCTGGCAAATTATGTACATGTATTTATTTATTCCAACTACACTGATCCGTTTACTCATTGTCGAGCTCTTTCAATCAATACACGCCGTCATAAATGAACACGAAAGTTTGCAGGCATTAAAAATTACAATATTCTATTGCTACCGAGCAAGGTTTTATGCTCTATATCCCAGAAGAATCTATTGTGTTGAAAAGAAACCTGAAACTCTCATTTGATTTAAATGCAAGAGCATGTTCTGTCATCTGCTTGGCACAATTCATCAATGAAAAGAGGAGAACTTGCTTCCTTGAAATAATAGGTGGGAAGGCCTCTCCTCCGTTCCTTCTTCAACCCATCAGCAGCTTACAGGAAAGGAGAGTCCCTTCTTCCTGTCACTTAAGCTTGAGTCTTCATGCAATGGCTTGCAAAATTGGGAAAAGACCAAAATATGATCATGCAACAGGAGAAGAACCCATTAAATTGGGGGTGAAATGATCCTGGTTTGGACCGGATCACCTGATCTGGTAGTGATGATGGCGAGTAATTTGGAGAACCGGTAGCAAAAATCCCTGCCCTGCCCCCATGCCCAGCTGAGCCATGTGATCATCAGAGGCTTTTTTCCCCTTTTAAAAGCATTTTTTTCCGCCTGAAAAAATGCTTTTAAAAGTAAAAAAAAAAAAAAAAAGCCTCTGATGATCACGCGGTTCAGCTGGGATCGTCCGAGCCTTTTAAAAGCATTTTTTCCACCAGTCCACTGGTGGTCTACCAGAAAAAATGCTTTTAAAAGGCTCGGACGATCCCAGCCGAGTTGCCTGACCGTCAGAGCCTTTTAAAAGCATTTTTTACATCCTCTTTGCCCAAAGAGGTTGTAGAAAAAATGCTTTAAAAAAAAAAAAAGTTGACCACACCCACCCAGTCACATTAACACCCCCCAAGCCATGCCCACAGAACCGGTAGTAACAAATTTTACATTTCACCATTGCATTAAATAGAATAGTATCAGAATATGATGCGGTGGAATGACAATAAAATAAATGTTAAGTAGACAGTAGCTCGGGTTTCATTAAAACTTCCTTCAGAAGAGGTGAACATAGTTTTGGAGAGCAGGACTCATAGGTAGTCCATAACACCTGGCTTTCTTCGTCTGAAGAGCAGCCATGCCCTCTTTTGGCTAATTTGAAGCATCATCAACTTGGTGGCTTCAAAAGCGTGTCATTTAATCACTGTATCCATATTTCCTAGTTCTGATTGCTGTCTGCGCCTCAAGGGCACGGGTGAAATCCAGCAGCTTCTGACAGGTTCTGGAGAACCGGTAGTGGGAATTTTGAGCAGTTCGGAGAACCGGCAAATACCATCTCTGGCTGGCCCCAGGAGTGAGGATTTTGCAGTATCCTTCCCCCAGGAGTGGGGAGGGAATGGAGATTTTGCAGTACCCTTCCCCTGTCACACCCACCAAGCCACGCCCACAGAACCGGTAGTAAAAATATTTGGATTTCACCACTGCTTGAGGGGTTTCCATCACAAACCAAGATCATTGACTTGAACATCAGCAGTGTGTCCCTGGTTGTGTTAGAGTGAACTTCAGGAATGCAACTTGGATTTTGGAGGAGAATGTTTAGGATGATACCAGGAGCAAAACTATATCCCCGATTTCATCCTTCTTCACGTTCAAAGCAAAATGAACATGATCTCACCTGCCACTTAAACTTCAGGGGTTTCGGCGTTTTCAGCTAAGTATATCATTTTAGGCTTGTCTCCCTAGAAATAATTCCAGTTTCCTGTGTAAAAGAATGACATGTTTATCCTTTCTGTGTTTATGCAGTAGCCAATGACGTTTTTACAGTGAATATTTGGCCATGAATCATACCACCATAGTGCCCATTTGTCACAGTCTTGATAATTTGCTTGTGTTTTTTTTCTTTCTTTCTCTTTAAATTTCATACTAAAGGAAGTGTTGCACACATTTTTAGGAACCTAAATGTCTCTACTTAATTATAGGCCTTGATGCACAATGGAGTTTGCAATGAAAGGGAGAACAATTTGCAATTCTTCCAACAATTCTAAAAGGATAATTCAGGAATGGTCCAGAGCTGGGATGTACAACTTAAAATTCAGTGCCATACGGGGCCTCTGAAAATTTGGAATACTGCTCCCAGAATACCACCAGTATTTGCCAGTTAATTATAATGGTTAACGGGAAGAATGGGAAAATTATTAAATTCATGAAATAATTATATTAAATGTATTGAATGAATAGACAACTGGGGGCCATGCCGGATGGATCTCCGCTGATCTCAGGAGCTGAACAGGGATAACCCTGTCTAGTACTTGGATGGAGGAGGAAATTTCCAATTCAATACATTCAGAATAAAGCTGGAAGGGACCTTGGAGGTCCCTTCTAGTCCAACCCCCTGTTCGAGTAGAAGACCCTATATCGTTCCAGACAAATGGCTGTCCAGTCTCTTCTTGAAAACTTCCAGTGATGAAGCACCCACAACTTCTGGTGGCAAGTTGTTCCACTGGTTAATTGTCCTCGCTTTTATGAAGTTTCTCCTTAGTTCCATGTTGCTTCTCTCCTTGATTAGTTTCCATCCATTGTTTCTTGTCTTTGCTTCAGGTGCTTTGGTAAATAAATTGACCCCCGCCCCCTCCTCTTTGGGGCAACTTCTCAAATACTGGAATACTTCTATCATGGCTATACACTATCCAGGCCATAGATTAATCAGAGAAATTAAAAGATACCCCAGTAGAAAGTGATACGAACCACTTCTGTCTCACTGCCTGGAAACCTACATTAATGTCAGGTGCAAACAAACAGACCCATATGTGACAGAGTTCAGACTAACTACTTTATTGTTCTACGCTTATTCTACAGGAATCTTCCGAATCTGGTGGCTTTTGCTTGGGAAAGACCAGGTGAGGTTCGAAGGCATTCAAGGAGAAGTCAGACCTTGTTCTCTTGTGTTTATGAAATGAATCCAGACTAATTTCTTGCTTGACCCCTCCTCCTGACTGGGACGGTTGCTCTCAACATTGGATGAGAATTACAGACTGATTTGGAGGTATATTCATTATTTTATTTCAATTCAATTTCTAGTTTGTTCTGGACCCATCTGGGGTGCAAATTCTCGCTGGAGTGCAAATTCTCGCTGTTCTGACCTAGGCTTCCTGGAATGCAAATTCTCGCTGTTCTGACCTAGGCTTCCCCAGCAGCCTGAAGCCGAGTCCTCATCCCGATAAACCCCTTTTATTTAATTTACAGTGAATTCCTCTCCAGCAAAGTCTTTCCTCTCCCACAGCCTTTCAAGATAGTCCACAATTACCGACCTTTATCAGGCTTGGAGAGTGGCCAGGCCAATTGCAATACTTGGCGAGAATGCAGCAATGAATGAATTGTCTCTTGCAAACTCCACTCCCCTTTCGCTCTTCTTTTATTCCCTCTGGGAGGGGCCATTCATGGTCCATCTGTGGCCTTACTCCCAAGTCGACCCTTGTTCTTTAGCTGTTCCCTTCATCTGGCGACTCTGCACATGTGCACACTGGGAACAGGCTCCAGCTTTTCCACTGCCTCACTGATGTCTGACTGGCCCTGTCCCCCTCTCTGCCTCCAACTTAGAGCCCTCATCAGAGTCTTCCCCAGACTCCAGGACTGGCCCATGTTCCTCCCCAATCTCCTCGTTGTCCGAATCTGCTGCCAGATCTGCTGGCAGCTGGTGGGCCACAAACTCGCACCCAACCAACTCTGGTTGAAATAGACCCAGGACCTTCAACTTCCTTGGATTTAGAGTCAACTTGCATCCTGGCAACCAACTGGAATACCTCTTTTCTTACCCTGACTCCATCATTCTTTCCTACTTCTTCAACTGCAAACATAACATTGGCCATCAAGCTCTCAACTGATGTTTGACGGGGTTTTCTCCACCCTTGTCTGCAACCTCCAGAGAAGGAAAGAGAGTTTACACCTTGGAGGAACCCTTCTTCCTGCAGAGGAAAAGGCGATGATCTATGATTGTCCTCAAATCCTGACCCAGCCATCCGTCGCTCTGCTTATGGGACTTTTGACAAGACCATTATTCTCACCTCTGTGATGGGCCCAACAATCGATTGCCAAGAAGGATGGAGACAAAGGCCTTTTTCCTAGGAATTTTTCATCATTGAAGACTGGGGAGTGAATTTATTTTAGGGAATTAAACTGATTTATTCTTCCAGACATTTTTTTTTAAAAAAACTGTGTGCTTAAAAACACTCAGATCTGCTAACAGAATTTTGAAGCATAGAGAAGCATCTTCTTCAGGATTTATTGTAAGTCACACAAATGCCATTTTTGTAAGTCGTTCCCTGCACTAAAGGGAAAGGACCTTGGATTACTTCTTCCAAACATGGGTTATATAGATGGTAGGGTTCAGTGTTCCATCCAAACATATCTGTTGTGTAATACCTAAAATAACCCACAAGTAGATTGAAGAACGCTCTAGAACTGGGCTTTCCAACCTTGGCAATTTTTAAGACTTGCTGGCTGGGGAATTCTGGGAGTTGAAGTCCAGAGTCTTAAAGATGCCAAGATTGGTTGGAGCCTGACTGAGGAATTCTGGGAGTTGAAGTCCACATGTCTTAAAGTTGCCAAGATTGGAGATTCCTGCTCTAAACTCACATGTACAGTATGTTTACCCAGATAGACTTTCACATACAACTGACCAACAAATCTAGGTTTATTTTTAGCGGTTCCTCTGGGAGAAATTTGGAATGGGGAAAGAATAGTTGAGGATGAGCTCTGAAGCAAGCATCAAAGAGCAGAACTAATGTTGTGCCTTGTGTGAAATGAAGAGTGTTTATGTGTGTGTGTGTGTGTGTGTGTGGTATGGGTGTATTAGAATGTTATATGTGAATAACAGAAATGTTGCTTAAGTAAGTTTAAGAAGTTTGAAAAGCCAGCTGGGTTTGAGAGCAGAGGTCAGATTTATTTATTTTTAAATCTCCTGTTAATCGATACAGTTAGACTTCTGTATTGAAGAACTGTCTGGTTTTATCCTGAGGGAGACTCCATCTCTCTTCCCTTCTTTGGAGTATATTACAAAGTCTTTGTGTTTTCTAATTGGTCTTTTGCTTACTTAAAACCAAAACATTTCCTTCTAGCCTAAAAAATGCTAACACAAGGGTTTTCTAAATGTCTATGGAGATTTCCAGTCATCCAGGTCATGGTTGTCCCAAAAAGGTGCTTTTTCAAGAGGCAACTGGACTCTGTTTTTCCTTGAAGAGGTTTCGCTCCTAATCCAAGAAGCTTCTTCAGTTCCGGGGAACTGAAACTCCAGAACTGAAGAAGCTTCTTGGATGAGAAGCAAAACCTCTTCAAGGAAAAATCAAGGTACTTTTTCAAGAGGCAACTGGACTTTGCTTTTCCTTGAAGAGGTTTCACTCCTCATCCAAGAAGCTTCTTCAGTTCTGGAGAACTGAAACTCCAGAATTGAAGAAGCTTCTTGGGTAGAAGCAAAATGTCTTCAAGGAAAAACAAAATCCAGTTGCCTCTTGAAAAAGCACCTTCGGGACTGCTCTACTTTAGAAGTCTCGGCAATGACTAATCTGACCCAGTTTTCACTGCCCTTCTTCCTAAATTAAGGTTGTAAACAGCATGGGAAGACCATGTGAGAAGATCAGGATTATAATTCAGTACTCGCTCAGATCTGTTCTGTGCAAAAGATTTAGCTTCATGCTCCAGCATCTTCTGATAGGATTTGGAAAGACTCCTGAAAGTCTGAAACGCGAAAGAGACGTTGATAGTCAATGCTGACGGGTCTAAGCTGGATAAACCAATGATGTATCTCACAAGAAGATTTTTGGTTTTTAAAAGATTCCTTTGGCAGGATAAGCTTCCAACAAGAAAAGCAGATAAGCAGCAGGAAACTGTGAACATATGGCACATCGCCATGAGATCAGACCACTGAGATCTACCCTAGCAATGTGAGCCTACTCTAGCAACAATATCCAAGAGTCCAGAAATAGAACTATCTCAGAATTTCTACCAAAATCCTTTTAAGTGATGATTGTGGGAACGAAAGCTGAGATCTTCAACCTTCCGGTTTATTTGGCGTGACTCTTCTCCAGAACAAGTGAGATATTGTTGAAAGGGAGATATATTCATTATCTGCATAATTATGACATTTCTAGTGAAAAGAAGAACTAGGGGTGACATGATAGCAGTGTTCCAATATCTCAGGGGCTGCCCCAAAGAAGAGGGAGTCAAGCTATTCTCCAAAGAACCTGAAAGCAAGGCAAGAAACAGTGGGTGGAAACTAATCAAGGAGAGAAGCAACCTGGAATTAAGGAGGAATTTCCTGATCATTAGACCAATTAACCAGTGGAAACATACCATCATTATCATCATCATGACCCCATAATTCCTTGCAGGGTGGAGTCTGGGCAACCGAATGGAGCTAACAGAGTGTTCTCATGGCCGGATGCCTTTCTTGTCACCAATGCAGAGTTTTGTTCCGCAGATATATTCTCATTGTGCCCAGAGAAAGAAATATCTGCCTCTACCTAGGATCGAACTCACAGCCTCTTGATAGTGAGGCAAGAGCTCCACCTCTAAGCCACCGCACCATTACAACCAGGAGTGGGGAAGGAATGGGGATTTTGCAGTATCCTTCCCCTGGAATGGGGTGGGAATGGAGATTTTGCAGTATCCTTCCCCTGCCACGCCCATCAAGCCACCCCCACAGAACCGGTAGGGAAAAATTTTGGATTTCACCCCTGATACAAGTGTAATAAACATAAATAATGGTCATATTTTGCTTTTGAAGACTTTCACTCCTTTGATAATTTGCTTGAAAGATTCCTCCCCCAAATCTATCTCAAAATGTCACCTCCAGCAGTGATAACTACCCAATCTTGTGCTCCAGTTAATAAAGTACCGGCACGCAAATCTACTGTGACATACCGAATGGGTGATATGGAGCAAATTTGGAGAGGCTCTCACGGGTACCCTAAGGAGCCATTGTAGAATGGCTGCCAATATTCTACTAGTCCCAATGATTTGAAACGGCACCACTGTTCCTTCTTGGGATGAAGTTTTCTTTCCTGCTGTTTCACAGATGAATAATTCCCTTCTCCAACAGCCACTTTTCCAATAGGTATCAGGAGTTGGTTCTTTTCCCTCTCTTTTAATTTTCTTATTAACTTATTTGCACAAACACACATACACCCTGAAAACAGAAACCTGATATGAACTCCGCATTTCTCTTTCAGCACACGGCTTCATTTTTTTTTTCCTGCCACACAAAAGATCTTCTCTTTAGATAATTAGTATTTGATACTCTTTTTTTTAAACAGATGGGGTTTTGCGATCTGTGGGCACTGCAGCCTAAAATCAATCTTGAGCAAATATTGTATTAATTTCCAAGTTTCTCGTCTCGGTGGACAACCTACCTCCCCCACTTCCCCCCACCTCTTCTCTTCTGAGAAGGCAGTAATGGGGAGAACATTAATATTAGATAATTATGACTTTGAAAGATTAAATGAACGAAGGAGGGGGAAAAATGGGTGATGGGGAAGATAAGCATCTGGTTAAACGGTGAACAGCATATCAAAAAAAAAAAAAAAATCTGTTTTATCCTGCCGGATTGCAATTGTGACCACTTTCGAATGTAAAATAAATTCTTCACCATTTCATTTCCAACTCGTAAGCCACCTATTAAGGTAAACAAAGCCCTTTGTCTGAGGTGTTTTTTTCTTCTTTTCTTTTCTTGGATGTCAAATCTGCAAAATATAAAATTTTTAAAAGAGCGTTGAAAAAGGTACACAGCGAAGGTGATAAGCCAATAGGGCTGGTTATGGTTTTTTTTTGTTTTTGTTCTTTTTTAAAAAGAAGAGTTTATATCAGGGGTAAAATGCTCCCGGTTCAGACCGGATCGCCCGATCCGGTAGCGAGGGCGACGGATAGTTCGGAGAACCGGTAGCAAAAATCCCTGCCCCCCCTATGCCCAGCTGAGCTGCACAATCATCAGAGGCTTTTTAAAATTATTTTTAAAAGCATTTTTTATACAAGCTCTTCAGCCGGAAAAAATGCTCTTAAAAGTAAAAAAAAAAAAAAAAAAGCCTCTGATGATCGTGGGCCTTAGCTGGGATCATCAGAGACTTTTGAAAGCATTTTTGTTTTTTTACAACCTCTTCAGCCAAAGAAGTTATAGAAAAATGTTTTTTAAAAAAAGAAAAAAAAAGCCTCTGACGATCAGGCAACTCAGCTGGGATCGTCAGAGGCTTTTAAAAGCATTTTTTTTACAACCTCTTCGGCCGAAGAGGTTGTAGAAAAAATGGTTTTAAAAGTTAAAAAAAAAAAAGTTGGCCACGCCCACTCAGTCACATTCCCCTCCCACCAAGCCACACCCACAGAACCGGTAGTAACAAATTTTACATTTCACCACTGTCTTATATTAAGATAAGTTGCATCAGAAAGACGTAGTTAAGAATATTGGAATGCGCAGAAATGAATAGAATAACATCGGCAATTCAAGGAAAGGAAGAATTGGAGTATTACAGGGTATGGGGCCAACTCTATCAACGGACAGAGATGAGATATAATAAAAAGTAATATAAATGCAAGAAATTTGTAAAAAATGTAGTAATAAATTAAAATGTAAACGTAAGATAGAAATGTAGTAAGGAAATGATGGTAAAGGAGGAATATGATGACACAAAAATATGTACTCAGATGACACACTGAATAATTAATGATGTGTTGTTCGTTTAAACAGAAAAAATAAAAAACTTTTAACAATAAAATAAAATAAAAGACATGAATCAGGAAAAAAAAAAGAATTGCCCCCTTCTGTGAAATGTACATATTAGAGAGTGAAAGCAGAATGATTTTTTTTTTTAAAAAAAAAAGACTTTTAAATTAATAATTATGTAAAACTGAGGGTAATATAGTGAAAGCCTCTCTACTTTCACAAAGAGAATTTTTAAAAGACAGCAGATTAAAATACTGCCAGCGAAAAAAAGAGACTTTTTATCAATCTGAAAAACCGGCCTCTCCCATTAATATGAAAAATACAACCATTATTGACACCGCTAATATTGGTAATAAGTGAAATCAGGAAACAAGCTCCTGGATGAGACGGGGACAAAATTAATACACTTACGACACCTGCCAGAAATCAGGAAAAAAGTGACTTATGACCGTTTTTCACACTTATGACCATTGCGGCATGGTGTGCTACTGTCTAATTTTATATGCATTTAGGATTTTGTCTATAATATAGCTGCCAAATGATTCCAGTTTAACTGAATTGTGGCAGAAGTGGAACAAAAGATGAATATTATCCAAAGGAGAAAATTCTCTTTCTCTTTCTCCCTCCTCTCTTCCTCCTCTCTCTTTATTTCTCTCTCTCTCTCACACACACCCTCCCTCTCTCTCCCTCTCTCTTTCTCTCTCTCTCTCTCTCTCTCACACACACACCCTCTTCCTCTCTCTTTCTCTCCCTCTCCCTCTCACACACACACCCTCTCTCTGCCTCTCTTTCTCTCTCTCTCTCTCTCTCACACACACACCCTCTTCCTCTCTCCTTCTCTCTCTCTCCCTCACACACACCCTCCCTCTCTCTCTCTCACACACACCCTCTCTATGCCTCTTTTTCTCTCTTTCTCTCTCACACACACACTCCCTCCCTCTCTCTTTCTCTCTCTCATACCCCCCTCTCCTTCTTCTCTCTCCCTCCCTCTTACACCCCCCCTCTCCCTCCCTCTCCCTCTCTCTTTCTCTCTCTCTCACACCCTCCCTCTCTCCTCTCTTTCTCTCTCTTCCTCCCTCTCCCTCCTCTCTCTTTCTCTCTCTCTCTCACACACCCTCCCTCTCTCCCCTTTCCCTCTCCCTCCTCTCTGTCTCTCTCTCTCACACACACAAACACATCCTTTTCTTCTTCCTCTCCTCCTTCTTTTTCTCTCTTACACACACAGACATGCACAAACATCTCCCCCTCCCTGACTCTCTCTCACTCCCCCCCACTCCCTCTTCCCCCTTCTTCCCTCTCCCTCTCCCTTTCTCTGCCTTTCCTTCTCTCTCTCTCTCCTTCCTCTTTGGTCGGGTTACAGCCCTTGACTCTTGCATTCAAGAAATTATTTCAGCAGGGCTGGCTTAGTTAGCAGCAGGCCGTCCTTCGTCTTTGAGTGCCTACTGGGAGATTCACTTCTACAAATTGGTTGGGCGGTTTATTTTCCCCATGGCAGAGCCCGCAGGGTTAAGGGGCTGGCCGTGCCCACTCTCTGGCAGAGTTGGTGGGAATATAATTGTAACTCAGGACTGATCAGGAACAGCGTTTCTTTACTCTGCTGCTCAGGCTTGTTTTCTAAAGAGGAAACCCACTTGCACACAAAGGCCTGCAATTATGTCCATGCTGTCCATGCTCAATTTTTCCCCCCCTCTTAATTTAATTGCCGGCGGTACAAATGGCGACATTCTCTCCAGAGAACCATCGCATCCTAAGCCAATAAAAGCTGAGGTTTCTAGAATGCCAATAATATTAAAGAAATCGAGTTGTTATAATCCCAAGGCCTCCTTAATCAAGACGGCTGTTTTCCCACCGCCGTAATGACGCGAGAAACAAGGATTTGCAGCAGGTTCTGTTGGAGAACTGAGGAATGTCCTTTCTTTCCAAGAAACACTGGGGAAAACATCTTTGTGTGTCTATGCGCCGATGTGTCAGAGCATAGACACACATATGTGTGTTGTGTGACCATGACATCTCTTCAGGCCGGTCATGTGATGACCAGATTAACAACTGGTATGATTTGCAACCATAATTTTGGGCTCAATAATGGTCTTTCTGTGTTGGGTAGAACTCCCGCGGGTGAAACTTCGGATGCACAGAAATTGTGTCCGAGGTGGAGTCCACCGAAGATCAGTCAATCTTGCACCACCTATATCGAGGGACTTATTAGATGGATTAAAACAGCAACTAATTTGCAAACATTTGCAAGGACAGCTTGCAGATGAAATAGCAATAGCCCTTAGACTTATATACCGCTTCACAGTGCTTTCCAGCCCTCTCTAAGCGGTTTACAGAATCAGCATATTTGGCCCCTCCAACAATCTGGGTCCTCCTGGGTGTTACGAAGACTTTTCACAGCGTGAAACGAGAGGGAGCATCCTTGCCAAGGAAAAGCTCAGAGGGACACAGAAGCAGAAACGACTCAGAGAAATAAAGTGGGGCCTTCTGAAATTAAGATGTCGGTGAGCTGCATTCCCAGTAGATGGCAGTGAAAAACACTCTTCATCTACCGTGTGATATATTCCACCATGCAGAATGCAGAAAGGACTTCAGCGATCTTGATTTAGCAAAAGCGATAGCACTTTGACTTATATAGTACTTCACAGTGCTTTACAGCCCTCTCTAAGTGGTTTACAGAGTCAGCATATTTGCCTCCAACAATATGGGTCCTCATTTTACCAACCTTGGAAGGACGGGAAGCTGAGTCAACCTTGAGCCGGTCAGGATCGAACTGCTGGCAGCTGGCAGTCAGCAGAAGTAGCTGGCAGTACTGTATTCTAACCACTGCACCCCCACAGCTCCTAATCCAGTTCTTGTCCTATGCATGGGTAACAAAGGATAGTTATATGCATGCTACCTGCAATGGGTAGCTGGGACTACAGGTGTATCCCTTTTACCTATTTACTCATGCGCACTTCACTTCCTTCTTGTAGAAACTAGTACCCCTCTTAAATGCCCACTCCCTACCAAGTCTACTAGATATAACGGGGTAGCTTAGTAAGAGGAAACAGCACAGGGAACATTGAAAATTACGAATGGTTGCAGGAATTGGGTATGGCCAGTCTAGAGAAAAGAAGGACTAGCGGTGATATGATAGCAGCATTCCAGAATTTGAAGGGCTGTTGCAAAGAAGATGGTTAACTTATTTTCCAAAGCACGAGAAGGCAAGACAAGAAAGAACGAAAGGGAACTAATCAAGGAAAGAAGCAATTAAAGAGAATTAAGGAGAAACTTCCTAACAGTGAGAACAATTAACCAGTGGAAGAAGTTGCCTCCAGAAGTTGTAGGTGCTTCATCACTGGAGGTTTTAAGAAGAGACTGGACAGCGATTTTTTTTCTGAAATGGTATAGGATCTCCTGTTTGGGCAGGAGGTTGGACTAGAAGACCTCCAGGATCCCTTCCAGCTCTATTCTGATTCATTGATTGGCTAATAATGGTGCATCTATATGTTCCTCGTCATGATCTCTAATTCGGCATCCTAGGGCAACAATTTTTGAACCAAGGTAAACCTTAAATGTGCCAACTTACAGAAGGCATCCAGAATCCAGGGCTCTTGATTCTGGAAAGAAATGAAATTTGGAAAAGTTATGGCTATTTCGGTGCTACTGGCTGCTGCTGCTGCAGTGTAGCTGAGGTCACATGATCTTCGTTTTTAATATTCCTGACAGTTTCCCAGCCAGTCTCACAATCCCTTGTTCTCCCACTCCCTACAGCAGTAGCTATTTGATCTGCATGCTGGAAGGGAAGGGAAGTGAGGGAAAGGAAATGGAGAAGGAAAGGAAAGGAAAGGAAAGGAAAGGAAAGGAAAGGAAAGGAAAGGAAAGGAAGGAAGAAAGGGAAGGGAAGTGGGAAGGAAGAGAGAAAGGGAAGGGAAGGAAGGGAAGAGAATAGAGAAGGAAAGGGAAGGGAAGGAAATGGAGAAGGAAAGGAAAGGAAAGAAAGGAGAGGGAAGGGGAGGGAAGGGAGGGAAGGAAGGAAAGAAGAAGGGAAGGAGGGAAGGAAGGAAGGAAGAGAGAAGGAAGGGAAGGGAAGGGAAGGAAAGGAAGGGAAGGAAGGGAAGGGAAGGGAAGGGAGGAAAGGAAAGGAAAGGAAAGGAAAGGAAAGAAGGAAAAGAAAAGGAAGAAAGCGAAGGGAAGGAAAGGGAAAGGAAGGGAAGGGAGGGAAGGGAAGGGAAGGGAAGAGAAGAAAGGAAAGGAACTAAGGGAAGAAGGGAAGGGAAGAAAGGGAAGGGAAGGAAGGAAGAAAGCAAAGGAAGGGAACGGGAGGGAAGGGAAGGGGAGGAAGGGAAGGGGAGGGAAGGGAAGAAAAGGGGAGGGAAGGAATTCAATGCTCCTTGCCAGTGTCCCATAAGAAAGCCAGCAGGAAGTCAGAATCCTCTCCTGCCCCCTTGCTTTTTTGCCATCCTTGATCTTTCTGTTTTAATGTTTGAGTAAGAAAATATCTCTGAAATGATGACCCAACACGGCATGGGTTGCCTAATCCCAAACAAATTAGAAATCCATTGTCATGGCTGGCCAAGGACCCCCTCCACCCCCGCCAAAAACAATTAGATCCCGCTGAACGCAGAATTAGTTGGAACAAGTGAAAGTGCTTAGAAACAGGCAGAAGCTTATCTTTCAAAAATAAGCTTGGTTGGAAAAAGCCATATTTAGATTATTTTTATTTTTTTTACCATCTCAAATAAGATGGGACAAATAAGGATGGACAGGAGAGAAATCTGTTTAGCTCATATTTGAATGCAAATTTACAGCACTTCCTTGATTCTGCCAGGTTAAGTGATTGTAGAAGTTGGTGGAAAACATATTCTGGTCAGGAAGCATTGGACAAAATAGTATTTGCAGAAATGATGTACTTTGGACCACATCTCAACAATGATGCCTCTGCTTGCTGAGCGGTCTATTCACAGAGCACAAAAACTACTATTTAGTGCAAAGATCTTTTTTTAAAAAAAACACACCTTAGCTTCAACACATTGGATTTGTCAGATTTGCAAACACGAAGAGCTGGAGGGGAAAAGAAATGATAGATTTCTTGCCGATTTCTTTCTTTCTTTCTTTATTTTTGAGAAGGGATAAGGAAAAAAAGAGGATAGGGGAAAAATGCGAGGAAGGAATAGAGGACAGAATAGGAGGAGGAGGAGGAGGAGGAGATAATGAAGGAGGAGGAGGAGAAGGAGGAGACAGAGAAGCAGATGATGGAGGAGGAGGACGAGGAGGATGAGGAGGAGAAGAGAAGAAGGAGGAGGAGGAGGAGAGGAAGAGGAGGAGGAGGAGAAGAAGGAAGATGGAGGAAGAGGAGGAGATGATGGAGGAAGAGGAGGAAGAGGAGAAGGAGGAGGAGAAGGAGGAGGAGGAGGAGGAGGAGAAAAAGAAGAAGAAGAAGAAGAAGAAGAAGAAGAAGAAGAAGAAGAAGAGGAGGAGGAGGAAGGAGGAGGAGGAGGAGGAGGAGGAGAGGAGGAGGAGGAGTGAGGAGGAGAGGAGGAGGAGGAGAGAGGAGGAGGAAGAAGAAGAAGAAAAAGAGACAGACACACAGAGACAGAGAAGACAGTGTCCAATTAGGAAAACAATAAAGGTGGGCTATGAATGAATGAATGAATGAATTAATGCCACTCATCTCATCTAGAGGCAATTCTAGGTGGCTTATGACAAAAACAATAAGATAAAACCTGAAAACCATAAATATGAACACTAAAACTGGTTTAAATATGGACAAAGATGGGGGAGGAAGGGAGCAGGATGCATGGCAGGGTGGTCTTATCTCAATCCATTACCACCTCCAGAATGAGACACGTCAATTGGCAGAGCATAGTCCTTAGGCCCTTAGCAAAAATAATTTACTAAGCGTGCCTGAGACACGATCAACCCCTGAAAACATGTGTTAACCAGTCTTTCACCCATATTGTATCTTCCTCTCTACCCTTTTGGAATGATCCCAAACTACCATCTCCTGCTGATTCCTAGAGAATCTCTCTCTCTCTCTCTCTCTCTCTCTCTCTCTCTCTCTCTCTCTCTCTCTCTCTCTCTCTCTCTCTCTCTCTCTCTCTCCAGGTGATCTGCTCCAGGGTAGGGAAGGCAAGTTTCCCTTTCTATAGCTTGTGAGGGGAAAGGATATTTAGCTACACTACTTCTTACCCCTTTGGTGGAGAACTGTAACTTCCAGGAAGCCATCTTCATTTCCTGGCACCCAACCAACATTCCTTACCCCTTGGAAGCCAAGACCTACCTGCCTGCAGGT
>JAUDYJ010000008.1:14109842-14293681 GCA_030761175.1 Masticophis lateralis
GTGGTGGTGGTGTTTGCAGTCAGAATCTCATGCTTTTTTATGATGAGCCACGGTGATATTGGTGGGAAAGAAATTTGGTTTTGATGGTCCAGGAAAATGCAAGGATGGAGATGGGAAAGGAGACCAAAGGTTTGAGAAGGACATTGACTTTGAAGAAATCCTGGCACAATGTATCAAATCCCAGCTTTGCTTGTAGAAATGTGTAAGAAGAGCATCTGATTTGCCAATGGATGTTCTTCCATATCTCTGCTTTGAAACCCATAGGTGGGTTTCAGCAAGTTCTGCCCAGTTCTGGAGAAACAGTAGCGGAAATTTTGAGTAGTTTGGAGAACCGGTAAATACTACCTCTGACTGGCCCCATCTCCACCTGTTCTCTGCCTCTCGAGTCCCAGCTGATCGGAAGGAAATGGAGATTTTGCAGTAACGTTCCTCTGGAGTGGGGAGGGAATGGAGATTTTATAGTATCCTTCCCCTGCCACACCCACCAAGCCACGCCCACAGAATCGGTAATAAATTTTTTTGATCCCACCACTGTTGAAAGCACCTTACTTGGACACAAAAACATTGATAGAGTCTTGTGGTAGGATCAGGTTGGTCCTTACAAGAGGACTTTAGCAAACATCCTCAAGGATATAGCTGAGCAAAGTACCTCCCCATGAAAAGTGAGATGTCTACAAGTTGAGCTGATGCTTCCCATCACAAGTCCTCTGATTGCAAGTCCTTAAAATTAAAACCATCTTGACCACGATGAATTAGCAAGCTGGATCTATAGCTGAACATAGAAGGGTCACTGCATTAACCATCAAGATGCAATCATCCATAGCAAAATAACCCAAGCCTTAATTTGACCCCATAGAATAATTGTTTCTTTTCACAAATCATAAAACCACAATCTAAATTGTAGAACAAGGGTGACAGAAGCGGGAGGCGGAGTGAAAAGGGGAATCAGCCTAGAATCTCCACGTGGTCACAAGTAAACTAAGTGCAACCCCTTCTCGAGTGCTGTTGGCTCTTATCTAAACTCCGCTTGACTGTTAGTTGAGAAGATTCCTGTACATAAGGCTTAGATCAGCTGAACGGACCTTTCATTCGTCGACCTCGTCTTTCGTACCTGACCTGGGGTTAGCATAGAATGCTAAGCAAAAAAATTATTAACTAACCAATCAGACACCAAATCCATTAGTTCACGTTGCTATTGTGCCATTTCACTGTTCAGATACTCCATAGGCTTATTCCTGAGTATACACGGGTGAGGAAAAATATTACCTGACATAAGCATTGAAAAAAATACGTTCTTGTCCTTTTTCATTTCATCAACCAAATCCATATCGAAAATGCGGCCTTCTTTCCTGCCTACTTTGAGTGAAAGTTCCCCTGCGGTAAATATTGGCTCATCCGATTATTTTTTTTCTCCTAGGATTCCACTGATTGTTTCAAAATTACCAGGAGCTTTTGGTAAGGGGTTTACATAAAACAGTATTAAAAAGGACGGCTTAAAATTTCACCAGTAAACTCCTGACTTAAATTGAATCTTTTTGAGCCTTATTAATATTTCAGAGGCAGCCAGTGCTAAGATTATCTCTCTCTCGCTCTTGCCCTCTGTCTCCCTCTTCCTCTCCCTCTCCCTCCCTCTTCCCCCCCCCTCTCTCTCTCTCTCCGTCTCTCCCTTTCCCTCTCCCTCTCTCCCTCTCTCCTTCTCCCCTCCCTCCCTCCCTCTCTCTTCCCCTCCCTCCCCTTCTCCCTCTCTTTCTCTCCCTCCTCCCTCCCTCCCTCTCTCTCCCTCTCTCTCCCTCTCTCCCTTTCCCTTTCCCTCTCCCTTTTTCCCTCTCATCCCTCTCCCCCTCCCTCCCTCTCTCTCCCCCTCCCCCTCCCTCCCCCTCTCTCTTTCTCTCCCTTTAACTTTTCCTCCCTCTCTCCCTCCCCCTCCCTCTCTCTCTCTCCCTCTCCTGCCTCTCTCTCCTCTCTCCCTTTCCCTTTCCCTCTCTCCCTCTCTCCCTCTCACCTCCCTCCCTCTCTCTCCCCCTCCCCTCCCTCCCCCTCTCTCTTTCTCTCCCTTTAACTTTTCCTCCCTCTCTCCCTCTCCCTCCCTCTCTCTCTCTCCCTCTCCTGCCTCTCTCCCTCTCTCCCTTTCCCTTTCCCTCTCTCCCTCTCTCCCTCTCCCCCTCCCTCCCTCTCTCTCCCCCTCCCCTCCCTCCCCTCTCTCTTTCTCTCCCTTTAACTTTTCTCCCTCTCTCCCTCTCCCTCCCTCTCTCTCTCTCCCTCTCCTGCCTCTCTCCCTCTCTCCCTCTCCCCCTCCCTCCCCTCTCCCCCTCCCTCCCTCTCTCTCCCCCTACCTCCTCCCTTCTTTCTCTCCCTTTCCCTTTCCTCCCTCTCTTCTTCTCCCTCCCTCCCTCCCTCTTTCTCCCTCCCTCTCCCTCTCAAGATATTCAGGAAAGCCACAGACCTTTTGGTGCAAAGCATTGCAAATAAAGATGGTGTTATGAAAAACCTGTGCTGGTGCGCTGAACCGCACTCGTTGTGTTCTCTTCTCTCTCTTTCGCTTATGAAAGATTATTTTTGAAACCCCGTAAGTAAACTACCAAGCTCCCTTCCCCTCTCCCGTTTCTCCCTACTCCAATCAACCTGAGAAAACAATCTCCACAGGTGACTGTTAAAATAAACTACTTCTTGCAGCCCGTGGCTTCATTTGCATAAAATGAGCTGTTCTGCAAATAAAAACTTGATATTTATGAGATGGATTTTTTTTCTCCTCTGCATCTCTCTCTCTCTCTCTCTCTCTCTCTCTCTCTCTCTCTCTCTCTCTCTCTCTCTCTCTCTCTCTGTCATCAATGAGGAGGCATCTTGGAGACAATGAATTAATGCAAGGAAAATGTTGAAACCAATAATATTTTTTGGCATGGATGTTGGTGCAAGCATTGCAGTAGAGATTGATCTTGGTTTATCAAGAGGCTGAAGAATATCTGTTAATGAATGGTGATTCTTTCCTTTTGAGGATGGGTGAACCAGTCAGGAATTGACTTGAGTTCAGGATTCAACGGAGACAAAGTCTGAAGTCTAAAGGGGAAAAAAAATTCAGCTGGTTCAAGAAAAACAAACTGACCATTGTCCATATTGGGATTTTTAATTTTGTAACCCAACGACTCTTTTAACACTGGAAAGTTTTGGTCAGATTGTAGACTGGAGCACCAGTCAGACACATAAATCAAAAATTAAGGAAGGATATGATTCAGGGACAGAAACTCACGCAGGAAAAAGTCATAAGCCAACAAAATCACTTTTTTCCAAAGTACAGCATTTTTCAGAGTATAAGACGCACTAGAGTATAAGATGCACCTACCTTTTTTGATGAGGAAAACCAGAAAAAGAAATCTGCCTCTGCCTCCCAATAATTCGGCCTCGTTGCAGCAAACAGCAAACAGCCTGCTTTAATTTCATTTTTGTTTTCAGCATAGCTTGATTAGCACAAGAAAAATAAAAATCTGCTCCCAGCAATTTACCTCCTTGCAGCAAGCAGCAGAGGCCCATGCAAAACAGCTGAGAGTCGGGGAGGCCGATCCAATCAACTTGTGCTAATTAGGCTGTGCTGAAGATGAAATGGGCTGTTTCTTCTTGCTGCTTGCTGCACGGAGGTAAATGGCTGGGAGGCAGAGGCCAAAGGGTAGGGGCCAGTGGGTGGGTGGGGCTACATTCAGTGTATAAGACGCACCTAAATTTTCACTCCCTTTTAGGGTGGGAAAGGTGTGTCTTATACTCGAAAAATACGGCAACCTGCCTAAAGTTGTAGCAGAAGAGTGAAAGATTCCACACTTACAACATTCTTTTCCCCAAACCAAATTGTGTAGTTGATAAACCACGATTCCCAGGGCCAATGTCAGCCTATCGCCCTGTTCATCCACATTCCACTTTATAAATGGAAGGAAAGTTGGAACGTGTTTACAAATCAGAAATGACACTCAATTTCTGAATTGCCCTTTGAATTGGAACGCTCCCCTATTCAGTTCAAGAACACAAATCAATTTCCGAGATTTGAGTCCAACAGGAAGGGGTGATTTGATCCAATCTCCCTTGAGTTGAATCAGCCATTCAAACTTGAAGCACTTCAATTGATTACTTGATCATCTAGAAGTGGTAGCTTGCACTTAGACAAATCATGAAGTTTCAATCTCCAACGCTGGTTTTGGATGCTTGTAATCGCAATCTGTAAGGGATGCTCAGTGGCTAAGACGCTGAGCTTGTCGATCAGAAAGGTCGGCAGTACGGCGGTTCGAATCCCTAGTGCCGCATAATGGGGTGAGCTCCCATTACTTGTCCCAGCTTCTGACAACCTAGTAGTTGTAGTAGTAGTAACCCTTCTTTGCTAGTCACTTGAAAATGAACAATAACACAACCCCAGGCTTTGCTTGACATCTGACTGGCCCTTCATCGTATCCATTGATTGGATTATAATGAACATTTAAATATAGCATAATGCCCTGGCTCCACACCAGGGGTGTTGTGGGGAGGTTAAATGCTTAGTGGTGCTACATACATGGACACTAATGAGCTCATTACACAGTGGCTCAGTGGCTAAGATGCTGAGCTTGTCAATCAAAAGGCCGGCAGTTCAGCAGCTTGAATTCCTAGTGCCGCTAACAGGGTGAGCTCCCATTCCTTGTCCCAGCTTCTGCCAACCTAGCAGTTCGAAAGCATGTAAAAAAATGGAAGTAGAAAAATAGGGACCACCTTTGGTGGAAAGGTAACAACATTCCGTGCGCCTTTGGTGTTTAGTCATGCCGGCAACATGACCACGGAGACGTCTTCGGACAGCGCTGGCTCTTCGGCTTTGAAACGGAAATGAGCACCGCCCCCTAGAGTCAGGAATGACTAGCACATATGTGCCAGGGGAACCTTTACCGTTACCTTTTAATCGCAATCTGGAATTTTAGATTTCCCCCAAAAGTGGATTGGAAATATATTACACCACTGACCAGCCTTAAGGATGCAGACTAATGTCCCTCAGCACATCTAATTTTTTGCAAACAGTAAATCCATGCCCACTAAACGGATCATCCATAACTTAGTGGTGATGCATTTGCTTATTTATTGTGATTGCAAGATCGATTGAACAAGTCCAGCTTCAACGTAGAGACTTCTTAGCTACGGTATATAGCTAAACATATCAGAGGTGGGTTCCATTTACCTTTACTACCAGTTCGCAATGGGATTGGGTGCTTGCGCTTCTGCGCATGCACAGATCATCCACGATGACATCTGGGCAAGTGGGCGGAGCCTCCTGCCACCAATTCTACCGGTTCACACGAATCGGACCAAACCATGAGCAACCCACCACTGAAACATAGTGTTCTGGCCCCGTGCCCAGAAAGAATCCCCCCTCAGACACCCAGAGGCTAAGGAACTGGCAGGCAACCAAGGGAGATGATAACAAAATGACGGCAGCACTCCGCAGTTGCTTGCCAACGTGTTTATTACACAGTCCGTCACATACACACCACAGCTAAGACGCCGGGCCGATTCAACACCGGGATCCACGTATCTTTGTTTTTGTTCGTCACAAAGATATGTCTACGATCGCTTGCTTATATAGTCTAATAAGAGGCGTGGTCCACCAGCTAATCACGACCACGCCTTTTCCTCTGCTGGGCTCTCCTGTCTCTCCGACGCTGGCGAGGGTCCAACCAAAACTCGCTGCCCTCGTCAATGTCCTCCTGTGGCTGCGGGGACGAGCTTGGCTCTGGGCCTATCTCCTGCCCTTCGGTGTCCTCCGGAGGCATTGCCAGAGAGGAGAGTCCTGGAGAAGGAGGCCTTGCCAACTCCTCTCCCTCACTCTCAGAGTCCTCCCCTGCTGATGACGCAGGCTCAGGCAACGGAGCCACAACACATAGGCAAAAGGCACCTTCCTCCATTTGTAAGAGTTTCTCCTCCCTTTCAGAAGGAATTTCGAAAGCAAACTCCCTTTCATCAAGCAAAGTGAGAAGCAGTAGACAAGGAGTGGGAATTGGAGCTGTTGATTTGCTGCTGATGTGTAACACTATTCAAAATGTACGCAGGTTCTTTTTGAGACAGCTGCAACGGTGAGGAGGGGTGGTGGATTCTCCCAAGGAATTAAAAACCCTCAATCTCTGGATTTTCCAAGCCAGAAAGAGCTCCGTACAGCTTTCTCCAGGGACGAGGCTGTTAGCATGCAGTAATAACCTATCCTGAGTTTGCAGTGTTTCTCGGTATTTCTTAGCTTCAGATTCATCCTGCAGGCATAGTAACTATTTCCAAGTCTCCTTCAGCTTAGCTGCCTGCTGTTCTGTCTTAACAAACAGACTTCAGGTTTTTGTTTTTTCCCCATTATTTATTAAGGATGGCTATTGGGTTTTGCTCTCACTTTCCATCTTTGTGCAGGTGTACATGATTTTCAGGCCCCCAAAGACACACGAAGTTACTTCTAAGCTGTTCCTTTATTGTTCTTCACATATAGACAGAATCTTGCCACACTAAAGCAAATTCCTGGCATCAGTAAAGATATATTCTGGGAACTTCTAGGGAGGAGTTGCCTGAATTCTCTTCTTCCCAATCCAAACTATCTAAACTTTGCCGTCTCTTGCTTCTCTGGTATATATGAAGAATTCCTCCTGGGAATCCAGGCTACATTCCACCCTACAGGAGTAAATTATCTTTTGGTACCCAAGGGATTCAGTTGGAGGGGCATTCCTGTAGAAGTGGGGAAGCTACCGTATTTTTTGGAGTATAAGACACACCTTTCCCCCCCAAAAAAAAGAGGGTGAAAATTTGGGTGTGTCTTATACTCCGAATGTAGTCCCGCCCAGCTTCTCAAACGGAGGTTTCAGAAGCTGAAAAAAGCATCGGAAATGGAGCTTCAGAAAAGAAGCCCTCAAACAGAGCTTCAGAGGCTTTTTTTCTGAAGCTCTTTTTTGGAGTTCTGAAACAACTAAAGCAACTACTTGCGTCACTAAAGATACACCCTGAAAACTTCTAGGGAGGAGTTATTGTGATTCTCTTCCTCACAGCCAAACTGTCTAAACTTTACTATCTCTGAAATGCAGCCCCTTCCTCCTGAGAATCCATCCTCCACCATGATTTTCAAAAGGAATAAAGGATAGAGGGAATTCTGGATCCTCAAAGGGGAAAAGTTCTAGATAACTTTTGACTTCTGATAGATCTACTTCTTTACTCTTCCTTCTCCTCTTCATTACCTTCTGACTCAGAGTATTTGAAGGGGGTAGAGTATTCGAAAGGGGTGGAGTTAACAGAAGATCTAACTCAGAGGTGTTCAAACTTGGCAGCTTTAAGACTTGTGGACTTCATCTCCCAGAATTCTCCAGCCAGCTGGCTGGAGAATTCTGGGAGTTGAAGTCCACAAGTCTTAAAGCTGCCAAGTTTGAGGACCCCAATCTAACTCATCATGTCCTGGATGATCATTAATCCCATAGCTGGTGGTTATCATCACACTGTGAAGTCTTTTGCCCAACAGGAAACCCTCCCCTTTTAAAAGCTGCGGAAATATCCAGAGGTTTTGAAAAGATTTCCTTCTTAAAAGATGGACTAATGGACCAGAAGGTAGAATACCATCCTCAGCTTCCCCCTCGACTCTTGCTTCCCAATAGGACAGTTGGAGACAGAGATAGTTTCATCGGGAAGGAGATACAGAAGCATAGCCAGCCTCACAAACAGGCTGAAGAACAGCTTTTATCCATGGGCTGTCAGACTTCTGAATGCTAAATAACATTATAACTACATAGTATGATGGACTTGCAGGGCCGGTGCAACGTGTAACATGTTCACACTGGTGCAATAGGACTGGGTGTTTGGTTAATATGATTTATTGGGTTAGGGATTTTCTGTTTTCACTGTGAGTTGTAGGGTCTTTTGAGATGTGTGTGCACTGACGGAGCTCAACCAATCTCATTGCACATATGTTGTTCACTGAAGATAAAGATTTGAATTGAATTGGAAAAAAAACCACCCTAGATTCAGCACAGCCCATCATGGAACCTGGTCTCCGGTTACCCTCCCAAACGCATCAAATCCCTTTTTTTATGAAGTGGGAAGAGATTCTTTGTCAATGTGAAACCAAGGGGAGAGTAAGTCGAGGCCAGCCCTTCAAGCTCCACAGACAACCAATGATTGCCTAAGTTTATCTGTACTCATTCATTGGCCAGGAAAGACAGCTTTGGATTGGCTGCCAGCTCTCTACAAGCTTGCTAGACTTACAGAGATGCTCAGGTGCTGTTCCTATGGCGCCCTGATCTATTGAAACAATGAGAAGAACCTGCTCAGTGGCTGCGTTATAATCATGAGATGAAAACCATTGGCTGACACAGAGGCCAGTCATCTAGAAGTAGGCCGCAGCATCAGAACTGGCGGAGGGAAAACCCTTGCTCTGATTGGAGACCAAACCAACTGCACAGTTCATCTGCCACTCAGTTTCCAAAAGGGACCAAAAAAGGCCTCCGGAGACTCCCTCATCTCACTCCCCACCCCACCCCTCCAGGGAGGGCTCCCAGCTGCAAAAAAAGAGGCTTGACTCATCCTGCCTGCCAGTAATTACACTATTGGCTGGCTCGCGCTCTAATGCAAAACTGCAACCAACTTTCCATTTTAATTGAAATTTCCTGGGATGTGTTATTACATGGCAGTGATTGTGCTAATGAGCCTTTGCTTAGATGATTATCCAAGTGTCTCTCCAGCTGCTATTTCATTATTATATTATTAATGATCAGATAGGGTCTGTCACAGGCGAGATGAAGTCTACGTAGAGCAGGCAGCGGAGAGAGAGAGAGAGAGAGAGGTGCACGAAGGGAAAAAAAAAGACAATGGGACATGCATCCCAAGACAGAGGCCCTCCTGCCTTCCTTGCAGGTCTTACTATATGTTCCCCCATCCCCACTTTCTCAGTGCCTCCAGTGACAGTCAGCACCCAATTCTCCCCTTAGGGTTGAGATGCTGAATTGGCCAAAGCAATGACATTTATTTCCTTTTTTGTATCCCACTTTTAGTACTTTTACAAATAACTCAGGGCGCCAAACATTCATCATATTCCTTCCTCTTCCTATTTTCCCTACAACAACAGCCTTGTGAGGTGGCTTGCACTGAGAAAGAGGGACTGGCCCAAACTCAGTCAGATGGCTTTCATGCCTAAGGCGGGACTAGAACTCATCATCTCCTGGTGATTGGCCCAAAGTCACCCAAGTGGCTTTCATGCCTAAGGCAGGACTAGAACTCATCATCTCCTGGTGATTGGCCCAAAGTCACCCAAGTGGTTTTCACGCCTAAGACAGGACTAGAATTTATTGTCTCCTGATTGGCTCAAAATTACCCATTCAGATTTCACACCTAAGGCAGGACTAGAATTTACTGTCTCCTGATTGGCTCAAAATTACCCATCTGGATTTCATGCCTAAGGCAGGACTAGAATTCACTGTTTCCTGATTGGCTCAAAATTACCCATCCGTATTTCACGCCTAAAGTAGGACTAGAATTCCCTGTCTCCTGGTGATTGTTCCAAAGTCACCCAGTCAGCTTTTGTGTCTAAGGCAGGACTAGAACTCACCGTCTCCTGGTTCCTAGCCTGATGCCTTGCATGAAGCTATCTCCCTTGCCTCTGAGTGAAAAAAAAAATGTGTATATTTAAAAAGCATAAAAATGTATTGCAGCCATAGCTAAATCCAAAGCAATCTGTTCCACAAATTATGCTACCATAACAAATTCACCTTCTCTATGGCAGGGAAATGCTTCCCAAACAGAAAACCGCTGATATTAGTGATGCATTTCAGAGACAGCTCTTGCTATTCATATTTGGCTTAATAAATATATTTGCATTCATTTGTGGCTTGATAAAGCCCAACCCTGTGGGTAGAGAAGGATTGAACCTGCAGCAATGAAATCAGTGGTGGTTTTTCCAATATTCTGACCACCTGTTTACCCCCCCGCATGTACATGCCCCTTCGGGGCATGCACCCAGCTTCCGCGCACGCATTTTGCTTGCTTCCAGACCATCCGTGCATGCGCCCGGCCTCGAAAATGTGCCTAAATAGGATGTCATAGAGGTGGAGGAGGGTGGGCTGGTGGGCAGGAGCACTGACGATTTTGGCTACTGCTTCGCCCAAACTGTTACGAACCGGCTGAATACTACCTCTGAATGAAATCCATAGGATGCTAAATCTTGAATGTGTTGTGGCCTAGGCCCAGGTAGTTATTACCAGACACAATCAGTCCTAAACAAACATATTTTATTAGAACAGCTGAGAATTACTTCATTTTCAGCTTAGTCCAAATTAATTCCAAAACATGTCCTTCAAAAAAAAGTCCTTTGGCCTTATCACCAACCTTTGTTTTCTTTGGCACCCTGCCAAAGGCTTTTCTTGGCAAAGCCCCACAAAGTTCAGAAACAAAAGACACCGACAAGAAATATATGTAGCAACATTGCTTTCCTACAAAGAGCTCAAGAGCCGTTGCTGCTCTTTTAAGCCTTATGGGGGGGGGGGGGGCAATCATCTCCTGGCCTTACTCCTGAGTTGTCCTTTTTGCTTTAGCTGCTCTCACCTTCTGGAAGCTCTTCGCATGCCTGCACTAGGAACAGGCTCCTCCTGTTCCTCTGCCTCTCTTCTGTCTGCCTCTGGAGGCTCCAGAGTCCGCTCATAACTCTGAGATGGCCGTGGCCCCATCTCTGCCTCCGATGCAGAGCCCTCGTGTGGGCCTTCCCCTGATTCCAGGATTGGCCCATGGTCCTCCCCAGCATTGGGGAGACTCCGCTGCCAGCTCCACAGGCTGCTGGCGGACCACAACAGAACACAAAGGGTTAGAGGTTCTCCAGATGTTGACTCCTGGCTCTGCAGCTAGGCCTCTGGAGTTCAAAACTCCTTCTCCTGTAACCAAAGGACAACTGCAGGAATTGGAGAATTTAAAGATTCGCAAACACCTTCAAAAGTTTGAAAATCCCAAACCACTGTAAATGAACATCCTGGCCCCGTTTTTTATTAAAACACACCAGACCAAATCCTCTCTTTATCTCTTTATCTCATCAGAGGAGATCAGTGCTGTCTACCAAGGCCTGAGTTTGTCCGTATGTGTGGTGTGAAAACTGCAAGGCAAAAGGCAAAATTCATTTCCACGAACGCGGCTGAGCATCCATGCTCTTCAAAGCTCAGAGGCTCCTGTTGGGGATTAAGGAAATTAAAATCCAACGTATCTGGAGGACTGGACTTCGGGGAGTGATAAAGTCGCCTCCAAGCAAACAGACGGTCATGCTTCTTAAAGCGTTGCAAACTTTGTTGGCGCAACTCCATCTTCCTGCTACTTTTTTTTTAGGGTGAGGTAATTAGAGACTTTCAATTTACTGCAGGATCTTACGGAGGTTCTTAAAATAAAAACAAATACGTCATTGCTTAAAAAATGAAAAATCTTCCAGATAAATCCCAGGGAAAATACAAACTAGCGCAACAACAAAATTCAGCGCTTGCCTTTTAATGTCAAAAACTGACAGTCTGATTTCCCAAGAAATTGGTCTAAAAACCTATTTACTTGACAAGGAGCCCTTGTTCCTGCTTCTGCTTCTATTACGGTCTCGTACGGAAACTAGAAAAGGGACCTATCAGAGAGCAAAGCCGAACAACTCAATGCAAATGTTGCAGCTTGACAGCCAAGGCAAGAGGCAACTTCCGAAGATAAGCAACTTCCCTTTCAGATAAGCAAGTTCATTCCCGTTTTGGTGAGATGTTGCGTGCCTTCCTTCCTCTGGGGATTTGAGAATTTGAAATTTCAAGATTCAATCGTTTGAGCTTCTAAAAGGAAAAGTTGGTAAATGTGTGGTTGAGGGGAGAAGAGGGTGTGGTCTTGAGGGACAGGAGAAGTGTCCCTATGTTGTGAATGGAGAGATAAAAGAAGTTTGAATCTGGGTGTTTGTATGTAGGTCTTTGGTTATTCGGGTCTTCTCCCGCGTAGAATTGAAAGTATCTTGGCGACGTTTCGACGAAGTCTCATTCGTCATCTTCAGGCTGGTGTTCTCGGCTTCGTTGCTCCTGGAAGAACGAAGCCGAGAACACCAGCCTGAAGATGACGAATGAGACTTCGTCGAAACGTCGCCAAGATACTTCCAATTCTACGCGGGAGAAGACCCGAATAACCAAAGACACACACACACACACACACACACACACACACACACACATATATATATATATATAAGACAGGGTCTTATTTTCGGGGAAACACAGTAGCAATAGCACTTAGACTTATATACCGCCTCACAGCCCTTTCTGAGCTATTTATAAAGTCAGCCTGTTGTCCCCAACAATCTGGGTCCTTGTTTTACCAACTTTGGAAGGATGAAAGGCTGAGTCAATCTTGAGCCAGTCAGGATCGAACTGCTGGCAGTTGGCAGAGTTAGCCTGCAATATTGCACTCTAACCACTGAGCCACCACGGCTCTATGTAATATGAGACAACATCTCAGAGAAACTCCCCTAGTTCCCATGACGATAAAGGAAAGAAGGGGGGTAAGCACATTCAGAATGGCAGGATTCCCGTTACTATAGCTTTACAATAAAAGTAATACTTTTATTGACCTACGTGCCTTTGAATTACTAGTCTGTTCCAGCTTGAAGCAATCATCCAGGTAATCAGGAACTGCATACACCAGCAATCATGCCTACCATGGCCAATGCAGCTGACAGTTATACAGTATCTACAGCGATTGTTCAGAGGTTAAAAAAATTCAAGATGTCAAAATTAACAACGTTGCCTCCTGCAAAGGCCCACGTGCCTTTGCTCCTCTTTTAAGACTTATGGGAGGGGCCAATCATCTCCAGGCCTTACTCCTGAGTCATCCCTTTTGTTTTAACTGTTCTTGCCTTCTGGCAGCTCTGCGCATGCACGCACTGGGAACAGGCTCCCCCTGTTCCTCTGCCTCGCTGAGGTCCGACTCTGGAGGCTCCGGAGGCAGCATGTATCTCCCAGATGGCTCTTTCTCTGCCTCCGATGCAGAGCCCTCGTCTGAGCCTTCCCCGGACTCCAGGACTGTCCCATGTTCCTTCCCAGCCTCCTCACTGACCAACTCTGCTGCCAGCTCCACAGACTGCTGGCGGACCACAACACCGAGTAACACACCCATTGAAAGCAGAACTCCGTGGCAGGTAGATTCCTCAAAGAACATGTTTATTGGATACATCATATCGGCACAGCCAGTGAAAACCAACTCTAAAAGTTCCTGCGGTTTTCAGCTAATTAAAAGAGTAAAAATCCCCCCTCCCAGGTGTCACCGGTTACATCATCCAATGAATATAGCTGACTGGCTCCTCTCCTCCTTCAACAGCCACCTGTTACGATGACCTTGTTTCCCACAGGAAAACTTCTTTGTTTTGACTGTTAACTACTTCCTACCTCCCTTCCCTCTCTCAACTATGAGGCAGCACAAGATGGCTTCAGCCAGGTTCGCTTCATTGTTGACTGTTCCTGTTAGTAACAGCTAAGGCACCCCAATTTCTTATCTGTAGCCCGTATAATTTGCTTAAGCAGAAACCCAGGTCTTATCTTTATATGTCTCTCTCTCTTGGTGTGTGGGTGATGGGACAATTATTAACTTCATTTACAGATCATTTCTGTAAGAAAAAAAAAAAGAATTGTCCACACCTTTCTATATGAAGTCTAATCAAGAAAGCGTATGTGTAAATATTCACCATCAAGCCACTGTTAAATGATGCTAAAAGAGATGCAATTAATTTCAAAAGCAAATCTTCAGTGTAATGTGTTGTTTTTTTCCCCTTTTTTCTTCCAGGGCAACTCTGAAATAGAAACCTTCTTTGCTAGTCATTTAAAAATGAACAATAACACAACCCCAGGATTTGCTTGACATCTGACTGGCCCTTCATCGTATCCATTGATTGGATTATAATGAACATTTAAATATCCCATAATGCCCTGGCTCCACACCAGGGGTGTTGTGGGGTGTTGTGTTAGTGATGCTACAAATATGGACACTAATGAGCTCATTATGCGGTGGCTCAGGGGCTAAGATGCTGAGTTTGTTGATAGAAAGGTTGGCAGTTCAGCAGTTCGAATCCCTAGTCCCATGGACGGGGTGAGCTCCTGTGACTTGGCCCAGCTTCTGCCAACCTAGCAGTTCGAAAGCACGTTAAAAACTGCAAGTAGAAAAATAGGGGCCACCTTTGGTGGGAAGGGAACAGCGTTCCGTGTGCCTTTGGCATTGAGTCATGCCAGCCATATGACCATGGAGACGTATTCGGACAGTGCTGGCTCTTCGGCTTTGAAAGGGAGATGAGCACCGCCCCCTAGAGTCAGGAACGACTAGCACATATGTGCGAGGGGAACCTTTACCTTTTTAATGAGTTTCATTTAATGAGTGTGTGTGTGTGTTTCTTTTTTAGAATAACAAACCGTGGCTATCAGTTTGGCTATCAGCTAGCTATCGATGGGAATTGTCCTTCGTTTAGAAGGGTGAGTCATATTTGTGTGCTTCATTCCATGCAGGAAAGAAAAACTCACATAGAGAATGTTGCGGTGAAGACCCCAGCTTTTGTGAAATCTCAACCAGGTTCTGGTTGCAAAGGCACACTTAAAAATGGGTGCGCATTGAGCGAGGATGCCTGTAGATAACACCAGACTGAGTGAACTCCCCAGAGATCCAATTGCTTCAATCTCTTACATAGCTCCCTGTTGGTCCCCATGGGTTATGCAATGAGAAACGGGATGAACAGACAACTGGATTGAAAGCCCGAAGACACAATCCAAAGGCAAAGAAAGGAAAGAAAAAGAAGCTTTCACCCCAGGGGTGTCAAACTCAATTTCATGGAGAGCCATATTAAGGTTGTGTTTGACCTACCTTGGAGGGGCCAGGTGGGCATGGCCAGCTCAATGTCATTCCTGTTGGAGGTACCTGAGGAGGCCTGAGGGCTCTGCCAGCGAAAATAGGTGCCCAAGCTCCATTTTCAGCTGGGATTGGTTTCCTGCAAACCTCTGCCAGCGAAAATGTGCATGGCCCTCACGAGCTCTGTTTTCACCTGCAGTGGCACCACAGGCCAGATCTAAGCACCCCATGGACCGGATCCAGCCCGCAGACATTGAGTTTGATACCACTGCCTTAACCCAAGCATCTCCAAGCTTGGCAACTTGAAGACTTGTGGACTTCAACTCCCAGAATTCCCCAGCCAGGATGCACTGGCTAGGGAATTCTGGGAGTTGAAGTCCACAAGTCTTCAAGTTGCCAAGCTTGGCGACCCCCTGCGCTTAACCCACAGGTCCAGGTAGGTATATTTTGTGTGTGTTCAGTAGCAGTCATTGTTGAAGGGTTGTGTGGCACCAGATCCTTGCTGCTGCTTCTCCCCCTGTCTTTATTACCTTGCATGAAAAGCATCTGCTATTTTTGTTTGCATCTTAGCATTCCCCTCTGGCCTTCCTGCTGGATGAATATTGCCACATTCCACTCGACTCCTCCTCACGGAGCCCTTCTGCCACCCATCTGCCATAGCAGGGGGTCTCCAGTTGCCTTGGCAACTGAGTGGAAACCTGGTTTGTTTGGCATCTTCGCTACGGGGCCTTCCTTCTGCTCCTCGGCTTGGCCAATAGCCTGTCTCATCCCTTCTTTCTCTCTCTTTCTCCTTCTCTCTCTTTCTCTCTTTCTCTCTCTCTTTCATTCTCTCTCTCTCCCTCATTCTCTTTCTCATTTTCTCTCTCTTTCTCGATCCCTCTCATTCTCTCTTGCATTCTCTCTCTCTCATTCTCCTCTCATTCTCTCTCTTTCTCTCTCATAATTCTCTCTGTGTTTCTCTCTCATTCTGTCCCTCCCTCCCTCTCCCTCCCTCATTTTCTCTCTTTCTCTCTCCAATTTTCTCTTATTCTCTCTCACTCTCTTATTCTCTTTCATGTTCTCCCTCTCATTCTCTCTCTCTCTCTCTCTCTCTCTCTTCTCTTGTTCTCTGTCTCTGTCTCTCTCTGTGTGTGTATGTCTCTCTCTCTCTCTCTCTCTCTCCATTTGTGAAATATTTTTGCTTTCTCAGCCCTTCGGTGCTGTTCCTTCATGACTAGCATTCTGATGTTTCCGAGGAAGCTGTCAGTCGTCATCCTAGTTAAGATGAGACCACAAAAGGCCCTGCAGTGATGGACAGATAATGTTCAGATTCAAACAGCAGCCAACCCTAAGGATAATTCCTCCTGTCCAGTGGGAAAGAACCTTTCCGTGTTTCCCAATTGCAAAAATAAAACAAAATCAAACCAAACAACAGCCCTCGCAAAAACCTTCTCCATCTGGATCCCAGTGATAATAAGGGGCATCCAATTTGCTTGACCACTCCAGGCTGTCAAATGCTTTGTTCTGACTTCAGCATCGCCGCAGTGAGAGGGGTTTCTCTCCTTTTCTATTTGCTCTGCTTTTCTGCAAATCACTGCTTTTGCGTTAGCTACACAGATGCCTAGCCCACCCAGTTTTAGCTCCAACATTGGTGTCTTCCCCTTAGAAAGAGTTTATTGGTGAGAGATTTAACTCCACCATTTTAGCAACAACAACATTATACCCTTTCAAATCAGGTCAAAAGCTGAATTTTCAAGTCAAAGACATGTACAGGTAATTATTTAATTACTTGCACTGGAAAATTCACAGATTTAACTAGTTACTGTGGGCAAAACACATGTGGGCTTCTAAACCTGGAACTTATATATGCATTTTATGAAAAGGCTGAGTACCGGATTATACAATAAATCACATTCCTTTCTCTCCTCCATAATTCTAACCTTAGTCATCTTGGAAAATTCCCTATTTATGTCAATTCCCGCATCCCAACGCATAAATCCAAACTAATAACGTTGGTTCAGCTTGTTTTTCAGGACAGTGTTTATTTTTTTTTCCGAAAAAAAATGGGTTAACTGGAATTTACTCTGCAGTGTTATTACGATGCAATTAAAATAATATTTAACGAATTAAGCAAATTTGTTTACTTTTCAGAGAAAAACCCCTCCAGATGTATCAAACAGTTCTAACAGTCACTTGAAGCATCCGTTTGGCTTCCTTTTAAAATCTGAGCTCTTTCCATTCAGCTTTTGCATCTTCACCCTTCACCATCTTTTAGCAATGCTTTTCTGGGGTTGAAAATATTTATTGGTGAGTCATTTTAATTCCTTCCTGATAGTTAGATGGGAGAGACCAAAGGTGCTAATCTCTCTTCCTACATCTTCTTTTCTCTTAAAGCATCTCCATACACAAAACATACCACACTATATTGTAGTCTGGTTTAGGGTATCATCCAGTGGTGAAATTCAATTTTTTTTGCTACCAGTTCTGTGGGTGTGGCTTGGTGGGCATGGCAGGGGAAGGATACTGCAAAATGTCCATTCCCACCCCACTCTGAGGCCAGCCAGAGGTGGTATTTGCCGGTTCTCTGAACTACTCAAAATTTCTGCTACCGGTTCTCCAGAACCTGTCATAACCTGCTGAATTTCATCCCTGGTATCATCTGAACTGAGACCAGGACTCAGATTATAGTTAAGGATAGAGTAATCCACAAATTATTGCAAGGAGCTGTTGCGAATAACCACAAACCAAAATTGGATTCATAGATCACTTACTCTTAGTAAGAATAGAATAGAATAGAATAGAATAGAATAGAATAGAATAGAATAGAATAGAATAGAATAGAATAGAATAGAATAGAATTTTTATTGGCTAAATGTGATTGGATACACAAGGAATTTGTCTTGGTGCATATGCTTTCAGTCAGGGGTGGGTTCTACATTTTTTTACTACCGGTTCTGTGGGTGTGGCTTATTTTGTGGGTGTAGCTTGATGGTCATGTGACAATTCTTTAGGATTTAGCAGAGGTACTGGTCTACCAGGCTTTTAACCGCTTGCAGACCTGTTCCCATTTATTTTTGGAGGCACTGGTCTGTCCGTTTATTTTTGCAGGCACTGGTCTACTCATCTGTTTTTGGAGGCACCGGTCTACCACCAAACTTTTACCACTTATCAGCTGTAGGGCGGCCCTTTGAAGCCCCACGGCAAGAGTTTAAACAGTTTTTCCTTATAGCCCATCAGCTGGGACTCAGGAGGCAGCAATAGATTGGGGGTGGGGACAAATAAAAGGTAAGAATAACATGGGGGGAGGGGCAGAACCGGTTTGGTGACATCATATCATCATAGCTACCGGCTCAGCGGAACCACGCGGAACCGGGAGGAACCCACCACTGCAAATAAGCAATCAGGAAACAATATCAATATAAATCGTAAGGATACCACCAACAAGGTTACAGTCATACAGTCATAAGTGGGAGGAGATGGGTGATGGGAACGATGAGAAGATTAATAGTAGTGCAGACTTAGTAAATAGTTTGAAGGAATTATTTGTTTAGCAGAGTGATGGCGTTTGGGAAAAAACTGTTCTTGTGTCTAGTTGTTCTGGTGTGCAGTGTGCATTTTTAGCAGATGGTCTCATGGGTAAGAAATCCGTAGTGAGTTGCAGAGAATAATTACATTAAGATACCATGAGTCCTCCTGAAAAACAAGGCCAATTACAGGAATGGTCACAAAAGGAAGCTACTCTTGTAGCAGGTCTCTGATGTTTCTCCTTGGTCTTTCACAACTTATAGAGGTGCTTGGTTATTGTTCTGAAACCAGGTATGGAAAATCAATGGATGGAAATTAATCAAGGAGAGAACCAACCTGGAACTAAGGAGGAATTTCTGGAATGACAGTGGAATTTATCAGTGGAACGACTTGTCTCCAGAAGCTCCAACATTGGAGGTTTTTTAAGAAGACATTGGGCAAGTATTTATATGAAATGGGTTTCCTTCTTGAACAGGGAGTTAGATTAGAAGATCAGAAGGCCTCTAAGGTCCATTCCAATTCTGTTCTTCTATTATGTTGGAACCTCATTAGTCCCATTTTGGGCTTCAGGAGTAGCTTTTGTAAAAAATGAACTAAACTTCTGGAGAAGTTCTGAAGACCCATAGAGGCTGCAAGGCAGTTGGGTTGACTGTCCATGGGACAATAAGTATATACTGCATGGTTAATGGAGAGCATGTTAAGGCGTGCAAGTGCATTCTATTTTACATGGCCAAAAAAATTGCTAAGGGGAGAAGAAGGCAGACAAGCATGACTGCCAATAATCCATTTATTTTAATAAAAGAGTCAAACATCCTTCATTGCAGTTCATCTACAAGCCGTCAATATTTCAGGATAATGGCACAGTCCAGGCCAGGGAGGCAGATTCCTTGGGTCCCTCGTGGTTTTTGTTTTGTTTCTTAGTTAAAAGTTTGTTGTGGAAAATCGGATGCTTAATAAATTGGAAGTCTGACCTGCTTTAAATCACTTTTTACAGGCATTGCTGAGCAAAATATAATTATTATAAACCGCTCATTTGTTACCAAGAAATCTCATTCAATTGATTCCAGCCACCAAGGGAAGGGGGCTGCTGATGAACTAAGAGAAAAGGGGAATTAATGAAAGCTGCAAATTGAAACATTGAAGGTTGAGATTTTCTGTTGGTGGAAGACGAAAGAGAATGTTGGTTTTCGTTACACACACACACACACACACACCAGGGGAAATAAATATAGAGGATTAACTGTGTTCCAGTTTTGGTCGTCACAATGTAAAAAAGATGTGGAGACTTTAGAAAGAGTGCAGAGAAGAGCAACCAAGAGGATTAGGGGACTGGAGGCTGAAACATATAAAGAACAGTTGCAGGAACTGGGTATGTCTAGTTTAGTGAAAAGATGGACTAGGGGAGACATGATAACAAACTTCCAGTATCTCAGGGGCTGCCACAAAGAAGAGGGAGTTTTTCTCCAAAGCACCTGAGGGCAGGACAAGAAGCAATGGATGGAAATTCATCAAGGAAAGAAGCAACTTAGAACTAAGGAGGAATTTCCTGACAATTAGAACAATTAATCAGTGGAACAACTTGCCTCCGGAAGTTGTGAAATTAAGAAGAGATTGGATAACCATTTGTCTGAAGTGGTGTAGGGTTTCCTGCCTGGGCAGGGGGTTGGACTAGAAGACCTCCAAGGTCCCTTCCAACTCTGTTATTCTATTCTATTCTATTCTATTCTATTCTATTCTATTCTATTCTATTCTATTCTATTCTATTCTATTCTATTCTATTCTATTCCATTCCATTCCATTCCATTCCATTCCATTCCATTCCATTCCTCTTTTGCACATTCTCCCTGCTTGATAGTCATCCTCAATCACAGATCTGTGAAAATCAAGGTTTATATTCATGAGAATTTGGGTTAAAATACCAACCTTTCACACTGGGGTGTTCTTTTCACTTTGCTAAAATAAATAAATAAATAAAGTCAGCATAATTCAGCTAGTCGATTGCCATTACCTTCTTTAATTCTCGGCATGGAAGATGGGGCCAACTTACAAAGTCAAGCTATGAATTACATCTCCCATTAGATACTGTAGAATAGAATATAGAATAAAAGAGTTGGAAGGGATCTTGAAGTCTTCCAGTCCAACCTCTGCTAAAGCAGAAAACCTTCTATCGTTCCAGACAAATGGCTGTCCAATCTCTTCTTAGAAACCTCCAGTGATGGAGAAGGAAGGAAGGAAGGAAGGAAGGAAGGAAGGAAGGAAGGAAGGAAGGAAGGAAGGAAGGAAGGAAAAATGAATGGTAGAATAACAGGGCTGGAAGAGACCTTGGAGGACTTCTAGTCCAACCATTTTTAATTAGCAAGAAATTGTTAATTGTTCTCACTGCCAGGAAATTTCTCCTTAGTTCTAAGTTGCCTTTCTCCTTGATTATTATTAATTTTTTTTAGAATAGATAGAATTCTTTATTGGCCAAGTGTGATTGGACACACAAGGAATTTCTCTTGGTGCATACACTCTTGGAGTACATAAAAGAAAAGATACATTTGTCAAGAATCATAAGGTACAACACTTAATGATAGTCATAGGGAAACAATCAATATAAATCTTAAGGATATCAGCAACAAAGTTACAGTCATAAGTGGGAGGAGATGGGTGGTGGGAACGATGAGAAGATTAATAGTAGTGCAGACTTAGTAAATAGTTTGACAGTGTTGAGGGAATTATTTGTTCAGCAGAGTGATGGTTCAGAGAAAAAACTATTCTTGTGTCTAATTGTTCTGGTGTGCAGTGCTCTATAGCGTCGTTTTGAGGGTAGGAGTTGAAACAGTTTATGTCCAGGATGTGAAGGGTCTGTAGATATTTTCACAGCCCTCTTTTTGACTCGTGCAGTATACAGATCCTCCATGGAAGGCAGGTTGGTATAATTGTTTTTTCTGCAGTTCTGATTATCCTCTGCAGTCTCTGTCTGTCTTGTTGGGTTGCAGAACCCAACCAGACAATTATAGAGATGCAGATGACAGACTCAATAATTCCTCTGTAGAACTGGATCAGCAGCTCCTGGGGCAGTTTGAGCTTCCTGAGTTGGCGCAGAAAGAACATTCTTCATTGTGTTTTTTTGATGACGTTTTTGATGTTAGGTGTCCATTTTAGGTCTTGAGATATGGTAGAACCTAGAAATTTGAAAGTCTCTACCATTGATACTGTGTTGTGTCTAGTATTGTAAGAGGTGGTAGTATGGGAGGTTTTCTAGCTTGCAGATCCACAAGTTTGCAAATAAGTACATAAAGGCTTAGCATGTTGAACGAAGCACACCAACTTGTCTGGGGGCTTACCTAGTGAAAGCACATTCTGATCCCACCAGAAATATCTCTGTTTTGATTTCCTTGTTTCTCCTTTGGTCAAAGAAAATGAATGTTACCAAACCTTGAAAGTTGCACAATTCATTTGCAAAATAATTCCATATTGCAAATTGGCTTAAAAAGAAAAAGACTTTGGACACTCCCTGGCTAACTGGCTATATTTGATTTTTTTTTTTAAAAAAAAATCAAAGTAATAATTTTTTTATTGGAGATGCACTGCACAGAAGAAAGATTGAAAATGACAGAAAAAGAAAAGAAATAAACCCTGAGGATTTCTGAATTTGATCTTTACCTGTTCTGATATAAATTGGGCAAAGTTCACGGCCAAGGAAAAAAATAATACAATTTTTTAAAGAAAAAAACCCCAAAACTTGAAAACTTATATGAAATTAAATTTTTGATGAAAGAAGAAAAGACAAAACGGATGATTTATGCTTTTAATTTTTTTTAACGACTTTTCTTCTTTCTTTCTTCCTATCCATCTTTCTTTCTTCTTGGTCTTTTCATTTTTTATACTTTGGTTTTACTGAAAACGTTCTAATTAAAATATCTGCAAAAAAATGAAAAAAAATTAATTGGCCGAAGTTCTGCAGGCAGTGGAACTGATTCTGTCTAAAACTTTAAATAAACGGAATAGGCATCAGTTGTAAAATTCCTGCATGGCTTAGATTTCCGAGACATCATTTCTTCCAGAGCAGACTTGCAGCATAAATGTTTAGCATGTCGGGGGAAGACTGTTAATTAAATTAATTATCCCAGTAAATGGACCCAGAGGGATCCTTCAGCAGGGGAGAAACGTCTTTCTCAGAAAACAAAACCGCAAAGACCTCGCAAATGCAGCCTCTCGAAAAATAACTGCGTTGGAAACAGCCTTTTGATTCCAAAAAAATATTTCAACAGCTGATCTAAAGCAGGAAGAAAAAAAAAATCGCACTTGGAGAAAGAACCATAAAATTGCCAGCTGGTCAACATGTCACTCAACCAGTTGAAAATATATGATGTAGAAGGGGGAAAAAAAGTGATAATGGGTAAAATTTATTGTTGTTCGGTTACTTAGACGGGTCTGATTTTTCACGAACCCATGGACAAGGGCCCCCTCTCCTTCACTATGACCCCGAGTTTACCCAAACCACTGCATCGATGACTTCCCAATGACCATTGGAAGAGCTGTCATGGTACAGTGCTTAGAATGCAGTATTGCCGGCTAACTCTGCCCACTGCCAGAGGTTCGATTCTCAAGGTTGACTCAGCCTTCCATCCTTCCGAGATGGGTAAAGTAAGGACCCAGATTGTTGGGGGCAATATACTGACTCTGTAAACTGCTTAGAGAAGGCTGCAAAGCTCTGTGAAGTGGGATATAAGTCTAATGTCAGGGTTCCAAGTAATACAGCCATTTCAAAACAGAACTGCAGCCATTTCTTTTCTCAGGGCTTCAGGCTGACATCTAAGTGCTATTGCTCTTCCTTCCTTCCTTCCTTCCTTCCTTCCTTCCTTCCTTCCTTCCTTCCTTCCTTCCTTCCTTCCTTCCTTCCTTCCTTCCTTCCTTCCTCCCTCCCTCCCTCCCTCCCTCCCTCCTTCCCTCCCTCCCTCCCCAACAATCTGAGTCCTCATTTTACCGACTTCAAAAGAATGGATGGCCGAGTCAAGCTTGAACTATTGAGACTCGAACCGCCAAATTGCCAAATTGCAGGCAGCTGGCAGTCAGCAGAAATAGCCTGCAGTACTGCATTTGAACCACTGCGCCACCGCAGTTCTTTAAAATAATATAACGTTTCCTGTTTGAGCAGGGGGCTGGACCAGAACCCTCTAACTCCATTCTTCTGTTATAAATGTGTGTCAAGAATTTTGGCATGGATGGGCAACACCAAGGAATCAAAATTAATCATGTACGGGGCTGTTCCTTTACCCCTGCATCCATACAAAGAATTTCTTCAGTTACAACATCCATAAACAGCAAGAGGAGGAAAAACGGGACCCAATTTGTATGTCTGTGCCTTACCGAGCAAAGAATTACATGCGGCCGGGACAATGAATCATGGACTGTACTCTGTTCATTTAGTTGACAAGTGCAGTTTGGCCATAATCAATTGCAATGATAGTTCCTGACATATCTGTTAATGTTCTGGGGTATAATTTATAAAGCTTATGGCAGCCCAAGGCTTCGTGACATCAGCTAGCTAGGATTCTAGGATAAAAATGAGATGAAAAAGAGGTAGAAATGGAAAGGTCTAGGAACAGCTTTCACTGAAAAGCACAGTGTAGAGATACAGTAACTCTAGATTTAATGTCTGCCTTTATTTATTAGTGAATAAACAAACGCCAGTTGGCCAGAAATGTATTTAGGGTCTGAATAAATCTGGTGGGAAAAAAAAATGTGTCATCCTTGGTCTGGGCAGAGGGTAAGGACTTTAACAAAAATGAAGGACTTTTTGAAGTATTTTTGGGCACAGAAACTAGCCATGTTGGAAGGAATAAACATTTGATGCAATAATACCAGAATTCGGAAATAAGTATTTAAAAAAAAAACAACAACAACTCTGGCTACCTTGTTGCTTCTCCAGGGGTGGGTTGCTACCAGTTCGCCTTGGTTCTGGCAAACTGGTAGCGGCGGGAGGCTCCGTCCACCCACCCAGATGTCATCATTCTTCTTCTGTACATATGTAGAAGCGCCGCGTGCTCCCAATGGCAAACTAGTAGTGCCGGGATTTGAATCCCACTACTGTGCTTCTCCCAGCATTTTGTTCTATCACAGCAGGTTTCCCAATAGTCACTCCTTCCTCCTTCATATGGATCATTCTGTCCAATCAAGGCTTCTGCAGTATTTGGAAGCTGTCCCCTTACAGAGGGCAAACAAAGGCACCTGGCAACCAGAGGTGGGTTTCAGCAGGTTCTGACCAGTTCTGGAGAACCGGTAGCAGAAATTCTGAGTAGTTTGGCAAACCGGTAGTAAAAATTCTGACTGGCCCTGCCCCCATCTATTTTTTGCCTCCCAAACTGATCGGGAGGAAATGAGGATTTTGCAGTAACCTTCCCCTGGAGTGGGGAGGGAATGGAGATTTTATAGTATCTTTCCCCTGCCATGCTCACCAAGCCACGCCCACCAAGCCATGCCACACCCACCAAGCCACACCCACAGAAACCGGTAGTAAAAATTCTGACTGGCCCCGCCCCCATCTATTCTCTGCCTCCCAAGTCCCAGCTGATCAGGGAGAAATGAGGATTTTGCAGTAACTTTCCCCTGGAGTGGGGAGGGAATGGAGATTTTACAGTATCCTTCCCTTGGAGTGGGGTGGGAATGGATTTATTTTTTTTTAATTTGATTTATATGCCGTCCTTCTCTGAAGACTCAGGGCGGCTTACAAAGCGTTAGGCAATAGCCTTCATACTTTTGTATATTTATACAAAGTCAGCTTATTGCCCCCACAAAATGGGTCCTCAATTTACCCACCTTAGAAAGGATGGAAGGCTGAGTCAACCCTGAGCCTGGTGGGATTCGAACTTACAGTAATTGCAGACAGCTGGAGTTAATCACAATGCTTTTTTTAGTCTGCTGAGTTACCAGGCTCCTCCATTTTACAGTATCCTTCCCCTGTCATTCCCACCAAGCCATGCCCACCGAGCCATGCCACGCCCACCAAGCCATGCCACACCCACCAAGCCAAACCCACAGAACCGGTAGTAAAAATTTTTTGAAACGCACCACTGCTGGCAACCCAGGACAACGTACAGGATTCAAGGAAGATCATTGCAATGATTGCTAGAAAATGTTTGCCACCCCGAAGAAAATACATTTTGGGGGCTCCCCTTTGAAATGGTGGCGAGAAATAACAAAAGGAGTGGACTTGTGTAGGAGATGAGTAGGCTGAGCTGGAGGTGGGGTCAAGTGGCAATCACAAGAGACTCAAGCCCACCTTCCCCAAAGAACCATTGGCACCAACTTGCCTTGACCATTAGCAGATCAGATTCTTATGCACGGATAGCATGAAATAAACTTTTTCATGCTTTGGACTCAACTTCTGTTCCTGGCTACTTGCACTTGACAGCTTGTTCCTCGGGAAAGAAGCAGCTGCCTTTAAGCACACGGGCATCTGGAGGACTAGGGGGGAAAAAAAATACTCAATCTTGCAAGAAATATCCTCTCAGTCTGCAATTTTGTTGTTGGCTCCATTTCATGCCCTCTTCTACAACAGAGGGTAACTGCCAGCAAGATTGATTGTGCCCTTTCAGTTTCCGGGGGTCACCTCCAATCAAATCGAATCAAAACTTTATTACAGTTATAGACCAGCATAAGGAAAGTGAGGTACAGCCAATTAAAAAGCAGGGAAGATACACCAGAATCTTAAAAAACAAAAAAATACAAAATGTGAGAAGGTATAAAAACATCCTATAAAATAGGAAATGTAAGGACTCTAAAAGGAAGGGTAGAAACAACAGATGAGTTTTAGAGGAGCATAAAAATTAATACGGAGAAAAGTATCTCAAGATACAGAGGAGTCTAGCACAGGAATTCCTCCAGGTAACGACTATAATGGAGTCTATTCATCATGGCCATACCTCGCAACAGACATGAAGCAGTTTGATCATGTGACCGGCCCAATTTTATGACTTTTTCTACAGCAGTCTATAAGCAAATCAATACAGTTGTTGAACAAACACCGTGGCTATTAAGTGAATGGTAGGGCCATTCAACCACAGTTGAATGGCCCTACCATTCAACTCAACTCAAGTTCTCAACCACAGGAATCTTTGAGGTAACCCTAACCCTAACCCTCCCTTATCCCAAAGATTCCTGTGGTTGAGAACTTGAGTTGGGAGCCAGGAAAAAACCTTCCAGGGGAAATGTCACCTCTTCAAATATGCATTTTGTTATGTATTTTCTGACCATATCAGTGAGTGAGTTGCTCCCGGTTCTGTCCGGTTCTTGCAAACCGGTAGTAAAAGTAGCGGGAAGCTCCGCCCACTCATCCAGACGTCATAATGGACGATCTGCGCATGCTCCCATTGCAAACCCGTAGTAACGGTAAGTAGGACCATATCATATGTGAGATGGGCAGAGCAATGCCCGTGTGTTTTTCTTTGCAACATGGGTATAAAAACGACCAAGGCGGGCCTTCTAACACCCCAAATGGGTGAACCAACTACTGGGTGTTGTTTTCCATTCTTGGAAGATTTTGATAACTGGTGGTTATATCTCCCTCCTAAACTGAAGGAAGTTTGGAAAAGTAAAATTAGCACGTAGGATCAAAACTCAAGACAGAGAGTTGAGTTGAAAGCCTTGGACAAAGAGCTTCCGTTTAACAGGTTGCCTTCAGAGGTTGTGGGTGCTCTGTCACTGGAAGAGACTAGACAATCACTTGTCTGAAATGGTATAGGGCAGGGGTCGGCAACCTTAAACACTCAAAGAGCCACAAAGGTCCTAACCGGAAGCCCCCCATTTAATTCTGGAGCTGACCGGAAGTTCCCCCATCATAGAGTCTCCTCCTAGCGCAGTGTCCTTTCTCCTCTGCCAACAGGAAGTCCAGTTCCCCCACCATAGAGTTTCCTCCTAGCGTGGTGTCCTTTTTCCTCTGCCGACAGGAAGTCCGGTTCCCCCAGGATAGAGCCTCCTCCTAGTGTGGCATCCTTCTGCCAACCGGAAGTCCGGTTCCCCCACCATAGAGTCTCCTCCTAGCGTGATGTCCTTTTTCCTCTGCTGACAGGAAGTCCGGTTCCCCCACCATAGAGTCTCCTCCTAGCGTGATGTCCTTTTTCCTCTGACAGGAAGTCCAGTTCCCCCACCATAGAGTCTCCTCCTAGTGTGGCATCCTTTTTTCCTCTACCTGTTCTAACAGACAGCGCTATCAATTGTAGAGCCAACCAGCGACAGGGAGCTGCAGCAGAGGGATGAAAGAGCCACATGCGGCTCCAGAGCCGTGGGTTGCCAACCTCTAGTAGTGGGTCCAGTATTGCGTTTCTACCAGTTCTCCCCAGTTCAGGCGAACCGGTACTGGCGGTGGCGGGAGGCTCCACCCACCTGCCCAGATGTTATCACGGATGCTCTGCACATGTGCAGAAGATTCTGTGCATGCGTAGAAGCATCACATGCTCTCACAGTTCCGAACTGGTAGCGAAGGTAAGTGGAACCCACTACTGATAGGATCTCCTGCTTTTTTTTTTTTTTTAATTAGATTTATATGCCGCCCTTCTCCGGAGACTCAGGGCGGCTTACAATGCGTTAAGCAATAGCCTTCATATTTTTGTATATTTTGTACAAAGTCAGCTTATTGCCCCCCAAAACTGGGTCCTCAATTGACCTACCTTAGAAAGGATAGAAGGCTGAGTCAACCTTGAGCCTGGGGAGATTCGAACTTACAGTAATTGCAGACAGCTGATGTTAATCACAATGCTTTAGTCTGTTGAGCCACCAGGCCCTAGAGCAGAGGGTTGGACTAGAAGATCTCCAAGGTCCCTTCCAAGTCTGTTATTCCATATTGTCCAAATAGCTGGACTTCTTTTGGGTTTTAGAAAGTTGCTTTTCAGATCCAAAATAGAAAAGAGACACAAACAGAGACGTTCAAGCCAGCAAGTGTGATGATCTCATCCAGACGTCCTTGAAAACTAGTCTCATCCATAGACTTCTTTTTAAATTTGAAAAATCATCTTAAGGATTGGGTTGTCTAACTTCAATTCTTCCTGTGAATATAGGCATAATCCCCCTCCCTCTCTCTCTCTCTCTCTCTTTTTTGTCTTGTCCCTCTACACATCTGTGTTTGCGTCAGTGGTGAAATCCAATTTTTTTACGATCGGTTCTGTGGGCATGGCTTGGTGGGTGTGGTGTGGCTTGGTGGGCATGGCTTGGTGGGCATGACAGGGAAAGGATACTGCAAAATCCCCATTCCCTCCCCACTCCAGGGGAAGGATATTGCAAAATCTCCATTCCCTCCCCACTCCAGGGGAAGGATATTGTAAAATCCACATTCCCTCCCCACTCCAGGGGAAGGATACTGTAAAATCCCTATTCCCCACTCCAGGGGAAGGATATTGCAAAATCTCCATTCCCACCCCACTCTGGGGCCAGCCAGAGGTGGTATTTGCCAGTTCTCCGAACTGCTCAAAATTTCTGCTACCGGTTCTCCAGAACCTGTCAGAACCTGCTGGATTTCACCCCTGGTTTGTGTTTCTGTGTGTGTGCCTGCCAGAATTCATCTTCTGATGTCCACGCTGAATTTTAGCACCATTCATGATAGTGTGGATGTATAGCTGTGATAACAGGGATGGAAACAAGAGCTAAAGGGCAACTTTGCAATGCAGAGAAGAATCAGGACTGGTGCCAATAAACCACAAAGGTCTTGCAAGAAAGGGCATAGTCATCAATTTGTGGTGTTGCAATGGCACGCAGGAAGAGGATTATTTTAGAAAAGTAATAAAGTGAAACCGTTGCAGAGCTGTGAACTTCCTCCACTAAGTTACAGCCTTTCTAGCTTCAGCAACCAGCAACAATTATCCAGGCAAAACCCTGATTGAAATAAATTTAGAGTCTGGGCATTCAAGATGAGTAGGGAGTCCATATTATCATATGTGGTGGACATGCCCTAAGGCGAAAAAATACTGGGCTAGGACACATGTCCTAGATTCGCCATCATGGATCTAGGAGATTTAATTTAAGAGTCTTCAGGAGAGAGAGCAAGGAAACATGGTCATGGCAGATTTTTATGTTGGTTTTTAAGCCGTATATTATCTGGAATTGCTAATCTTGGTTTGCCTTGAGAAGGCTAAGCATCTCTTTTATGAATTGGTCCATTGATAAGGACTATTTGAGTCTAATCCTAGACTGCATTAGGCTGTGTTTTACTAACAACAGGCTGCTGTGGATTTATTAGGCATCAAAACACTTCTGTCTCTTGATAGAGAGCACCGTTGCTCCTAGCTTTTAATATCCCAGTTTGTTAAAGACATTAACCAGGCAAAGAAAAGGATTGGGCTGGGAGAAAGGGGGGGGGGGGAGCAAGCCAGAGAAACACGTTATTAAAGATTATGCTTTTCTCTAGACGTAATAACTTGGACACCATTCAGTCAGCCCTGTGAAATTCCCGCTGGTTTACAGAAAAGTACCTGAGCTTTATGCTTAATGATACAGCTCTTTGCATCTTCCTCTTTGCAAGTGCTGCTCCCAAAATGATTCATGGCAAGCAGTGTGTGCCGACTGAAAGAGCCGCCATTCAGCAAGGCTCTCTACTCCTCCAAACAAAGCCATTGGCATGGCCTCAGTTCCTTCTTCCAATCTCCCAGCAGGTGTAAGACGTTTGTTTCTCACAAGACATTATTCTTCTGCTCTGTGGACCGCTCTTCCCTTTCTAACTAGAAACAGCTGAACGCAAGCTGATTCTGCTTACTGGATGAGAGAAAAGGCGATAATAATTATTGAAAAGAATTAGAAATGATCAAGGAAGCAGAGCTAAAACAGGAAAAGGGAATAATAGATAAAAGGGAAAGGGAAAATTTTCCCCGTCCGGTCGTGTCTGACCTTAGGGTGGCTCATTGTTGTGCCCCGCCAGTGGCCAGCAGAGCTGGTGGCAGATTCGGACAGTGAGGAGGTTGGGGAGGAACATGGGCCAGTCCTGGAGTCTGGAGAAGGCTCTGATGAGTGCTCTGTATCAGAGGCAGAGCGGGGGCCAGGGCCGTCTGACAGTTGTCAGCTGCCTTCAGAGTCAGACATCAGTGGGGCAGAAGAACAGCTGGAGCCTGTTCCCAGTGTGTGCATGTGCAGAGCTGCGAGGAGAAGGGAACAACTAAGAAACAAGGGTTGACTCAGGAGTAAAGCTACAGGTGGACAGTGAATGGCCCCTCCCATAGGGAATAAAGAGGAGCAAAAGGGGAGGGAGTTTGCAGGAGACTATTAGTTCGCTTAATTGGTTCGTGACTCTCCAAGACTCTTTGCCAAGTTTTGAAGATATCGGCCTGGCAGTTCTCCAAGCCAAAGAAGGTCTATGACTGTAAATTCTCCCTTGAAAGACTTTGCTGGATGTGAATGAGAGGAATTCACAGTAACTTAATAAAAAGGATTTTTTCTCAGGACAAGGAGTCTGCTTCATGCTCTTGGGAAGCCTAGGTCAGAACACTCATCTCTGTTTCTTAGCCAAGGGAGACGACATTGTTCGAAGACAAATTTTGTGGCTATGTGGCCAGTATGACTATACGCTGAAGTGCATGGAATGCTGTTACCTTCCCACCAAAATGGTACCTATTTATATACTCGCATCTGCATGCTTTCAAACTTGCTAGTTGGCAAGGAGCTGGAGCTAAGAACGGGCGCTCACCCCTTCACATGGTGTTCAGGTCTCGAACCTGGGCTGTCCAGCTGACAAGCTCAGCATCTTTAACCACTGAGCTATCAGCCCCCCACAAATAATAGATAGAGGGATGTTAATAATAAGAAAGCCACCTCAACACTGTCAAATTATTTACTAAGTCTGCACTACTATTAATCTTCTCATCTTCTCATCGTTCCCATCACCCATCTCCTCTCACTTATGACTGTATGACTGTAACCTTGTTGCTGGTATCCTTACAATTTATATTGATATTGTTTCCCGATTGCTTATTTGTACCCTATGACTATCATTAAGTGTTGTACCTTATGATTCTTGCTGAATGTATCTTTTCTTTTATGTACACTGAGAGCATAGGCACCAAGACAAATTCTTTGTGTATCCAATCACACTTGGCCAATAAAGAATTCTCTCTTCTCTTCTCTTCTCTTCTCTTCTCTTCTCTTCTCTTCTCTTCTCTTCTCTTCTCTTCTCTTCTCTTCTCTTCTCTTCTCTTCTCTTCTCTTCCCTTCCCTTCCCTTCCCTTCCCTTCCCTTCCCTTCCCTTCCCTTCCCTTCCCTTCCCTTCCCTTCTCTTCTCACAGGCTCACCTGTTCCCTGGGGTTTCTAGGCCTCTGGCATAACCCACTCTTGAGGGACCTTCAGAAGCTCAGGAGAGGCCAACCTTATTTACGTTTCTCCCTGTTAGACTTCTTGATTGGGCAGTCAAGTTGTTTGGCTGAATATTCGACAGTCCCTAAGATAATAAAATAGCTCCTTTCACAGGCAGAAATGGCCCCCGAGTTTTCTTGTTCACTTGGAAGTAAATCTGTGGAAAGTCCAGTGTCCATATCTTTGTAATCACCATGAGATAGCCATCATTCTATGACCATATTTGAGTAAGTGCCAAGGCAGACGGCTCAGAACTCCAGCAATATTTTACTTTCCCAGGAAAATAATTCATAATTTAAATGCAGTATCAATATAAACATGACAATCCATGAGGGGGAAAAAATCAAAGAGAATGTGATATATTTGCTGAAGTCTCTGAAACTCTGCTAGGTGGCACCAGGAGCAAAAAAATACCCTAGCAAGTGAGATAGTTTGTCTTCATAAACTTCCTGCTGAATTCCACCAATGACTTTAGGAGTTTTGAGCCGAGACAAGAGACACACCACAAATCTATTACATGTAGAACGCCTTTTAGTACCTGCTGTCATCTTATAGTGTCCAAACTGTAGCAGCTTGGTTAAAATATTCCAAGTCCTTCCTTGAAGCACACATTTCCATATAGCATACATTTCTTTCTTGGTTTTTCTTGTGTCTGGAGAAAATTAGAGGTAGTTATTGTTCCTATTGGACAGTGTGGTGATTCAGTGGTTAAGATGCTGGGCTTGTCGGCCAGAAAGCCGGGAGCCCCAGGTTCGAGACCCAAGCGCCATGCAATGGGGTGAGCTCCTGTTCCTTGCACCAGCTCCTGCCAACTTAGCAGTTCGAAAGCATGCAAACATGAGTAGATAAATAGGTGCCACTTTGATGGGAAGATAACAGCGCTCAGTGACATCATGCTGGCCACATGACCACAGAAACGTACTCAGACAGTGCTGGCACGACAGCCTTGAAACAGAGATGAGCACTGGCCCCAGAGTCAACAATGACTAGTGGAATAAAATCTGCAAGGACTCCTTTACTTTTACTGTTCCTATTGCTTGAAAATAAAATGCAAGTAATATTTCCCTTCTGTGTCCCTGGGTTTGTATCCCATGCCTGTCCTCCTTGATCTTTATTAAGTCAAATATCTTCAGATCAATGCCGTTGAGTTGTGCAAATTACATAAACAGGCTAATGAACCTAAGCTAATGTTTGGTTTGTGTGTTCCAATCTAGGTTGGTTTTCCTCGCTCAGTTTAAAGCATCCCTCACTTTCTCTGTATATGTATGTATACCATCATGTGGGTGATAGATACAGTTGGAATTTCAATAAGTTCTCTCAAAATATTGCTTTCATGGCTTGCTGTGATAGGCATATTTGGATGCAAGGCACCATTTTTCAGAAGGAAAAAGGACAACTCCTCTGCTTATGTTTTTCTTCTGGACAGACAGGCAGGCTTACAAATAAAGCCATGAACTATGGACATTGGCCATCTTTATTTTCCAAGCTACCTAGAAATAGAAGGCTGATGTTCTCCTTTGAGCATCTCAACTTTCCATTTAAATTTCCTCCAAAAGGAAAATGTAAAGGCGGAAGAGAAGGAATGAGACAGGAGGAGGAGGGAGAGGAAAAGGAAGTAGTAGTAGTAGTAGTAATAGTAGTAGTAGTAGTAGTAGAATGGACATCTGCTCTCAGTTCCCCCATTCTTGCTAAGGTCTGCCTTGCAGATTTTCTCAACGTGCCTCATGCATACATTCAAGAGGTCATCCCCGAGTATCCCCATTGCTGGACTCATGTTCTCTCCTTCAAGCAAGATGTTATATGTTGGCAGCAGTGGAGGAATGACATACCTTCTCATCATTGCTCCAAATTATTGGAAAGAAGGAGGATGGGGGGTGGAGGGTAGAGAAGAAGAAGGAGAAGGAGGAGAAGGAGAAGGAGAAGGAGAAGGAGAAGGAGAAGGAGAAGGAGAAGGAGAAGGAGAAGGAGAAGACCACCCAGCTGAAGTTAACTTTCCTAAGATATGATCCAGTCAAGGAAGGCTGCTTTTGTCATGCTGAGAAGGAGAGAACCAAATGAACTCACGATGGAGCTAAAAGGGAGAGCAAGCGAGGTCAACGTAAATTAATCAGCAAATGGAAATGAACAACCACACTATTTTGCAAGAAATGCCAAACCAATAACTCCCCAAAAAGCAAGGCGATGCTCAGCTGCAGTAATGAGATTCAAGGAAAAAGCTGCAAGTCATTTAGCCTTGCATCTCAACGAGAGAGATAGTTTGATGGATTCAGTCCACTTGCGTTGCCTCCAAAGACTTCCCTTCTTCCATCCTGATGACTCTGACTTAGATTACTCTGAGAGCGGATTAAGAATCCATTTATGGATGCATCCGAGATTGTTGGTCATGATTACTAATGCAAGGCTCTTTAAAAAGCAATGTTTTTAAGGTCCATTTGAGTGCGGCTGCAGAAGAGGGTGAAAAAAGAGAAAGAAAGAAAGAAAGAAAGAAAGAAAGAAAGAAAGAAAGAAAGAAAGAAAGAAAGAAAGAAAGAAAGAAAGAAAGAAAGAAAGAAGGAGAGGGGAGGAGGAATAGAGGGAAAGAAGAAAGGGAGAGGAGGAATAGGAATAGAGGGAAGGAAGGGAGAGGAAGAGGAATAGAGGGAAGAAAGGAAGCAAGGAAGGAATGAAGGAAGCAAGGAAGGAGAGGAGGAATAGGAATAGAGGGAAGGAAGGAAGGGAGAGGAAGAGGAGGAATTGAAGGAAGGAAGGTAGGAAGGAAGGAAGGAAGGAAGGAGAGGAGGAATAGGAATAAAGGGAAGGAAGGAAGAGGAGGAGGAGGAATAGAGGGAAGGAAGGAAGGAAGGAAGGAAGGAAGGAAGGAAGGAAGGAAGGAAGGAAGGAAGGAAGGAAGGAAGGAAGGAAGGAAGGAAGGAAGGAAGGAAGGATGGATTGGAGTAAGGAGTGGGTTCTTCTTTGTCAGATTTGAGTAAGCAAAGTTGTACTTGGGATAGTCCCATGATTTGTATCGAGCAGGTGACTGGACCTCAAACCTCAACTCTGAGATTCCCAAAGGCTAAATTGAGTAATCTCACTATTGTTATCTCTCTGGGCATTGAATACTGAAATGATACATAAATAAAGTAGCCACGGACCTATCCTGTGGCCCAAAGATCCCTCGTATACGTGCACAACAGCTGAATTTTGCAGACAAGCGCCCAAATCCAAGGGGGGAATTTTCATATTGTCTTCCTCTACCAGCAATTTCCGATGTTTATGCTCCACAAAGCTCCTTATGAGTGTCAGAGCAGAACAAATGTCAGTTTTAATGGACTCGCTAAATCATAAAAAGCTTGTGCAAAATTGTAGCTGATTAGAAATGCTTTCCTCTTTGCAAAAATATTCCCCCAAAAAACCCCCCACAAAAAACAAAAGAGAGACATCACTTAAGCCTGAATGATTTGGTCATCGTGGCAAAAACACGGGCAGCCACGGGCAGCCGATTCCTAGCCAGGGACCAGCGGTTGTCCTCTCGAAAGACACTCTTACCACATCAGGTGGCACAGAACAATTTGAAACACGCGTTCCAAATCTCCCGTTTGACGGAGGGCATTGCTGCAACATGCAATAACAACAGAAGCGTGCAATTACTTGGCGGGTGGGGACCATTGCTACGCGATCTGGAGGCTTGCCAGCTTCGTAAATGGGCTATATCTTTCCAGAGGGTTGCTGCTAATTAGAAAACCTCTTCTACCCTGGATTAGTTGGAAATTGCAGACATTCCTCACCGCTTAATCCTTCCCCTTTGTATATGGAAAGTGGACATTATTTCTTTATATTGCAACTGGCACCTAAGCCTACAACCGTAAGGATGATAAATGGAGGGAAGCCGATAATCAATGAAGCAGACGCTCACCCCGGATTACAGAAGGTCATTCTCAGCTTTGGGAAGTAAAGGCTAACAGCGCACAGAGGAGAACAGAGCAGCTGAGAACATGAGCTCAGGGATGATCAGGCCTTCAAATGTAGGCTGACATCATCTACTTCAGGCTTTCGACATTTCCAGGGTCATCCAGCAGTGACTGAGTTGAATATGATTGTGTAGATTCTATTCTACTTTCCAGATTTTACAAAGACCAGAATAGTTTTTGTAAGACTAAGAGCGACCAAGACAAATTCCTTCTGTGTCCAATCATACTTGGCTAATAAAAAATATTCTATTCTATTCTATTCTATTCTATTCTATTCTATTCTATTCTATTCTATTCTATTCTATTCTATTCTATTCTATTCTATTCTATTCTATTCTATTCTATTCTATTCTACTCTACTCTACTCTACTCTACTCTATTCAGCTCTACTCTACTCTACTCTACTCTACTCTACTCTACTCTACTCTACTCTACTCTATTCTATTCTATTCTATTCTATTCTATTCTATTCTATTCCCCTCCATCCCATTCTACTCTACTCTACTCTACTCTACTCTACTCTACTCTACTCTACTCTACTCTACTCTAGTTAAATGTCTATGGAAATTCTCAGTCATTCATGTCATGGTTGTCCCAAAAAAGCTATTAAAGGCAATTGGGTTATTTTTTTTTCTTGAAGAGGTTTTGCTTCTCATTCAAGGAAGCTTCTTCAGTTCTGACTGAATGGTGGAGAATGGATGGATTTCACTCATTCCTGCAAGGAATATAAATCTTTTCATTCCCCACCATTCAGTCAGAATGGAAGACGCTTCCTTGGATGAGAAGCGAAAAGGGAAACAAACAAAGCTAGTCCAGTTGTCTCTTAGAAAAAGCATTTTTGGGACCACCAGAACAGTTAATTCACGTACATAGAAAAATATGGGTCTGTGTTACTCAACCATACAATCCTTTTCATGTACATTATGTACTCATCAGTAGAGGATATGTATACATATGTTCTACTGGTGACCTCATGACCTCCTTCGTGTGTATCTGTCCAGGGCAGGAAATCAGGAGTCCAGGCAGTTCAAATGAAGATATAGGTTTATTGTATGCTAAAGCTCTCTACAAGAATCTGAACTACTAACATCAAAGCTAATTGGTGTAAATAAGAGTCAATGGAATTCAAAGTGGGCTGGACTTAAATCTTTTCTGGGCATGAAGGAACTCAAGACTAATAACATGTTTGACCCTTCCTTCAGGATCATCCTGCTCATCTCCTATAACAGTGGTCACCAACTAGTGGTCCTTGGGAAAATTGTGGTGGTCCGCAGAAAAATTATTTGCATTTTTTATATTGCGCTAAATCAGGGACCCTCAAACTATGGCCCCTGGGCCGGATACGTGCAATGAACAGTTGTGACTAGAAGATCTTCGAGGCCCCTTTCAACTCTGTTATTCCATTATTTAAGTATTCCGGATGCTTAACCACCACAAAGCTTCATTCCTCCTCCAGCCCTGCGATCTGGATCACCTGTGGAAGAGTGTTACCCTTGGATGGATGGCGTGGCTTGCACGCAAAAGGTTAATCGCTCCCAACATGGGCTGCAAACTCAGCATTTCTTCCCACCCTCAAATCACCCTCACTCGAATAGGATGCCCTTTGCACCACCCTTTCATTTTCATCAAGAAGACCGCTCACTTCACCGTCTAACTCAAATGCTGGCGCAGATCTTTCCTCTCTCCGTTTCGAGCACCTTTTACAAACAAGATTTTGGCCTAAGAGAAACAATTTGCTTTTTCTGGCTTAGTTTTAAAAAAAAGAAAAGAAAAGAAATTCTCTATCAATATCCATTCTAAATAACTTGGGGGAATTCCCACCCTACACAGGCATGTTGTGAGCATCCTAAAGCAAAATTCCATACAAGCCACATTAACTAAGCTCCTGGGTGAGGAAGGGAGACAACAATGGGCCCTACGGAACTCCTGCAAGCGGCAACATCCAGGCTAACTCTTAGTGAACGTATTTTGCAATCATGTAGGAATCCATCAGCATCCTCTGCAGGCAAAGAACCCCCAGCCAGGACATTAAAAGCTCCGTGGATCTCATTTATTTTTATGAACCACTTTCTTTAGAAGTTGGGAAGAAGTTCAATTTAGCAGATATCTGAACTATTAAAACCAACCCTCCTGCGTCTCTAGGAAGGCTGCGAGAGAAACGATGCCTTCACATTATTCACTGGAGGCACAACATAATATATTATGTTGGGAGGGGCAGGGGGGGAAGGCAAGGAAGGTGAAATATTTTGCTCTTGGTAAAAACAGGTAACCCTAGGCCAACCTTAAATACTCAAAGAGTCATTTGGACCCATTTCCCACAGAAAATAAAATACCGGGAGCCACAAAACCTGGGTGGGCGTGGCCAACTCAATGTCACTCACTTCTGCTAGTCACATGATTCCGCCCTAGCCACGCCTACTGAGCCGGTCATTAGGGCAGACAACCAGTTGTTAAAAGTTTGGCACCTTTGAACTATGAGATAAGACAACGTAGCAAACCTTCCAGATTTGCATATCAAATTTTGCTCCTCTCTCCTTTCCAATGCACACATAATCCATTTTGCATGAATGCAAACTAGAGCACTCAATCTAGGCTGAAATCCACAAACGATGCATGAAGGAACCCATCATTTGTGTTCCAGAAACAGGCCAACGTGTCATCAAGGAGAAATGAGAGTGGCATCCTGTAGACATGCTAACTTAGGCCAATGTGGGGAGATCTCCTGCCCCTCTCTCTGAAATGGAAATTTCAACACCAGAAAGTACCAGCAACCAACCATGGATGGGATTTTGAAGGAGGGAGGAGAATGCTCGGAATGTATTGGGAGCTGGGAAGGAGGTGAGGAATGTATGTGAGCTGTTTGCAGCCTGAAAAGATCCTGATACTTCAAGGCCGTGCGATGGGAATCTTCTAAAGATGCAGACTGTTTCGTAATAGTAATAGTAATAGTAATAGTAATAATAATAATAACAACAACAACAACAACAGAGAGGCAGAGGAACAGGAGGAGCCTGTTCCCAATGCATGAATGTGCAGAGCTGCCAGAAGTCAAGAGCAGCTAAAGCAAAAGGGAAAACTCAAGAGTAAGGCCAGGATATTGTCCCCTGCCATAAGGCTTAAAAGAAAATTACTGCAAGTTCGAATCTCACCAGGCTCAAGGTTGACTCAGCCTTCCATCCTTTCAAGGTAGGTAAAATGAGGACCCAGATTGTGGGGGCAATAAGCTGGCTTTGTATAAAAAAGAACACCGCTTGGGGGGGGGGGGCGAAAACCCTACTAAGCAGGTATATACAAAAGTATGAAGGCTATTGCTTAACACATTGTAAGCTGCTCTGAGTCTCCGGAGAAGGGCGGTATGTATGTATGTATGTATGTATGTATGTGTATATATACACATATACACACAGAGAGAGAGAGAGAGAGAGAGAGAGAGAGAGAGAGAGAGGCATTTGGACCTTTTTGCAGGAAAGCAACATTGCTAACTCTGTTTCCAGTCGGCGTCTTTTGTTTGTTTCTGAACTTCATGGGGCTTTGCCAAGTAAGGCCTTTGGCAGGGTGTCAAAGAAGATAAAGGTTGGTGATTATCCCAAAGGACTTCTTCTGAAGGACTCATTTTGCAACTAATTGAGACTCAGCTGGGAATGAACGTAATTCTCAGCTGTTACAATAAAATAGGTTTATTTGGGACTAATTGTGTCTTGTAATAACTCAGTAAGCCTAGGTCACAACAGGTATAGTTTTGGTAAAATAATGTTCCAGGAGTTTCTTTTGCTGCATATGTCAACAGTATGGTTGAAAGTCACTCAGATTTTCCCTTTTCATGGGGTTAAGTTAGCCAACTTAAGAGAAATCTAACATTCCCAAACATTTGCTAATGATCTCTGGTGAAGATTTGATCAAATCTGAGCTCCTGCATGGCTCCTGTTCTCATCATAAACCATCATTTTCCCCCCTCTCAGCTCTGGGGGGAGATGGCTATGATTATTCTTCCATCCCAACCACCATTTGTTTGGAGAAGAGATACTTGGGATGGTGAAAGGGGGGAAAAGTGATGAATGGGAAGTTTGCAAAAAGTAAATCTCAGAGATCAATAGAAGAGTACACAACCAATGAATCAACCATGTTTTTTCCTGGTTCATGAAGCACTAAATCAAAAATAATAAATGATTCTTCTCAGTGCCACCTCCAGCCCTTCTCAGGGGGGAAAAGAGCTTCCAACTTCTATAGATTATGTATTTTGCTGGCATTCGTTCCTGCTTCGTAGACAAGTTCTGACATTGAGTCATGATGTTTGACTTTTAATATCCTTCCCGTACACACCCTGCCCCATTTAATTCTCATCTCAACAGCACGTGGGCAGGTAATCTGGGGGCAATCGATTCCCAAATGGGGCTGGGATCAATCTATAGGAAAACACTCCTGCTGAGCTCCGTATCTTCATTCAGGCAAGACTTCCCAGGGCTGTACTACAGCAATATTAACAAAAGTATCATCTGTCAGGAGCCTGAATGCCTCAGTGACTCCAAAATGATTAACTTGAGTGCTCTTGAGGGTCCAGGGTTACAAATGAAGTTGGAGGGCTCTGGAGATGCAGGACATGGAAGTTCAGTGAAGAGAGAAGGGAAGCCACCTCCATTAAAAGATCAATTTCATTCCTGTCCCACTTCCCTCCCAAAAGTACTTTTAAGACATCCAGGTAATAAAGAGAAGGTAGTCCTGATGGAGATGGGGAAACAGATTCCAAAAATTGCAGTTATCGCTGCTGTTATTGTTGTTGTTGTGTCTTGAATGGACACCTTTGCTTTAGAGCCTCAAGGCTTAAAGGGAAAGGTTCCCCCCGCACATATGTGCTAGTCGTTCCCGACTCTAGGGGGCGGTGCTCATCTCCATTTCAAAGCCGAAGAGCCAGCACTGTCCGAAGACGTCTCCGTGATCATGTGGCTGGCATGACTCAACTCCAAAGACGTACAGAACGCTGTTACCATCCCACCAAGGTGGTCCCTATTTTTCTACTTGCATTTTTTTTTAACATGCTTTCGAACTACTAGGTTGGCAGAAGCTGGGATAAGTAACAGAAGCTCAGCCTATTATGCGGCACTAGGGATTCGAACCGCTGAACTGCCGACCTTTTTGATTGACAAGCATTTTAGCCACTGAGCCACCACGTCCCCTTAAATGAATGTTAGGGAATGTTAAATGGGAAAACAGATACATTTTAAAAAATACTTTCTATACCAAGGGAGTGAAAGTCACCTACACATGGAAAAACAGCTGGAAGGAATTGATTTGCAAAAGAAACAAAGAAGGAAGACTCACAGAATGTGGTGTGTAACATGATCGCAGCTGTGATCATCAAAGCCTTTTTTTTACTTTTTTAAAACATTTTTTACTACTATTCACCCAAACCAGCAGTAATCAGCTGAGCGACACACAATCATTGGAATGTTTTTGGTTTTTTTAAAAAACTTTTTAAAGCATTTTTAACTAGCGGTTTTTTTACTGGTAGTAAAAAAAATGCTTAAAATGTTCTTTAAAAAAGTTCTGACGATTGTGTGTCACTCAGCTGATTGTCAAAAAAATTTTTTTTTTACAGTTTTTACTACCGGTTGGTGAACCAGTAGCATGTTTTACTACCGATTCGGCCAAACCGATAGTATTTCACCCCTGAGTAGGGGTGACATGATAGCAGTGGCCCAATATCTCAGGGGTTGCCACAAAGAAGAGGGAGTCAAGCTATTCTCCAAAGCACTTGAAGGCAGAACAAGAAGCAATGGATGGAAACAAATCAAGGAGAGAAGCAACTTAGAACTAAGAACTTAGAACTAAGGAGAAATTTCTTGACAGTAGAACAATCAACCAGTGGAACAACTGGCCTCCAGAAGTTGTAAATGCTCCAACAATAGAAGTTTTTAAGAAGAGATCGGACAACCGTTTGTCTGAAATGGTGTAGGGTTTCCTGCTTTGTTACTCTGCCCCAAGAAAGCCAGAGCAATAAGATGGATGGGAAAGAAAAAGAAGGACTTGGTGGAAATGAAGATTGTGATCTGAGCTGATGGGCAAAATATTATGAATGCAGGAAGGCGAGAATTACTCGGTTTTTCAGCTGTGCACAGTGTTGATTGAAGATATGGATGACAGGAGCAATTTACTGCAGATCTTTGGAGGGACACTTCGTTTTGCAAGGTATCCAGGCAACATAACCCCTCAAAGTGTCTGAAAACCTAAGCTGAAATCTTTGGGTTTTATCAGTGAAATGGTTGCTTCCTTTAGTTGGCTCAGTACCAATTATTTCTGCAGATGGTAGAGTGCCCGGACTTCCTTCATTGCCAAGGAGGACACAAAGTATCTCATGAAGGGCAATTGGCCAGGAATCCCCATTGTCTAAACAAAGAAGGTTGGTCTATTTGGAAGCTTTCCAAGACCGATTGAGTATGATGAGAAGATCACAGGCACAGGCTGAGAAAATTAAGAGTAGTCATTGGAAAAAGAGCTCCTTTGAATTTATGACCTCTTTAGAATTAAAAGAAGGCAATGGAAGTGATTAAAGAAAAAGAGGGCCATGATCTTCATGTAGATTTGAGCATGCCTCCAAAAAGTTCTCCTTCATTGCTGCTGAACTAGGAGAGTCAATGACCATGCATGGTGAATTCAGCCCTTTCACAGAGAAATACAGTAGGCTTATATCACATTTGTTATCCATATTATGGGATGGAGACCTCTTTTAAAATCTACCTCTTGAGTTATCAGTTGGCTGACATTTACAGACTGGATAGCGGCAATTCTACAAGATAACTTTTAATCAGTCTTCAGAAATGCATCTATCTACTAAGGGACTTGCTTAACTTTTATTTAATATTGATTGACCTTCTCTCAACCTTAACTACCATATACATCTCACACTAAATGCCATATAAGGAATCCTCTTCTCTTCCATTTCCCTTTGATTTGTTTTTTAAAGGGTATCTTTTCACATAAAGAAACAGAGCTTGTTGTCTTGATCACTTCAACATTCTTGATGCAGTCTCTTCTTGAAACAAAAATGGCTAGTTGGTTGCCCTTAATAAGCTACCAATCCGTTTCAAATGTTTGCTTGTTCTGTTGAAGCAGATTCTGATATCTTATGGACAGCAACTGAACTGAACTTGTTTTGAAATTGACTACATGAGCCTCGGTGAAATAGAAATTGGTAGGGTGATGAAAGCTTAGCCAACTTTCAATTCAACTTTGTCAACCACTTCTTGACCTGGTCTTCACTCCTACCTCCTGATTCTTCCCAAATCCCTAGTTTTCCAGCTTCCATTTCACCTCTGCCCAATTCTTACCAGTACAAATATTTGATAGGAATGCAGAGCCCAATTCAGACATGTGGACAGAGTTAGCCTGCAATGTTTTAATTGTTTTTAAATTTTGTGGTGTATATTGGTTTTTATTATGCACTGCCCTGAGTCCTTCGGGAGAAGGGCGGTATAGAAATTTAATAAATAAATACATACATACATACATACATACATACATACATACATACATACATACATACTGTATTCTAACCATTGGGAGAGGAGGAAGGAAGGAAGGAAGGAAGGAAGGAAGGAAGGAAGGAAGGAAGGAAGGAAGGAAGGAAGGAAGGAAGAGTAATAGTAGTTAGGCTTATATACCACTTCACAGTATTTTACAGCCCTCCCTAAGCGGTTTACAGAGTCAGCCTCTTGGGCCCAACAATCTGGGTCCTCATTTTACCAACCTTGGAAGGATGGAAGGCTGAGTCAACCTTGAGCCTGGTGAGATTTGAACAGCTGAACTGCAGCCAGCAGTCGTCTGAAGTAGCCCGCAGTACTGCACTCTAACTACTGCGCCACCACAGCTCTTTAGAAAGAACTCTCCTATGGCTAGTTGGACTTCCACTGTTTCCTCCGTGTCAATTTCTTAGTAACGTGTGTTCATCTTTGGCATATCCTCCTTATCTGCTACCTGAAGTTCTCCTCTCCTCATATGTGAGCATCTTCTATTCATTTTCTAAAGTGGAATGATGGTTTTCTCTTTGATAATGATGATAGATTCTATTTCCATTTTTTGTCAAGGGTTTTTGGCTGTGCTCAGAATCTTAACCAGCTTCTGCCTTGGTTAGCTCGCCGTGTCCATCTGTTCCTCTAGGTTGCTCTGATTCTTTTGTTTTAATCATGAACTTTCTAGAAGCTGGGAAGAATCTATTAATAAATAACAATCCCAGCGAGTTCATGTCCTAATTAATAGTAAAATAGCATTTGACACCAGTGTGATGGATAAAAGAACAAGGGGGGTGAAAAAAAAAAAGGAAATGAAACTGGCAAATCTTGTATACTTGCAGAATTTCTGGAAGAGGCAACTATGGTTAAATACTCATTGTTCTTCCAGGATGATAAATAATCTTGTTGTAATTAAGGACACCCGGGGGGGGGGGGGGATAATTTCAAGGCATGTGAAAGATGTGATGAAACGCCATATTAAGACTAAAGGGGTTAAAACAGAAATATGAACAGAAGCATAGCCTAAATTGGGAAGTAATGGGCTGCATGCTAGGGTTAAGAAAGAGAGAAGATTCTAGAGGGTCTAGGACAGTGATGACAAACCTCTGGCACATGTGCCACAGCTGGCAAACAGAGCCATATTGGTGGGCATGCGAGAGTTGCACTAGCTCAACTCCATGTGTCTGTTCATCCACCAGTTCGTCTATCCAACATCATGGAGAAAATCCACTATGTGGTCATTAGGATTTGAAAATAACTTGATGGCACAACATACATATATCCATCTTGATGGCACATCATCCTTCTACCCATCTTCCCATCCATCTTCCTATCCACCCACCCACCCACCCATCCATCTATCTGTTCATCAATCTTTCTTTTCATCCAACAGTCCATCTATCTATCCATCTATCCAACATCATGGAGAAAATCTACTATCTGGTCATTAGGATTTGAAAATAACTTGATGGCACATCATCCATCCGTCCATCCATCCGTCCATCCATCCATCCATCCACTCACTGTGGTATTAATAGGATAGCTTGAGTAATGTAACTTTGAAGCCCGTCAAAATCTTATTTATTATCATCCTTCCCCCTGCTTTCTATAACCTCCTCAACCCCTTTGCTAGTTCTCTTCTCTTCTCTCCTTCCTCTTTCGCCTTTTCCTCTCTTCTCCTCCTGCCCACCATCATGATTCAGTGTAGCAGGCAAGGACACAGACCAGCAAATCCAACAACGCACATTGCTGCTTTCCCTCTCCAAATGCGAAGCTAAATCCCACCCACTCACCCCCCAATTCAATTTCCTCTTGACATAATCACCGAATTAGTCTCATATTGTCATACATAAACGACTCGAGGAGTCTGACTCTGCCAGACAGAAATGGCAGAGGAGGAAAAGAGGCAGAATGCAAAAGAAGAATGGTGAATTAAAAAGAATAAGAACTTGAAATCAGGCCCTGACCCCATCATATCATAAGAAGAACGAAAAAAGAATGTTAAGCTTTCAAGCAGCTAGAAATGATCACTCCCTTTCATGGTTCACATCTCAAATTAGTGATTTGGGATCTTTGTAGTCAAAAGCTTCAGCAGTAGTACAAATTATGTTGGGATTTTTAAAGGGGGAAATTAAAATTTAATGGTTAATAAACAAGCAAATAAGCAAACCAATTCTCAGTTCCTGTTAGCCCAGAATTGCTCAGACATCATACAAAGAGATAGTCATGTTGGTTAGTTTCTGCAAACCAACATGGAGAACTCATAACATCTCAAATCTTCAAGACTAGGAGACCTGTATGACATTGATCCTCCAATCTCTCTTTTTATACCGTTTAGTCTTCCAGGAATGTCACTGAGAAACAGAAAGAGGGTTGCCCAATAGTTTTTCAGGAGTTAGCAGCTACAACCATGAGTAAGTCTACTGTTCAGGCTCAATATTTATTTGTTTCTTTAAAATTATTATCGACCTGAAATTTATTATTCAACGAAAGACTTTTAAGAACTCACATAGAAATGCCAACTTCTAGACTGGTATCCTTACCACATCAACATCTATCAAAAATAACATCTTATTTTATCATACGGAAGGTCCTAAGATGATCCAAGTTTACTACACCTGATTTGAACTGATACAAATTCTTTGTTATTTTCATTCATCATAACTCAAGTAAGGTTCCCTGGAAAATGAAAAAAAATCTGTAAAGACTTCTAAACCAGGGGTGAAATCGAGCAGGTTCTGACAGATTCTGGAGAACTGGTAGTGGAAATTTTGAGAAGTTCGGGGAACCAGCAAATACCACCTCTGGCTGGCCCCAGAGTGGGATGGGAATGGAGATTTTGCAATATCCTTTCCCCCAAGAGTGGGGAGGGAATGGGGATTTTGCAGTATCCTTTCCCCAGGAGTGGGGAGGGAGTGGAGATTTTGCAATATCCTTCCCCTGCCACACCCACCAAGCCCTGCCTACCAAGCCACACCATGCCCACCAAGCCATGCCCACAGAACCGGTAGTAAATTTTTTCTGAATTTCACCACTGTTCTAAACCCATCCCTCCATTTCTGTTCTAATCCTTCTGACATACAGAAAATATTTTTAAGGTACAGAGGAAGAGCTAAGCTTAAGAGGAAATAGAAGTCCTTTACTCTAAAGGCACCCCAAGCAGTGATGGGAATGTTATTATTTCCTAGTGTTTCCTCAATGGCTGGCATGAGACAGTAATTTTTTTGCCCCTTCTGCAAAAACTGGAACAGCAAATATAGACGATGATAAGATCATCAAACAAATCAACCCGGCATTGTCCCTCGAGGCACAAATGACTAGGGTCAAATTATATTTATTTGGACACATTCTGTGAAGATCCAGCTGTCTGCAAAAAGCTCTAACACTGGAAAAGAAGAAGACAATCAGCAACAAGGGTAAACCATACTCAGTTCCAGGGGCGATGGGTGCACCATTGGAAGAACTGAAGGAGGTTGAAAAGAATCCATTTGATTGCTAGGCATTGAAAAGGATTTGATGGCAAAAGCAGCTTTGGGATAACCATAACCTGGATGACTGAGAATCTCTACACATTTTTAGCTATCCAATTTGGGATAGTTTTGAACACCCTTTGAATGGCATGGGAGTATGAACAGATTTCCAGAGAAAAAAATGGCAGATTACAGGAACCAGGAGCATTACTCAGGTGACACTAAGGACACAGATAAACCTCCAAGTTCTTGAATGACCCTCTAAAAGGATGCAGATGACCAGCTGTCTACAAGGAATATAAATCCTTCCATTCCCCACCATCCAAGTCAGAGGTGAAGAAGCTTCTTGGATGAGATACGTCTTCAAAGAAGAAACAAGGTAGTGCAGTTGCCTCCTGAAAAAGCACCTTTGGGATAACCATGGCCTGGAGGACTGAGAATCTCTATAGATTTGATGGCATATAACCGTGATGGAAAACCTATGGCCCGGGTGCCACAGGTGGCACGTGGAGCCATCTCTGCAAACACACAAGTTGTCGCCCTAGATCAGCTCCACTGCATATGCGTGCATGCCTCCCACCGGCCAACTGACTGGTCTGCAGAGACACGCGTGCATGTGTGAGGGGAGGGCTGGGGGGGTTGTGCACCCATGTTCAGGGGGCCGGGTGGGTGTCATGCGCACATGCACGGGGGGGCGGGGGATAGGGTGCGCCCCCCCAGGCACATTTTGGGCCTAGCAGGCCACCGTGAAGCCTCCTGGGACCAAAAATGGGCCAGGGGGGCATACACATGTGTGGAAGGGGGGACCACAGAGGCTGGGGGAGTGGAAGTGGGTCACACACAGGGGGGCAGGGAAACATGGGGGTGCGCATGCATGCGCAGGGGGCAGGGCATGCGGGAGGCATTGAATTATGGGTGTGGGCATGCGGGCGTGCACCGTCGAACACACGCGGATGCTTTTGGCACCCGAGGAAAAAAAGGTTAGCCATCACTGGCATATAATCAATCAGTTAGTCAATCAGGTGGCAAACAGATCCATGAACACAAAGGTGGGTTGGGGGTGATGGAAATGTTGGGTGGGATGCCAAGCAAAACCTTGTTGAACGTCTGATAGAAACTCTACTTTCAAATGTCAGAAAAGCAAGGAAGGAAGTTCTAACTAGTATTCTCTAGCTCAGGGCTCTGGAAACTTTAAGACATATGGCCAGGCTGAGGAATTCTGGGAGTTGAAGTCCACAAGTCTCAAAGTTGCCAAGTTCGGAGACCCCCTCCTGTGGCTTGATCCCAACAGTTGATCAATTTGTTATTGAGAAGGATTCCAGCCCTTCCCCCACCAGGTCTTTAAATCATGCACATGTCTGTATAATCCTTCCAGCCAGTGGTGGATTTCAAAATTTTTTACTACCGGTTCTGTTTGTGTGACTTGGTGGGCATGGCATGGCATGGCATGGCTTGATGGGTGTGGCTTGGTGGGTGTGGCAGGGGAAAGATACTGTAAAATCTCCATTCCCACCCCACTCCAGGGGAAGGTTACTGCAAAATCCCCATTTCCTCCCGATCAGCTGGGACTCGGGAGGCAGAGAATAGATGGGGGCGGGGCCAATCAGAATTTTTACTACCGGTTCTCTAAACGACTCAAAATTTCCGCTACCGGTTCTCCAGAACTCGTCAGAACGTGCTGAAACCCACTTCTGATGGTCAGGCTGAGGAATTCTGGGAGTTGAAGTCCACAAGTCTTAAAGTTGCCAAGTTTGGAGGCCCCCTCCTGTAGCTTGATCCCAACAGTTGATCAATTTGTTATTGCAAAAGATTCCAGCTCTTCCTCCACTAGGTCTTTAGATCATGCGCATGTCTGTATAATCCTTCCAGCCCACATCCCTGGCTAATCCAGGGCTCTCCCTCCAATCCAAGCACATGGCAGTAAAGCTACGCATCTTTTTGCTTTAAGGGTGACAAATGTGTAATATCCTTTGCGAAGGAAAGGAAATAAATGATGTGAGAATGACAGAGGTTTTAACAGCAAAATCTCACCAGGAACGGAGTAGAGAATGAGTGCCAGTCTCTAAGATAATAATTTCCAGTCACCTGGAGACACACAGCACTTCACACATCCCTTTATTTATAGAGGGAACGCGTGGCTTGTGAATTGATTTTTATCCATCACTTAACAATCCATGTGGCTGGCCACACTTCAACAAGGGTTGTACTTTCCTCCCCGTGTGGCTTCAGGCTAATTGAGCTACTGGTCATCCTCTCTTTTTTTTCTCTTTCCTTCCACTTTCCCCAGTATTCTAGACTTCTGAAGTAAGCTAGGTGTGAAGTTTCCGAAAGATGACCTAATTAATTGATGAGCCACAAGCCAAATTTCAAAAGAAATACAGTCATTTATTAGGAGCACCATTTTGACCATATTAGGATGCAGTTAGAACTAATCCCATGTAGATTTACATTCCGCTATGACCCTGTCTCTCCCCTCCTCCCTGGCCATGTCATAAACCACATTCTCCAATTAACCCACTTTGGCTGAGTGAGACCCAACACTCTCCTACTGATTGCGGTAAGAAAGCATCTATGGAATGTAGTTTCAGTTAGGGAAATCAATCAGCTCCATCAGTTCTCCCTCCCTCCTGCTCATGGCAACTTGAAAGCTTTGCAAAACAGCAGTGGCACTTAGACCTATATACTGTTTCACAGTGCTTTACAGCTCTCTCTAAGCGGTTTAGAGAGTCAGCGTATTGCCCCCAACAATCTGGGTCCTTATTTTCCTGATGGATGAAAGGCTGGGTCAATCTTAATCCCCATCAGGGTCTTACTCCAGGCTGGGGGCAGAGTTTGCCTGCAATACCTCATTTTAACCACTGTGCTACCAAGGCTCCAATGAGTCCAAAACGAGTCCAAGCAATTCTGTTTTAGTCCCTTTCAATTAAAGTGGCTTAGAGTCATTGATGGTTGTTTAGACCTATCACCAGTTTAGTTATTGCAGGTGAGGTGGATACTCACAGGCGCAATATATCTGAAAAAAAAAAAAACCCAACAACAACCTTTCCAAGTGCAACTAAATTAACAAGCGTAGGAGCAACTTCAGAAGACTAGCTTCTGTCTGTGGAGATTCTCAATCATCCAGATCAACTCCAAATCTCAACTAATTGCTCTGCCCTACACACTGGCAATAAAAATCAGAGCACCAAATACAAGCTGGGCGGAAACGACCTCGTAGACGACCCTCACTCTCTCAAGGACCTAGGAGTATTCATCTCAAACAATCTAAGCTCCAGAGCTCACTGTAACAGCATTGCCAAAAAGGCATTAAGTGTTGTAAACCTAAATTTGCAAAGCTTCTTCTCCGGTAATATTATATTGCAAACTAGGGCATACAAACCCTTTGCCAGATCAGGGTGGGTTTCAAAAATTTTTACTACCAGTTTTGTGAATGTGGCTTGATGGGTGTGGCGTGGCTTGGTGGGTGTGGCTGGGTGGGAAGTCAGGGGAAGGATACTGTAAAATATCTTTCTCCATGGCAGGGGAAGGATACTGCAAAATCCCCATTTCCTCCCGATCAGCTGGGACTCGGGAGGCAGAGAATAGATGGGGACGGGGCCAGTCAGAATTTTTACTACCAGTTCTTCGAACTACTCAAAATTTCCGCTACCGGTTCTCCAGAACTGGTCAGAACCTGCTGAAACCCACCTCTGTGCCAAACCAATTCTCTAACACAGTTAATACTGCCTGGAATCCACACTGCTTATCGGACATTAATACAATTGGGCGGGTCCAGAGGTATTTCACGAGAAGAGTCCTCTACTCGTCTACTCACAATAGAATCCCTTATGCCACCAGGCTTGAAATTTTGGGCTTGGACAACCTTGAACTACGCCGCCTACAGTCTGACCTAAGCGTAGTACACAAAATTGTCTGCTACAACATCCTACCTGTCAACAACTTCTTCAGCTTCAACCTTAATAATACACGAGCACACAATCGATACAAACTCAAGGTAAACCGCTCCAAACTCGATTGCAGAAAATACGACTTCAGCAACAGAGTGGTCAACACCTGGAATGCTCTACCCAACTCTGTTGTTACAGCCTCAAACTCCCACAGCTTGCTTCAACTTTAAGCTGTCTACCGTGGACCTCACCCCATTCCTAAGAGGTCCGTAAAGGGGATGTGCATAAGCGCACCAGTGTGGCTACCGTCCCTGTCCTACTGTCCCCATTTATCTGTACTCACTTCCTTTGTTTATGTTTATACCTATACTTGTTACCTTGTACATGTTTGACGAAATAAATGAATGAATGAATGAATGAATAAAATAAAATAAAATAAAATAAAATAAAATAAAATAAAATAAAATAAAATAAAATAAAATAAAATAAAATAAAATAAAATAAAATAAAATAAAATAAAATAAAATAAAATAAAATAAATGTTGGTCCCAAAGATGCTTTTCTAAAAGACAACTGGTCTTTCTTTTTTTGTTTGTTTGTTTTAATTTGAAAAGGTTCCACTTCTCATCCAAGAAGCACCTTTGAGAAGACCAGTTTCTGCAATTGGCAAAGGACATAGCTGTTGTTTGTCTCATCCCCAAACCGATTGGATCCTCTGTTTTCTTTTCTTGCATACCTGAGAAGCTGTTCCTCTTCTGGAATAACAACAAAAGCAGAAGCAAAACACACGCACGCATGCACGCTCATCACACCGAATGCCTCCTTCTGCAACGTGCCAAGATCCAGGTTATTGGCTAATTAAATCGCCGAACACTCCAATAACATTTGGCTGGGACTGCTTCCCTGCAAATGTAACAGAAACAAACAAAAAGGCCAGACGTGACAGTTGGCACTTGCTCCAGATTAAAGAACATCATCTATTTTTATTTTCAACCTCCAGTGATTCCTTCTTTGTGGTTAGAGCACGGGTGAAATCCAGCACGTTCTGACAGGTTCTGAAGAAACGGTAGTGGAAATTTTGAGCAGTTTGGAGAACTGGCAAATACCACCTCTGGCTGGCCCCAGAATTAATTTCTTTCTTTCTCTTTCTTTCTTTCTTTCTTTCTTTCTTTCTTTCTTTCTTTCTTTCTTTCTTTCTTTCTTTCTCTTTCTTTCCTTCCTTCCTTCCTTCCTTCCTTCCTTCCTTCCTTCCTTCCTTCCTTATTTATTTATTTGCCGTCCTATCTCTGAGGACTCAGGGCGGCTCACAACAATAAAAATGCATAATCCCTCATTAAAGCAGTGAAATTAAAAATTCAAATTTAAAACAATTAAAATTAATTAAGAAATCCCCGTCAGTCCAAACTGCAAAACAACCAGGTCTTCAAATTGTGGCGGAACGAGCGGAGGTCAGGAGTCATCTGGAGCTCTAAAGGAAATTGGTTCCAGAGGGTGGGTCCTTCGGCCTTATCACCAATCTTTGTCTTCTTTGGCACCCTGCCAAAGGCTTTTCTTGCAAAGCCCCATGAAGTTCAGAAGCAAGAGACACTGACAAGAAACAAATGTAGCAATGTTGCTTTCCTACAAAGATCCCAAGAGCCGTTGCTGCTCTTTTAAGCCTTATGGGAGGGATCAAGCATCTCCTGGCCTTACTCCCGAGTTGTCCTTTTTGCTTTAGTGCTCTTGCCTTCTGGCAGCTCTTCTCATAAGTGCACTAGGAACAGGCTTCTCCTGTTTCTCTGCCTCTCTGCTGTCCGCCTCTGGAGGCTCCGGAGTCCGTGCATCACTCGCAGATGGCCGTGGCCCCATCTCTGCCTCCAATGCAGCACCCTTTTCTGGGTCTTCCCCTGACTCCAGGACTGGTCCATGGTCCTTCCAGCCTCCTCACTGTAGGAAACAGGTCCAAATGGCTGTTTGTGTGTTTAAGGTTGCAGACCGCTAGAATAGATGCAGAAGAAACAGACCGACCACAGCAATGTCCAGGGGATCCCTGCTCCGTGTATGCCAAGATAATGAATTTCAAATCCTGCAGAAGGATTTCGCCATCAAATAAACCCCCCAAACCCCAGTGCTCCTTCTTTAGCCCAAGGAGCTTCATGAGTGAGAAAGAAAAGAAAATAGTGCTAACCACTAAGCACATCATTTAAAGCAAGTTTGACAACTTATCGGAGATGCCTACTGACAGCAGTAAGCTCAAATTTCTTTTCCTCCCCCCACATTCATTCTTCTCTTGTATACCATGGAAATTGCCCCAAGCCGAGCTAAATGCATAGGAAAAATATTTACATATTTTCTCAATGATTAATTGGTGTCAGACTATTATGAGCAAAATAAGCATACTCACACCCATGCCTCCAAAGATGTTGGAAAGGTTTGCACCAAAAAACCCCCCGAGGTTGCCCAATATTCAGATCTAGCACAAACTAGCATAGTTTCCCCAATAGGCTTACATGTACTTACATGTACTGAGTACTTACTCCGTGTGGTTCCCTTTTAGGATATGCAACACTATGCAGAGTGCAGAAATGAATAAGAAATTGTATGCTGAAATAAAAAAGGCGTAAGATTAAAAAAAGAAAAGAAAATGATATATAGCTACAGGCTATAATGGAGCCTGCCTACCCTGCTTCTTAGTTGTGACGGTCGTAAAAAAAACCCACGTGAACAAATCTGATTTGATAACCTCTTCTGTGGCAGTTGTTAAACAAATGTTGTGATTCTGACTAGCAGGATCTCCCCCATTCTTAGTGTCTTGATGTGAACACAACATAAGTCCGATGGAAGACAAATATTTATCTTCTATCTTGGTGCTCTCTGAGCTTGGTGATTTTCTTTCAGAAGTCTCACTACCAAACTAGCTAACATCATCAGTGCAACTTACCGGTAAGTCCTTATCAGTAAGTTTTAAGGATAGTTTTACACTGTATTGTACGTTATTTCTTAGCACCCCTGAGCGCCACAGTGTTTGGCCATTATGCTACATAATCATAACTTAGAAAGTTGTGCCCTGCCTTTTCCGATGAAGAATGATAACTAAGTCTGATATAATTTACCTCAGCATGGAGATCCAGCATGAGGGAGTCCCAGGACTTCCCAGTTCATGAGAGAAAACCCTTGGCAATTAACAAGCACGTACACACACTTATTATTTCTCAGTTGCCTGCTAAGCCACATAACATTTTAAGCAGTGGTGAAATGCAAAATTTGTTACTACCAGTTCTGTGGGCATGGCTTGGTGGGGGGAGTAAATGTGATTGGGTGGGTTTGGCTAACTTTTTTTTTTTAACTTTTACTTTTAAAAGCATTTTTTCTACTGAAGGCTCTGACGATCGGGCAACTCAACTGGGATCGTCAGAGCCTTTTAAAAGCATTTTTTTTCCTACAAACTCTTTGGCTGAAGAGGTAGTAGAAAACATGCTTTTAAAAGCCTCTGACAATCCGAGCTGAGCTGTGCGATCATCAGAGGCTTTTTTTTTTACTTTTAAAAGCATTTTTTCGGCCAAAGAGGTAGTAGAAAGAATGCTTTTAAAAGCCTCTGATGATCCCAGCTGAGCTGCGCAATCTTCAGAGGCTTTTTTTAACTTTTACTTTTAAAAGCATTTTTTCTACTGAAGGCTCTGATGATCAGGCAACTCAACTGGGATCATCAGAGCCTTTTAAAAGCATTTTTTTACAACCTCTTTGGCTGAAGAGGTTATAGAAAACATGCTTTTAAAAGCCTCTGACGATCCCAGCTGAACTGCATGATCATCAGAGGCTTTTTTATTTTTAAAAGTATTTTTTCTACTGAAGGCTCTGATGATCAGGCAACTCAACTGGGATTATCAGAGGTTTTTAAAAGCATTTTTTTTACCACCTCTTCAGCCAAAGAGGTTGTAGAAAAAAATGCTTTTAAAAGCCTCTGGCGATCCCAGCTGAGCCACGAGATCATCAGAGGCTTTTTTTTTTTTACTTTTAAAAGCATTTTTTTTCGACTGAAGAAAAAATGCTTTTAAAAGTTAAAAAAAAAGCCTCTGATGATCGCGCGGCTCAGCTGGGCATGGGAGGTGGGGGCAGGGATTTTTGCTACCAGTTCTCCGAACCACACAACACCGTCGCTGCCGGATCAGGTGATCTGGTCCAAATCGGGAGGTTTTCACCTCTGATTTTAAGCCCTCAGAAGCCTTGTGGCATTCATTAAAATCTCTCTCTTTCTCTCAAACTGTCTCAATATTAATGAGGCTTATTAGGAGGTTGGCCTCAAAGATGGGCTTTGAAAACATGTGCGTATGCCTATAAAACATAACTAAATAGGATGGCATAGCACTGGAATAGGTGGGCCTCCATGGCCTTCACAGCCAGAGAAACCTGCCAGGTTTTGTACCATGTTTCCCCGAAAATAAGACCCTGTCTTATATTTTTTTTGAACCCTGAAATAAGCGCTTGGCCCTATTTTTGGGGAGGTCTCATTATTTTGGGCGTGTGGAGCAAGAGGGGGCTCCTCTTGCCATCTTACCTGATTTCCAGCTCTGTGTTTAAATATTTTCGGGAAGGGCTTATTTTCAGGGGGGGGTGGAGGCTTATTTTAGCGCATGTGCTCAAAAGCCCGATTGGGGAGGGGAGGTCTTATTTTCGGGGAAACAGGGTCGTGTCCCTAAGAATGTATCTGAACTTCTCGTTGTCTCAACCCGCTATCCAAACGCATCGGACAATGTTTCGACCTGTCAGAATTTCATCCTTCCCATAAGTTGCAGAGACACAGAAAACGATACCTGGTTTAATAAGTGCTGCCCTTGTGTCCCCAGAGACAAGGCCTTTTTGCGTCGTTGTCTGAGAAGGTAAAAGTGACACTGTTCAGCCAACAAGTGGAAGATCTATTTATCCATCTCTTGTTTGATCTAGTCAGTTGTTATCTGGGGAACAGAGGCCAAGCTGCTTCTGACAGCAAGTGCATCTTTTGATGGATTCTCCTATGACTGCGGTAGGTGACCATTATTTATTTATTTATTTATTGAATTTATATTGCCATCTATTCGGCCAAGGCGACTTTTAAATGTAATTCTTTATAGGTATGTAGAAACTCAGGGCAGTTGAACATAGCCAATACTCCTTCGTTCTATTTTTCACACAACAACAATCCTGTGAGGTGACTTGAACTGAGAAGGTTTGACTGGCCCCAAATCACCCAGCCATATCCCATGACTAAGATGGGACTAGAACTCTCTGTCTCCTGGTGAATGGCCCTGGTGATTGGCCCAAAGCCATCCAGCCAGTTCTCATGAGTAAGGTGGGACTAGAACTCACTGTCTCCTGGTGATTGGCCCAAAGCCACCCAGCCATTTCTCATGAGTAAGGTGGGACTAGAATTCTCTGTCTCCTGGTGAATGGCCCTGGTGATTGGCCCAAAGCCACCCAGCCATTTGTCATGAGTAAGGTGGGACTAGAACTCACTGTCTCCTGGTGATTGGCCCAAAGCCACCCAGCCAGTTCTCATGACAAAGTTGGGACTAGAACTCACAGTTTCCAGGTTTCTAGCTTGGTGCCTAGTCATCTACATAGAAATGAGATGGCGAGAAAATTCCAAAGCTTAACCCCATATTTCAGTCAATCATACCAGTGTGGTGGATATGGCTGGACAACTGAAGCTGCTCCTTTTCAACATGAGTTACACCATCACACTGGGGGAGGAGTGGGGAGGGGGGAGAAGAGGCTTGCACCACCTGCTATTTTGGTGTCTTTGACCTCCTCTGTTGATGCCTGTGATCTGATGGATTTGTTTTTCCTTCTTCGTGTCCTGATGTTATTATGCTCTGGAAGGAAATCGTTAGATGTATTAATCTGAGTTTAATATTTTCAGATGCACACATTCTTCTGAACTACGCTCTTAATATATGGAAATAGACAGCTGGACAATGGGAATGGATCCTCCATGCCCCTATTATTACCCAGAGGTTAATTCTTCAACAACGGCAAGTCAAATTTATGACCCCAATTACTGTATGGAATGAAGAACAGCCCAAAGTGGATGGACTCCATAACAGCAGGGATGGGTGTACTGTTTGGAAGACCTGAAGGACCTGGTTGAGAAGAGCTCACCCAGGAGAAGGCCTACAGTGTGGTTGCTAAGAGCTGAGACCAGCCTGATGGCAGCTAATTAACCAATCAATCATGGAAAATACCCTTCGACAGTGGACTAAAGCCGCAGATATGCCTCTTCAGGCAAAATTTTGGGGGAACCAAAAGAGAAAATCCAGAGAGTTAGAGTTAGGAAGAACCTCTGTCTGAGATAATGAATGCCTTTGATGCCAACAAAACTTTTTAACATCAGTATCTTTCCCATATTTGCCTTTTGTTGCAAGAGGGTGATAAAGGTGCTTATTATCACATCTACAAAGGGATGGAGAGTGAGGGCAGAATGGATATTTAGTTGACTGTAAGACTGTGGGCAATACCAAAAGCTATACAAAAAGCATCAGAATGAATACACAAACACACACAATTTCCCTGGATTCGTCTATAACCACTTGAAAAGGAGAAGAAAATGGCTCCCCGTTTTCATCAGCTCTCATTATTCGTGGGTACGTCACAAAAACAGAGGCAAGTGCATTAGTGCGATCGGGCTGTCATGCCAATGTCAATGCCAAGACAGAAGAACAATTATAGAAGAACATCGAATACGGAGCTCAGCAGTCAACCGGCTGGTCTTTTGACTCCTTGAGAGCAGGTCATTAGCATCCTCTTGCAATTTAGCCACAGGGATTCCCAGAGAAAAAGAGCAGCTGAAAGGATGTGGCTTGGCTATTGTTTCATCTTTCCATCCAGCCAAATCTTCTTAAGAGCCACCAGATCTGTGTGGAGGTCCGCTGATGTTCCATAGCCGACTCAAGAGAAGTAACTGCCATTTTCTGAACTAGAGATCGCCATCAGGATGTCACTTGAAAGAAAGACCAAAGAGTGTCAGGGTTCCAAGTAACACCCCCCAATGAAATAAACCTCCTGTCATCGTTCCAGAACATGCCCCCCGCCCTCCAGCTGCAAGTAAAGACTCTGAAGCAAGCATTTTCAAAGTTCTATTTACTAGAATAGGTAAACTGGCACATCTGGGAAAACCCGAATCTGAGAGTTCTGAATTTTCCCTCAGTAAATCAAAACCCCCAAACCCATCCCCTCAGTCCTCAGTCGATCACATGCTCCAATCAACCGCCATCCCATCTCAAGACACCCCTCCGACCTCTCCTTCTCCAGATGCAGGATCGCCCTGAAGAAGAATCCTATTATGTCTACAGACAACCCCGTTTACTAAATCCTCCCTCCTACTTTCCCACACATGAGAAGGTGGCAGCATGGAAGCTTCCGGCCTAATATGGCTTCCAAAGCTGACACCTCCGAGGCTTGAAATTCCTCATAGTTCCATTTTATTAGAGATGTCATATTGGCACATCTGGGAAAACCTGAATCTGAAAGACTTGGCAAACTCTACCAGCAGAGTCTCCAAACATGGCAGCTTTTAAGACTTCAACTCCCAGAATTCTTCAGCCAGTTATGCTGAGGGTTAGGATGGGATTAGGGTTACAGGTTCAGGTTTGGGTTAGCTATGCGGACTGGGGGATTCTGGGAGCTGAAGTCCATAGGTCTTAAAATTGTCAATTTGGAAGACCCCTGTTGTAATGCAAGCTCTACCCTTTACATGTATGCATCACACACACACACACACAAGGGATGGTGTTTACAATACAACATCACAATGCACACTTCATTATTTGCTTTTCCTCTCAATCATTGACTCCCGTAATCACAGTCACTCTCTGGTGTTTATCTGCATAATGCTCAAAATTGCAGGTATTTTTAGATTCCCTTGATTACTCCCTGACCGAATTCCTCCACCATTTCGCTACCATTTCTCCAGCCTTGTGATTTTGTCATCCTCTCCTCCCTCCCCTTCATGTTTTATCCTCCCCATCTTTGTTGCATTATTAATGCATATTATTCTTATGATAAATTATGCCCTTAGAACGGGCAAAAAAAAAAAAGGGAAAAAAAGAGAAATCTATAAAAGAAAGAACAGACCAGGGCTTTAAACCAGCAGCCATATTTTTGAAAGGTATAGATTACTGATGTAAAGTTGCATGGAATTGTTTTCCTTCATAGTTTGCTAAAAGCAGTTTTAGTAGCCGAACGGGCTTTGATTGTTCAGTAAAGAAGAGAGGAGGAAAAAAAAATAAAATAATGCCTGATAGATTTGACTCAGAGATTTGATCCTGAAACTCAACATTCATCCTTGGTGCAAAACTGATAAATGCTTTGTTCTATAAAATAAATGTCGTTAGCCCGTTTTTCTTTGTGCCGGTGTGCATCCTGTCAAGCGGACTGATGTTTATTGATGTTCACCTGGGAACAAGACAAAAAAAAAAAATCAATTGAATGGGACCAAATACCCCATGAGAGATTGTACAGACTCCAACTTTAGATTGTTCTGTGCTGCATTTGAGCATTGATTGATAAAGCACAAAGCCTCTTAGTTACTGCTAGATATAGATGAGCTCTTAATTAAGTCATTTTATTGGGGAGTTACTCAGGCATCTGTCATCGATCCAGGTTTGTATCATTTGAAAGCTGGGGGATGTGAGTGAAAAGTCATCACCAAGGAGAGACTTTTTGTTACAGGTGTGAGGTATTTAGCTCTCATCAGCTAGCCATACCCTTACTCGGATTCGAACTTGGGCTGCCTGCATATTAGGTAGTTGTATTAATCTCTGAGCCACAAGTTCTCCTGCCTTCATCAGCTTGATCCAAAGCTCCTGATTGGAGATGAAAGGCGAAAGGGATGCAGTATGCTCCCTCTGCATTTTTTGGACCTTTTTAGTCTTACTTTCCATGCTAGAGTCATGTACAGTTCTGAATCTTTGGACTTAACGGTCTTCAAGGAACTCACTTCTTTAGACAATAATATTGATTGCTTCACGTCTAAGCTAGCTTTGGTGACATCATCTTCTGGCCAAATCGTATTAATAGCCCATTGTCTCCATGTTTGTTTTTTTTAACTGAGTATATTTATATGACCATCCAGTTGTGGTCACCATGATATAAAGAAGATGTTGAGACTCTAGAAAGAGTGCAGAGATGAGCAACGAAGATGATTAGGGGGCTGAGGCTCAAATATTCAAAGAATGGTTGCCGGAACAATTTATGTCTAGTTTAATGAGAAGGAGGAGGACTAGAGGTGACATGATAGCAGTCTTCTAATATCTGAGATATTGATCTCAATATTTGAGATTGAGGTGGCTGGATGGAGTTACTGAAGCAGTCAGGGTGAGCTTAAATGGACTCTGGGGGATGGTAGAGGACAGGAACGCCTGGAGGAACATTGTCCATGGAGGTCCTGATGGGTCAGACATGACTAACAACAACAAATATTTGAGAGGCTCCTACAAAGACAAGAGTGGATCAGCCTCTTCTCCAAAGCATTCAAGGCAGGACAAGGAGCAATGAATGGAAACTAAGGTTGGAGAGAACCAGGATTCTAATGCTGCTATTCTGACCAATTCGGAACAAAGCAGAACCGTTTGAAGATGACTTAGGGGGAAAGAGTTATCAAAGAGTTGATAGAAGTGTATATTTGGTATTTAGCATATGGCATGTCATACATGGACTTGCAATATATATTAACATTGCACCTTGATTAAAAACAGGGTAAAATATGAATGTTTTTTTTTTTAAAGATATATATTCAGATGCCAATGTCTAGGCCATCTAACCACTGAAATGCTGGAGAAGTGATAATTCCTAGCTTTTCAACAAATATGTGTAGATTGATTTCAAAGCTCTTTTGGCCTTGTCGTTCAAACAAGTGGCATGTTTAATCCAGTTTTAATAGGTTGATCTCTCACCTGTGCAAGGAATGACAGAGGGAAGAGCAAAAAAAATACCCACGTTGTAGAACCTTGGCAAGGAGCTCTAGTCCCATCCATCTCTGACAAGAACAGGTAACCTGGGTACTAAATAGTTTGCTGTTAGGTATTTTACCTCCACTGATTGATTGTACTTTCGGAAGGGTTATTATGAGCACCGGAGCTTAGCACTTTGGGAGTGATCTATCAGTTGGCCGTTGTTTTACAGTATTTGGAACTCAAGTCGTGGATGATAAGAAAAGATAAAAATTGAGACAGTCATTCAAGGCACCGCCATCTGTCACAATGTGTGTGTGTGTGTGTGTGTGTGCGCGTGCACAAACACACCATGGGAAGAGGCAGCTGGCTGACTGCACGCATCATTTCTCTTAAAAATGAAGACACTGACTTTTGTTCTCATGAGAGCCAGCTGCTTGAAACAATTCAGAGCAAGGTGACCAGGCTCTTAATGTGAGGAGAAGATAGAGAGAGAACGTCCAAGGAAAAAGAACAACTCATCTGGAGGGACTCTGTTGGGGGATATCAAATGGATGCTGGAGTGGATTAGTCTATGCCTTTCCATGAGAAGGCAGGGAGGGCTCCATGAGTTTTGTCCTGGACAATGCAATTGTGGCGGCCAAAATTGTGGAAACCTTTTGGGAAAAGTGTATTTTTTGAGGTTTGATGGCTAATAGCACCACTTGTTTGGAGGGAGTTTCAAGATAATCCTATTCCACTGCTGGAATGGCCTGGGAATAGCCCAAACCTTCACCCAATTGAAAATCGATGGAGCCAGCGAAAGAAATGTCTTAATCATAAGCGACCCAGCAATAAAACCCAGTTAATAGAAGCCATCATTCATCATCATTCATCATCCTCTGGGGGCTTCAAAGTCTGTGCATCACTCCCAGAAGGCCCTAGGCCCATCTCTGCCTCTGATGCAGAACCCTCGTCCGGGCCTTCTCCAGACTCCAGGACTTGCCCATGTTCCTCCCCAGCTTCCTCACTGTCTGACTCCACTGCAAGCTCCACAGGCTGCTGGAGGACCACAATACCAAGCTTCAAGAGCACCAAGGACACCACAAATGCAATTTGCTCTCCATAAAAGTGGTGGTGACTTTCTTCCCTCAGATAAACTATTCATCTGGGTCCATCTGCTTCCCTTGGTAGAACTCAGGTTCCTTCTTCTTCAGCATTTCATTTCTTAGCGGAATGCTTTGGGATAATCTAGCATGACAAACCAGCCATTCAACATCTTGAGAACGTGTCTTTCGGGAGACAGATGCTGCCCTGAAGCACTCATGCCAGGAATGGAAAAATGTCATCTTCTACTCAGAGATGCACCAAATGCTGCCCAGTTTGAAAAGAAATGCTGTCTCACTAAGGATGGATGCAGATTCCATTGGTTTATTGAGAATTTACTCAGATGCACAGGATCTTCAAATCTGTACCACTCACTCATCACAAAATCTCCAGAACGGTAAAGCCTACAGACTTGAAATTTGGCATGTATGTTCCTCTTGGCTTCTAGGTCCTTGGTAAGAAAGGATTTTTCAAAATGACTATCAGATCATTAATATTTCATATATAATATTATATTCACATGCTCTGATGCTAAGGAGTTGGACATTCTACTCCCCCTCCCCACCTGAAAGGAACTCTGTCCCAACTGCCAGTTGCCTTATATTCACACACTCTGATGCTAAGGAGTTAGACATTTTACTTCCCTCCCCACCTGAAAAGAACTCTGTTCAAACTGCTAGTTGCCTTATATTAATACGCTTTGATGCTATCCCTTTGCTAAACCGGGCGTGGGTGTGGCCAGCGGCTGATTCATCCGGCTTGCGGGATGGGACATTCTACTCCCCTTCCCCCTCTTTTCCAACTGCCAGTTGCCTTATATTAACATGCTCTGATGTTACGGCGTTACACATTCTACATTAAGTTTCAGGCTTTAAGTTTCAATTTAGCATGCCCGATCACATAGTTTCATAGCGAAGCACAGGTATCAGGCTAGTTTGGAATAAAGTTAACTTTAGAGGCAAAATTATCAGTTTCATGCAACCCCAATTTTCATCATCTGGAAGCAAGCAGTTAGGATTCCTCTCCTAGAAGATGTTGCCCAACTCGTGGTTCTAAAACAGTAAAAATCTTTCTCAATCAGTTTGCAGGAATCGTAATGGAGCTTAAATCTTAAACCTTCTCAGGAAGAAAACGTCACTCTCTGTTTTTGCTTTTCTCTTTAGCTCTCCTTGCCCATCTTTGCATGGACGTGTTGCCTCTGCTTTTGGAATTTTGCATCATCTGAAACTTTTCAAAAATTTATTGGCATGAGCGGGCTTTTTCTAGTTTTATGATTGGTTAAGGCCCTGTGGGCTTAAAGCAGTGGTGGGCTTCAAAAATTTTTACTACCAGTTCTTTGGGTGTGACTTGGTGGGCGTGGCATGGATTGGTGGGCGTTGCTGGGGAAGGAAACTGTAAAATCTCCATTCTGTCCCCAATCCAGGGAAGGTTCCTGCAAAATCCCCATTTCCTCCCGATCAGTTGGGACTTGGGAGGCAGAGAATAGATGGGGGCCAGTCAGAATTTTTACCACCAGTTCTCCGAACGACTCAAAACTTCTGCTACCGGTTCTCCAGAACTGGTTAGAATCTGCTGAAACCCACCTCTGACCTAAACTATAAATAACAGGCATTTGCCTGCAGTTCCTCAGTTCCATTTTTGAGTCGATAAATACTGTTGCAGCTATGCTGCTCTGGTTCTTGCCTACTGAAGCCCACTACACAACACAATTCAACTGGTTTACATATCATCTCGGGACCCCTTCAACTTGTCTATTCTGAAGGATCGAATGTACAAAGCTCCTGCCATTCTTTCTGTGGCTTGTCCTTCAAGAAGCCTGGGGGTGAATCATTGGCCCCCATGGAAAGGGCTCGCAACTTGGGCGTCCTCCTGGACTCACGGCTGTCTTTAGAAGAGCACTTGACAGCCATGACCGGGAGGATTTTTCAAAAGGTTGGCCTGATTCGCCAGTTGCGTCCCTTTCTAGATCAGGACTCTTTACACACAGTCACTCACGCCCTCGTCACCTCCCGTCTGGACTATTGTAACGCTCTCTATATGGGGCTCCCCTTGAGGAGCACTCGGAGGCTCCAACTGGCGCAGAGTGTGGCCGCGCGGGTGGTTATGGGAGCGACGTGGCGCTCCCATGTAACACCCCTCCTGTGCGAGCTTCACTGGCTCCTGGTGGTCATCCGAGTGCGCTTCAAGGTTTTGGTTATCACCTTTAAAACGCTCCATGGCTTAGGACCTGGTTATTTACAGGACCGCCTGCTACCACCAATAGCCTCCCACTGGCCTGTACGCTCCCATAGAGAGGGGCTCCTCCGGGTGCCGTCGGCCAAACAATGCCGGCTGGCGGCCCCCAGGGGGAGAGCCTTCACTGTGGGAGCACCTACCATCTGGAACGAGCTCCCCCCGGATATACGGAGGATCCCGGACCTGCGCACCTTCCGTCGCGCGCTCAGGACCTATTTATTCCAACAAGCCGGCCTGACCTAAGTTATTTTCTCCTTTTAATTATGAATTTTAATTTGTTTTAAATTATTGGGGTTTTAATTATCAGCCAAATTATTTAATTCATTTTATTCTATTTTAAACTTTTGTATTTAAATGTTTTATTTATGGCTGTACACCGCCCTGAGTCCCCCAGGAGTAGGGCGGTTTATAAATCTAATAAATAAATAAATAAATAAATAAATAAATAAATAAATAAATAAGCCTGCTTGGTTGTGAAAGTCACTAAGAAGTTCTCCTTCTTGAAATTCTCCTTGTTTATCCTCGGTGGATCCAGCATATTTTCCAAACCAGGCTCCTTTTTGCTTATCGGTGACACCAATAAAGAGCACAAATCATCTCTCACAGTTCTGGATACTATTGAAGGCAGGCCTTACCCAAATGTTCCTTGAAGCTAAGGACATTGCACTTTTCATGTTGCAACTGACTACATCTGTGTGAAACGAATTCTGTTAGCTCACATAACATTTCCTATTTTGCTAGTTGTAAAATTTTCATATCTTTTTGTCCTCTGTGAAGATGAAATTAGAGTTTGTGGCTCCTCTTTATTTCCATTTAACTCATGCCAAATGTGCAAATATGGTTAAGCCCTCCTATCAGTTCAAACATCTGCAAGCTAATATGAGTTGGAAGCATCCACTAGAGACCAATATTGTCCCTTTTCAATTGGTTCTGCCTGTATCATTTGGAGTGTCTCAACCTTTTTGTGACGCTTCCAAATATGCAAATAGCTTAATATACAAAAGATCACCCCACCACTCCACCATAAGCCTTGGTGGTGCAGCAGACTAAAGCGCTGTTAAAGTAGCACTTTGCTGCCAGCTGCCTGCAATTACTGCGAGTTCAAATCTCACCAGGCTTAAGGTTGACTCATCCTTCCATCCTTCCGAGGTAGGTAAAATGAGGACCCAAATTGTGGGGGCAATAAACTGACTTTGTATAAAAAAGAACACCACTTGGGGGGGCCAAAAGTCCTACTAAGCAGGTATATACAAAAGTATGAAGGCTATTGCTTAATGCATTGTAAGCCGCCCTGAGTCTCTGGAGAAGGGTGGCATATAAATCGAACCAATAAATAAACAAACAAACAAACAAACAAATAAATAGCAATTGCCTCAGTAGAGAAAATATTTGAGACATCTCCTAGAGCGGGGGGGGGTCAAACTCCAATTCATTGAGGGCTGCAACCTGGTTGTGTTTGACCTCAGGGGGGTCAGGGGGCAAGGCCAGGGTGGGTGTCACCAGTTCAATGTTACTTGTGTTGGGGGCGCCTCAGTGGTGAAGTCCAATTTTTTTTTACTACTGGTTCTGTGGGTGTGGCTTGGTGGGCATGGCAGGGGAAGGATACTGCAAAATCACCATTCCCTCCCCACTCCTGGGGGAATGATATTGCAAAATCCCCATTCCCTCCCCACTCCTGGGGGAAGGATATTGCAAAATCCCCATTCCCTCCCCACTCTGGGGCCAGCCAGAGGTGGTATTTGTTGGTTCTCCAAACTACTCAAAATTTCCGCTACCAGTTCTCCAGAACCTGTCAGAACCTGCTGGATTTCACCCCTAGGGAATGCTTGGGAATGCTGGGGCATCCAAGCATTCTGTCAGCAAAAACGGGCTCCCGAGCTCCATTTTCGCTGGCAAAGGCACCACTGCTATTTCCAAAGTGGCACTGTGGGCCAGATCTAAGTACCACATGGGGCCTCCAGGCCTTGAGTTTAACACCCCTGTCCTAGAGGAAATTCTTCATTAAAAAAAAAAAGGAGAGATATGATATTGGAGCCTCTCTCAAGATGACTAGAAAATGTTTCAACGAAAACCTTCTCAGTGAAAACTGGTGGAGGCTGCTGATGGACAGTTTGAAAATAAGATTGATAATCTAGGTGTCATTCAGAAGCTCCTGTTCTTTTTGACTGGTGCGTGAAACTAATGGATAGGGAGCAAAACAGGAGAACCAATGAGGAGAACCAAGGAGAGGCAAAATTTGAAGCTATCAGATGGGGTTGGCCAAAGTCTGCTTCTCAGTTGCCTAAGGAATGAAGGCTGATTTTTCTCATCTCATCTTCTCTTCCTTTTTTTCTTGGGCAATCTTCTAGAACCAGACTAGATCAGATCATGGTGTAAGCATTAAAATGATGGTCAGTGTCTTTTTTTAAAAAAAAAGTTTAGTAATATTATACTATCATAAGGAAGGCTGAGCATCAAAGAACTGAGGCCTTTGAACTCTGGTGCTGGAGAAGACTCCTGTGAGTCCCTTGGACTGCTAGGCAATCCAACTGATCAATCCTAGAGGAGATCAACCCTGACTGCTCTTTAGAAGGCCAGATCCTGAAGAGGAAACTCAAATGCTTTGGCCACCTAATGAGAAGGAAGGACTCCCTGGAGAAGAGCCGAATGCTGGGAACGATTGAGGGCAAAAGAAGAAGGGGATGACAGAGAATGAGGTGGCTGGATGGAGTCACTGAAGCAGTCAAGGAGCCTGAGTAGCGTAGGGGAGTAATGCCTCCTACAAAGGCAGCATTTAAGATCCAGCTGCTGCAATTACTTGCGAGTTCAATCCCAGGCAGGCTCAAGGTTGACTCAGCCTTCCATCCTTTATAAGGTGGGTAAATTGAGGACCCAGTTTGTTGGGGGCAATAAGCTGACTTTGTATAAAATATAAATATACAAAAGTATGAAGGCTATTGCTTAACGCATTGTAAGCCGCCCTGAGTCTCCGGAGAGGGGCGGCATATAAATCAAATTTTTTTTTTTAAAAAAAACGTGAATTTAAATGGTCTCCAGGGGATGGTAGAGGACAGGAAGGCCTGGAGGAACATTGCCCATGGGGTTGCGATGGGTCAGACACGACTTTGTGACTAATAACAACAAGAACAAAATATTATAACGGTGATTCCAATTATGAGGAAGCTTTGTGTCTGTAGTGGTTGGTGGGTAGACAGCCCCAGGAGAAATTCGGTGAAACAGATTCTATGTTCTGATCTCTACGCTCCAAATTCCAGGTTAATTAGAAGAATGCTAAAAATTAATTTGGATTTTGAGCCTGCACAGTTTTGCATTGTTTCAGCTCATTTGCATCTTCTTTCCTTCCTACATAAATTAATCTGTACTGATTAAACTGTTCCCCTGACAGATAAAAGAACTGCAAAAAACACACTCTTAATATGTTTGCTGGGTATATATGATAATAGTTACTGATACACACACACAGAGATATACTGACACATGTACCCCAGTATCATCTTTTTATACAGCTTTATGGGGAGACATTCCCACCACATTTATTTTCTTATGTGCTGAAAGAAGGAACACTGCTTCAGTTTCTAGACATAGGAAAATATATTAAGTGCTGATTGGTAAGCAATCATGTTAATTATGCTTAATTCTGATTATGTAGCCTTGCAGCCCCCTATCAGAAAAGGATACATACATGACAACTGCTGCAGAAATAAACCAACCAAGGAAATTCAAACGGACAAAGGGACAATGATAGAAGCATTTTATAAAATTTGAAGGGAACGCTAACGGAAGGATAGAATCAAGATCACATGAAGTATTAGCGCCGCTTTATAAAGTCTTAGAATACGGCATCTAGATTTGGTCAACATATTATTAAAGAAGATGTGGAGACTCTAGAAAGAGTGCAGAGAAGAGCAACAAAGATGATTAGGGGGCTGGAGACTAAAACATATGAAGAACAGTTGCAGGAATTAGGTATCTCTTGTTTAATGAAAAGAAGGACCAGGGGAGACATGATAGCAGTCTTCCAATATCTAAGGGCTGCCCCAAAGAAGAAGAGGTCAACCGAGCACCAGAAGGCAAGACAAGAAGAACTGGATGGAAACTAATACGAAGAGAAACAACCTAGAACTAAGGAGAAATTTCCTGACACTGAGAACAATTAACTAGTGGAACAATTAACTAGAGACTGGACAGCCACTTGTCTGGAATGTTATAGGGCCGTGATGACAAACCAATGGCACATGTGCCCAAGATGGCACACGGTGATCTGTCCCCCCCTTCAGAGACCCACAAAAACACAGCCAGTCGAGGGTTAAGAAGCACTTGGCACACTCCACAGTTCTTATCTCAAACTTGGCAGTGATATGCACACCGTTTGCCAAGGGCTTTAATAGTTCACACAAAAAGAAAATCACCTACGTAGCTTTGCCAAAATCCATTCTTTTAGCTCCAAAGACTACTAGATTGCGTTTTTGTTCGTCACAGAGATCATGAACCACCCTCCTGTCTTATATAGGCTCTGGGTGTGGTCCAGTGACTCATTGATCCTGTGACTCCAGTCCAGTGACTCAGGTCTATTCCCTCATGCGTCTCCGCAGCTGCTGTAAGCGTTTATCTTGCCTTCTTTGGTGTGCGTCCAGGAATGACGTCTCTCCCTCACTCTCATCTGAGACACCTGTTTCCCCACTACTTGGCTCTCTTTCAGCTGGCACCTGAGACGGTGCCAGAGGGGGGGGGGGGGGGGCTGGGAGATCTGGCTGGCTCCTCTTCCTCCTGCTCAGAGCTTCCTTCCTCCAATGGGATAGCCTTAGAGGACGGGGCCACAACACACGGAGCCATGTCGCCTAGCATACGTGGCATCTCCTGTTCCTCTTCTGGCGTGCATGCATGCTCAACAATCAGCTGGCCTTTTTGCATGCGGCAGTGCTGAGAACTGGAAGGGCTGCTCTTCCATTTTCCTGTGTGAGCATGTGTGCTGGCCAGCTGATCATCATGAGCGCATGAGTGCCAGAAATCTGGAAGACTAGCTGGCTGGGGCTCATGCGTGCACCGGAAACCGGAAGTTCATTTTTGGCAATGCGCATGCACCATTGGCAGCTCCTTTTCCAGATTGCGGCCCAGACAAGCGTGCACACTCCTTTTTTGACGCTCGGTGCTGAAAAGCTTCGCCTTCACTGCTGTAAGGTTTTCTGCTTGAGCAAAGGGGTTGGACTACAAGATCTCCAGGGTCCCTTCCAACTCTGTTATTCTATTATTGCATAATCCGATCAAGACGACTCTTATCCTTTTTCTGTAATGTTTTATGCTTCAGCATGGGTGGAAGAAATAGCTGGTGCAAGGCGCGGAGCTAGAAGCAAAACGTGGGCATTTGATGTTTTATTAGAGCTGCAGGCCATTCTTTTAATACATCTGCTTCACTACCTAAACTTGCCTTTTTTTAGGCCAATCTTTCCATCCATGCCTGATTCACCGTAGGTTTTGATGTAGGTCATCTTCTCTATTGTTGCACCCGGATTGTAGAGTATAATTTTCTCCCTCCCGGAGTCCATTGTTTCCTTCTCTTCTGGGCATTCCACAATGAAGTCAAGACTTCCCCATTTCAGTTAGCATTTTTTTGCTTGCCGGTTATAAGGGGGTTCAATTCTTTCTTAGTTTTTCTCTGTTCTGCTTCCTTCTGCTTTTGGCAGACTCTCGATGGTTGGGCATCTGGTTGCATGCTGCAAATACAATGGAAAGGTCAGATAGGTAGCAGATAGGTCCTGACAGGGAGAGAATTACATCCAGGCGACCTCTTCTCTGGATTCTTTATTGTTCTCCTGTCGTTCTCTTCAGTTGGTCTCACCTCCTTTTGAAGGTGTTTGATCATAGACTGCAGTGACCCTCTGCCACTTAGCAAAGTCTGCCTCTCTCTGTCTTTCTCCCTAAATCAGAAACTTCTCAATTTGTCAAGGGAGAGGGGGCTTTGGACCTTTGACTAATTGGATTGTCTTCTTCTGTGCTATCCAATATACTGATACCACAGCATCTCTTCCTTGGAGAAGATGTGCCTTAATTAGGCACATCTTTTAGTATTTTCTAGTTGTCTCCCTAGCAGTTTCACTTTGTTCCTTGAAAAAAAAAAATCTTCAGCTATCTTCTTAAGCCCTCTGACCAGGCTGGTAGGACTTCCATTTGAGTCATTATTTTTTTTTAAAGGGAGTGGGTGGGAAGATTAATCACTCTGACAAGTTTCTTTCCCAGAGAGTCCAGGGGAAGTAGCTTATCCATCTTCCAACTCTGCCCTATAGGCTGAAGATCTGGACGTCCATTAGAAAATGAGTGGAGAGCGGCAACTCACCTAAACTGATGATCTTGACTTGGGCAGAGGGTGGGTGTAGGGCTGCTAAACCATCTCTAAGACTGGCATTTGGAGACCCATGGGGAGCTGGGCAGAAAATCAGCCCTCTCCTGAGTTGATTGATCCATCAGAATCTTCCAGGACACATGGAACCAGATTGATGTCTCCTTTGACTTTTACCTACTTTCTTTGTCTTGTTACCTGCTTTAGCTCTCTACTCAGGTTATTCATGCCTCTCCCCTTCTTTCCAATAACCCCATGTACCTGATCCTTTTCCTGTGGAGAAGCCAAACCCTTTGTGAGAGATAGAGTGAGCCATAAAATATTTAATGGCTCCGCAAAGACGTTTGATGTGAAACAGAAAGAGTTCCAGAAAGCAGCGCTTGGCATGATGAAAGGCTCCCTGGAGAATTGAGAAGGCAGAAGAAGATTCGTTCAAGAGGGATACTAAATTACCTAGTGGTGCCAGGCCGGCCAATGTCAACGGCACATAAATTGCAACCCCAAATGAGTTGAATGCTTACCGTTGTCAGTCTTAGGTACTTAGGGGGTGTTAGATCCGAGAAAGTCCCTCAACCCTTCGCCAGCTTTCAGTGGCTGGAGAATGCAAGAAAAGAGCTTCTAATCCAACACAATGATCTTTATGTATTGACTATCTATGACACAAATACATGTATACGTTTGTAAGGTGCGAGGAGGAGGAGGAGGAGGAGGAGGAGGAGAAGAAGAAGAAGAAGAAGAAGAAGAAGAAGAAGAAGAAGAAGAAGAAGAAGAAGAAGAAGAAGAAGAAGAAGAAGAAGAAGAGCTATTCATTTGAACAAGTTCTACTTCTAACAAGATACAGATGACACCTCCTTAGCATTAATAAAAGACTCACTGAAGAAGTACATCAGGCCCCAGCTAGAACTTTAGTCAATGTAGAAAGAGTTAAGACCATTTTCCCTGTGTTTGATTATTATTCCAGTTTGTCAAATTATTTCCAGCTTTTCAAAATAAAAACGAAATCTGCAGAACTTGCTGAATGTACCTTCCCCCAGTATTCCCAGTTATTAGTTCAGAGCCTTTAATATATGTCTTTAATTACATTTGTGTGTTTTTATATGCTGTGTGCTAGATGGGCATTTTCAAATGCTTCTTTCTTAAACGCAACCCTGCTTCAGGATGATTTTTGTTTCTTCAGCGCCGAGAAGGAGAGACATAAATAAGTTATTTTTTTCCCCCCACTTGTTTCTAGAGGGCAAGACAAGTTGGTGCCTGTCCCGTGATTGAAAAATATTTCCATAATTTCCCAAGAAAAAGCATCCGTATCAAGACTTTTCCTTTTCTGGCTCATAATGAAACAGTTCTGGAGAGCTGGTACTTCTGTACACTAAGCATGGATTCATTTTTCTTTTCCTCTCCAAAACCAACAACTGAAAATGCACTGAAATCACCCTAGCTTAGATGGATTTTAAGAGGTTTTGAAAATCACCAAAAAGACATGAAAATAGCATCAGGTACTAACAGCTCAACGGAATCACGTAGAAAGAGCACAGAGAAAAGCAACAGAGATGATTAGGGGACTGGAGACCAAAGCATAATGGTTGCAGGAATTGGGTATGTCTAGTTTCATTAAAAGAGGGACTAGGGGTGACATGATAGCAATGCTCCAATATCTCAGGGGCTGCCATGAAGAAGAGGATGGTCAACCTATAGTCCAAAGCTCCTGAAGGCAGGACAAGAAGCAATAGATGGAAGCTAATCAAGGAGAGAAGCAACTTAGAACCAAGGAAGAATTCCCTGACAGTGAAGACAATTAACCAGTGGAACAGAAGTTGCCTTCAGAAGTTGTGGCTGCTCATCACTGGAGGTTTTTAAGAAGAGATTGGACAGCTACTTGTCCAAAATGGTATAGGATTCCCTGCCTGAGCAGAGAGTTGGACTGAAAGACCTCCAAGGTCTCTTCTGTTATTCTGTTATCTATCAATGAAGAACAAGATGTTGGAGATAATCCTTTGGAACTTGCAGAATTGAAAGATCTGGGGGTTTTTGAGTGTGCATCAGGGGTGAAATCCAGCATGTTCTGACAAGTTCTGGAGAACCAGTAGTGGAAATTTTGAGTAATTCGGAGAACCAGCAAATACCACCTCTGGCTGGCCTGGAGTGGGGTGATAATGGAAATCTTTCAATCTCCTTCCCCCAGGAGTGGGGAGGGAATGGGGATTTTGCAGTCTCCTTCCCCTGGAGTGGAGTGGGAATGGAGATTTTGCAGTATCCTTCCCCTGTCACACCCACCAAGCCACATCCACCAAGCCACACCACGTCCACCAAGCCACACCACACCATACCACACCCACCAAGCCACGTCCACAGAACCGGTAGTAAAAAAAAATGGATTTCACCACTGCTGTGCATGGCTGTGATTGGTGGTTCTAAGAGGGCTCAAATGGGCCCTTGAGGTTCATTTAGTCCATGAAATGGGAACAACAATGAAAAAGTAGATTTTATAGGTCTTGTACACTGTTTATTTTGTGGAGAGTTCTAGGATAAGAGTGGAGAATAGGATTCTCATTATTTCAGTAGCTCCCATGGATTTATTTGATTAAAGTTCCCAAGGTAGTAAGGCTTCAAACCAGAAGTTGTATGTTTTTGGCTTGTTTCACCCAAGGATTTTATTTTTTTTTAATTATCTAAGACTCGTGGCCATCTTCCCTTGGATTCTAGCGAAAGCTACTTTAAGCTTCTGTTAACAGAATTCTTCTATCAAGATTCTCCCCACTTCACTCAAGTGGCCTCTGGGGCTGGCTTTCTACAGACACTTTTAAAACTGCTGTGCTGAAAAGAAGGGGGAAAAAAAATATCCAACTGCTCTCAGCAACCCATTTACTCAAAGTTGCATTGTTTATTCCCTACCCACTTTTTCTCCAACTGACAGCCAGCTTCTTTTTCTCCATTGTGGTGGAGAAATAAAAGTAAAAGCTTAAAAAAAAAAAAACCTTCCAGGAAAAAAATAAAACAAGCATGAATTGTTGGCATCATGATGGAACTGTTCACAAGAATCCAGTGTGTGGAACATAGAAACAGCACTTATAGGACTCACAAAGTGCATCAGTGTTGACTCTGGGTTTTCATCTATCCATGATAGTTCCCCAGCTGGCTTGAGTGAGCCACTGTCTTTCAGTCACCCTACCTTACAAGGTTATTGAGATGGGGCAGAGACAACTTATCTTATTCACCTTGAGATCCAGAAGAAATATAACCAACTAACCAACCAACCAACCAACCAACCAACCAACCAACCAACCAAGGCAGCCTCATTGACAAATTCTAGCTTGTATGTTGAGTACCAAACAAACAATGAGTACTGGGGCAACATTTTCACATCAAAACACGTTGAGTACCAAATTCAATGAGTTTCAATGCAGTTGAGTACTGAGATACCCACTGTATATAGTCCATTTCTGCTTTTTGGGCTATCGTGGTGTGCTTTTGCTTGGCTGAAGAATGTTCTTACACAACCTTTTGCGTGTTGCGGGGTTGTTGCTACTGCAGTTGTGCGCTCGATTGTTACACACTTGAGTTTTCCTTGGCATGGACCACAGTGGAATCAGCTGCACTAAAATGCCTTCGACAAGGTGGAATATTGGAGAAACAGCAGTTTTTAAACCAGCCTCTTTTTTTTAAAAAAAAAACTTATTTGGATGCCCCGAAAAAGCATTTTGTCTGTCTTTCTCCACAAAATGTTGGCATGAGAGAGGAAGGAAACAAACAGCCATGGCAATTCTTCGTTTTCTATTTTGGCACCTGTCTAGGCACCTATTCTGAATGCTGATGTAAAATAAATAAATACACCAGCGTATGATTATCACATTTTCCAGGGGAAAAAAAAAAAAATCCTTGGTCTGGGTTAATATGCCTGCGTTTGCCAATTTGGAAGGGCCAATGGATGACCACAGAGAATTCCAATCTACAACTCTCTGTTTAAAATGGAAGCATCGGCAAAAATTGCAAATGTTATAGCCTGGGGGAGCACTATTAACAGCAATTAAGGAATTCAATAGCAGGGATCCAGGCATCTACATCAGTGGTGAAATCCATTTTTTTTTTTTACTACTGGTTCTGTGGGCGTGGCTTAGTGGGCATGGTGTGGCTTGGTGGGCGTGGCTTGGTGGGCGTGGCAGGGGAGGGATACTGCAAAATCTCCAGTCCCTCCCCACTCCTGGGGGAAGGATATTGCAAAATCCCCATTCCCACCCCACTCTGGGGCCAGCCAGAGGTGGTATTTGCCGATTCTCCTAACTATTCAAATTTTCCACTACCGGTTCTCCAGAACCTGTCAGAATCTGCTGGATTTCACCCCTAATCTATACTCCTTGGACGAGGACAACCATTGCTTTCTAGCAGGAATGACTCCAGAAGGATGTGGGGTAGAAGCCATCTGCTTGAGGGCCCCACAAAAAAACCCCTCTCCTTCCATCAAATCCCACAATTGCCTCTGAATCCATATTGCTCTCCAGAACCCAAATAAGTATAAATATAGATCTTGTGGGGAGCATCACACACCCCAAATCCTTTGGGTGTCCATTTTTTGCAGTAGAAAAGTGTAAGAGTGTGTGGAATGACTTTTGGGGAGGAAGAAATACCAACTACACAATGGGTCCTTTTACAAAGAGTCACTTTTCATGACTGTGTTTTTTTAATTATTATTTTACACCAGTCAAGTTGAGATTTTAACTCCCTTTCAGAGTTACTTAAGGTAAGGGCTACAAAATAATGGCAACCTATTGAAAAGAGAAAGAGAAAGTTGATGTGGCAATTGGAGAACGATACAGAGGAGTCATCTCATCTTCTCAACCATGACATGAGTGGCAACTAAATTTGATCAAGAAAGGTTAAATAAATAACTGGAGAGATTCTGGTTGATAACCAGAGTGGTGCAGTGGCATAGAGGGGGAGCTCTCGCCTCACAATCAGGAGGCTGTGAGTTCGATCCTAGATAGAGACAGATATTTCTCTCTCTGAGCACAATGAGAATATATTTGCTGAACAAAGTTCCGTATTGGTGACAGGAAGGGCATTCGGCCATGAAAACACTCTGCTAGCTCCATTCAGTTGCCCAGACTCCACCCCGCAAAGGATTATGGGGTTGTTAAAAGAAGATGAAGATTCTGATTGATAACCACCAGCAGAGAGACTCAAAAGATGACTTCGGGCCAACTGGTGGTTCTTGCTCCACTTTGACCTCAAAGGGTTTTGTTCTGGAGAAATATCATTGAGGAAAATGTGGTTTGCATGCCCCTTGGAGAAGGCATGAGATGTAGAAGGCTAGTAAAAAAAAAAACTATTTCTTTTTCTTTTTTCATATTTTGTTTTATTTTATATCACATTCAATTTCCATCAAACAGTGTGTGATCTGGGTACAATTATTTTTAAACAATCATAATCCACTTATTTGTTGTAGTATTCATCACAATAATGTTAGCAATATAATAACAATAATACTTAACATCTTCTTCTTTGACAACTCTCCATGTTAACATTTCCTCTTTTTATGTCTTCTTTCTAACTTCTGTTTCTGTTGTCTAGACATTGATAAAATGCATCCCATATCAAAAAAATATTCAGTTTCTTCCTTATCCTTAATAGCAAGTGTTATCTATCCATTTCTGCGCATTCTAATATTTTCTTAATTACATTCCCCTCTGACGGAATCTCATCATTTTTCCATTGCTGTGCAAATACAATTCTAGTTGCGGTTAGTATATGCAAAACCAGATATATAGTCTTTTTATCATATTTTTCCAGGAGGGAAAAAAAAAAACTATTTCCGTTCAGACACAGAGAAACTTCGGGTTATCCCAGAAATTCTACAGGCAACTCAGTCAAGTCCCATAAAGAGACATTCCTTCATCCAGAAGGAAGACGTAGTTTCAGGAGACGTAGTAAAGATGGAATCAGAATGGAAACTTTAGAACTAACGTGTACCGATAGGTTTTCATCGTTGATCTCTTTAATTGTTCCACCTGTTTTGGGCTGAAGATTTTAAAGGAGATGGATTTAGAGGTAAAACTAAGAACCACCCTAATTTTTCCCAGGACTTCCTGAACAGTCTTCTTCCCCAAATGTGAGACAAGCCAAGGGACAGACTTGCATGATACCTGGACCAAACCAAATCAGAAGGAATTTTATTTTACATGAAATGAGCCAGTTCAATGCAATTCGTACCAGCATTGCTTCCCACACAAAGAACATTTTCTATTCCTGGCACATTCACAGTCCTTCTTCAGGGATCCTGGGAGTTGTACTTAAAGCGTTCATGAAAACCTGGAATAATAGACTGTATGCTCATGTGCTGAATAAATAAAAAATAAATGCATCGCAGGTTGGCTCAGATATACCCAGCTGGAACATGGCGGCTTGACTCCTCTGGCCAATCCCAATATTTTGAAAAACTACCATCTCTTTTCTTCCTGTCCCCTCTTTTCTGGGCTTTGCAATCAGTATTATTTCTACTTAAACATTTTTGTTTGTTTTCAGTCTGCTGGGGTATTCTTCCTTCATCTCAGACAGCACTTATCTGTAATTTCTTCTCTCTTATATAACAGTCATTCTTTGCCAATGGCTGCAATGAAGAGGGGGGAGGGAGGAAGAGAGGAGGTGGGAGGGAGGGAGAGAAAGGGGAGGGAGAGAGGGGGGAGAGGGGGGAGGGGGAGGAGAGAGAGGGACAGAGGAAGGGAGAGAGAGGGGGAGAGGGGGAGAGAAGGAGGAACGGAGGGACGAAGAGAGAGAGAGAGAGTTGGAGGGACAGATAGTCAGATGGATGGATGAATGGATAGATGGATGGATGGATGGATGGATGGATGGATGGATGGATGGATGGATGGATGGACAGACTGATGGATGGACAAACAAGCAGACAGACTGACAGGCTTGGTAATTGTCATCAAAGTGTCCTTGATAGGTTTGGCTAGCAAAAAGGATTGATGGAAATATACTAGTCTTCCAAAATCAACCAGATATGCAGATCTGTTGGAACAATATTGATTGGCCTTGTTTTCTAAACACTAGGAGAGGCTGAGCCACGAGATCATCCAGAGGAAAGCATTAGTACATACTTTAAGAAGAAGGCCTACCTTCTTGGAAGGCCACCACAGATTGCTATTATGGCTGCCAGCTATGAAAGGCCTCTTGGTTCCTACCACTTTGATCCTCAAAGGCTTGATGAGTAGCTGGAAGCCACAGAGAAAAGGGGAAATGGCTCCTCACCTCAAAAGCAGGGACAAACCCTGACTTCCACAGCCTTCTGCCCATCAGATGTTTCAGAAGCGGCCTCCTCAGCATTTACGGGACTGATCTGCGAAGTCCAAGTTGTCTACTCTCTCACTTTCCCAGCCTTTTCACACCGCTTGTTACCATATCAGCTTGATGAAAACATTGTTCCTATCCTGTTTTTTCCAGGTTTGCTAGAGAAGACAGGTCCAACCCCCATGGAGGGATCCCCTGGAAGGAACCAACCCCCTCTCTTCTATCTCCTGCTCCTCCTTCAGGCTGCTTGTGCTCCAGAAAAAATACCCCCTCCCTCCCCCCAAAAATTAAATAACTCAATGCTCACTGATGCTAAAGCCCACACAGTTTCGGAGTGGAGGCCAAAGGCAACTCAGGGGTCTGATGCTTTGATCAGCACACCTTGATCCATGCTGATCTCCAACTCTCCTTTGTCCCTTGAAAGAGTGGCGGGAAGAGAGAACAAAAGACGAGGACTTCCTAAGCAAGCGATGAGCTTCACCTCCCCCTATATTAAATTAATTTGTGCGCAGGACTGAGGTGGGAGGAAGCAATTATCGCCTGGAATGTCAGAAGCCTGCAGAGGCTGGGATGTGAGATGATGACTCTACGTGCCAGTCCATACCCCTCGGGTCTTGCTGTCCACGTGTGTTGCATCATCCAATGATTTCTGATGTCACTCTGCATTAAGGTAGTAGAGCTCTCCAAAGAGTAAACGCTGTCGCTTCGGCTCCCCCGGGCTGCATTTTGTGCAGAGTGTGATTGCACACAGAGTGTGTTAAAAGGAAGACTGGAACAAGGCAGGAAGGGAGAAGAGCCACAGAGAGCAAGTGAAGTGAGATTTTGAGTAAGCAGATCTGGGGGTTAGGCATTGGTGAAATTCAATTTTTATTTTACTACCGGTTCTGAGGGCGTGGCTTGGTGGGCGTGGTGTGGCTTGGTGGGCGTGGCTTGGTGGGTGTGGCAAGGGAAGGATACTGCAAAATCTCCATTCCCTCCCCACTCCTGGGGGAAGGATACTGCAAAATATATACTGAGCCTGGATAGCTCAGCAGACTAAATAGCCTGCTATTAACATTCAGCTGTCTGCAATTATTGCAAGTTCGAGGCTCAAAGTTGACTCAGCCTTCCATCCTTTCTAAGGTAGGTAAATTGAGGACCCAGTTTGTGGGGGCAATAAGTTGACTTTGTATAAAATATACAAAAGTATGAAGGCTATTGCTTAGCACATTGTAAGCTGCCCTGACTCTCCGGAGAAGGGCGGCATATAAATGTAATTTTTTAAAAAAAATCTCCATTCCCTCCCCACTCCAGGGGAAAGATGTTGCAAAATCCCCATTTCCATTCCACTCCTGGGTGAAGGATATTGCAAAATCTTCATTCCCACCCCACTCTAGGGCCAGTGAGAGGTGGTATTTGCTGGTTCTCCAAACTACACAAAATTTCCTCTACCGGTTCTCCAGAACCTGTCAAAAACCTACTGGATTTCACCCCTGGAGTTAGGGTTGTGATTCTGGGCAGATCCTAGATTTCATAGGATCATAGAGTTATAGGGCTGGAAGGGATCTTGGAGATTCTTGTGGCAGGCGTCTTCATTACCACCTCGGACAATCTTTTCTTGAAAACTTCTTGAGAACCCACAACTCCTGGAAGCAAGCTGTTCCTTTGATGAATCGTTCTCACCGTCAAGGAAATTCCTCCTTATTTTCCAGGTTGGACCTCTCTCCCGCTGCTGAGCTCCCACATTGCTTCCTTGTTAAGATTTCTTCCTACCAAAATTATTCTAGTCCATCTGTTTCTTATTTCTTATTTATTTATTTTGTCAAGCACGGATTAGATTACAGATATAGGTATAAACATGATTATGAATACATGAAACAGATATGAATAAAAAGGGGATATTAGGACAGGAACGGTAGGCACACTGGCGCACTTATGCACGCCCCTTACAGACCTCTTAGGAATGGGATGAGGTCAACAGTAGACAGTCTAAGGTTAAAGTTTTGGGGGTTTGGGGAAGAAACCACAGAGTCAGGTAGTGCATTCCAGGCATTGACCACTCTATTGCTGAAGTCATATTTTCTGCAATCAAGCTCAGAGCCGTTCACTTTAAGTTTGTATCTATTGTGTGTTTGTGTATTGTTGTGGTTGAAGCTGAAGTACATTGACAGGTAGGACAGGTAGGACAGTGTAGCAGATAATTTTATGTACTAAACTTAGGTCAGACCGAAAGCAGTGTAGTTCTAAGTTGTCTAAGCTCAAAATTTCAAGACTAGTGGCATAAGGGATTCTGTTGTGGTCAGAGGAGTGGAGGACACTTCTCGTGAAATATCTCTGGACTTTCTCAATTGTATTAATGTCCGATATGCAGGGCAGGTTCCAGGCAGATGAGCTGTATTTGAGAATTAGTCTAGCAAATGTGTTGTATGCTCTAGTTAGTGTCAGCTTTGGAAGCCATATTAGCAATATTACCAGTATAATATTCCCAGAGAAGAAGCTATGCAAGATTAGGTTAACAACTCTTAATGCCTTTTTGGCAATGTTGTTACAGTGAGCTCTGGCACTTAGATCATTACAGATGAGTACTCCAAGGTCTTTGATTTTGATCTAAGGGTCAGCAAACTGTGCCAGCCTTTTCTTAGAGAGTCTTGTGCAAAACAGGATTTTTAAATTCAAAAGAAAGTTGAATACAAACGTTGCTTGTTTATCTTCTGCTTAAATCAAGTCTGTAATTTGTGTTGAAAAGCAACTGTCCGGGTCCGGAGAAGGGAGTAAGCAAGGAATTAGTCCGGATTCGATATATAAACACAAGAGGGCAAGATCTGCCTCCCTCCGCCCACCCCCTCCCCGAACACCTTTGAGACATATTTAGTTTTCCCCAAGCGAAAGCTGCCGGAGAGATTCCTGTATTATAGGCAAAAAACAATAAAGTAACTAGTTTAAACTTAACAGAACTAGGTCTGGATTCAGCACGGCAAAGCATGTATTATGGATTTAGACTTGTATTCTTACTCTTCTCATTTGTTGCTGAATACCAGATGCTCTCAATAATCTGCACCTTTTGGGCCTTTTCGTTACTGGAATGAGGAGATCAGATGCTAAACAGAGAAATTAAAAAATAACACCCCAGTGATAAGGAAAAGGTTCCCCTTGCACATATGTGCTAGTCGTTCTAGGGAGCGGTGCTTATCTCTGTTTCAAAGCCGAAGAGACAGTGCTGTCCGAAGACGTCTCCGTGGTCATGTGGCCGGCATGACTCAATGCCAAAGGCACACGGAACACTGTTCCCTTCCCACCAAAGGTGGTCCCTATTTTTCTATTTGCATTTTTTACGTGCTTTTGAACTGCTAGGTTGGCAGAAGCTAGGACAAGTAACGAGAGCTCACCCCGTTATGCGGCACTAGGGATTCGAACCGCTGAACTGCCGACCTTTTGATCGACAAGCTCAGCATCTTAGCTACTGAGCCACCGCATCCCCAGTGACAGGATGATACAATAGCTGGTTTGTGAAAGCCACTACAACCAAGGTGGGCTTCTTAATCTATTTAAACAACTGACTTGTGAGCTTAATGGATCGTGGAAACGCCCCAGACATAATTTATCTTGATTCCACCTAAAAACCAAAATGGCTTCCCATTCAAAATTCCCCTCCCATCTGATGGGGAAACTTGATGAATATCCTGAATATATTTTTATATATATATATATATCCAGCTGCTTAACTGATTTGCTATCCAAAGTTTTTTTTGGGGTGGGGGCAGATTCATCATATTTTCTCTTTAAATGGGAAGGAAATTTCAAATAGGATGCCATTGATTGTTCTTTATCTTTGGCCTGGTTTTCTTAAACTTCTTTTTCTAAATGATTCTGACTTTAGAAGAAAGGAGGGAGGGAAATCTTTACAAGATTTGCAGGAAAAGAGAAAAGCACCAATTTTCTGAAGACAAGAATAGCATTCAGCAAGATCTTTGAAACGGGGCAGATGCGAAGAAAATGAATCTTTATGAGGCAAATACACAAAACTGCATTTGGTGTTGAGATACGGTAAAATCTTCCGTATCCATCGTCAAGGACAATACATCACACAGACTGTAAGCTTCGTTTTTATAACTTTAAGTCCTAAACTGAATAGTATTTATACACAGAATAGATCCCGAGCTCATTTCTAACGGAGAAAGTTAAGTTGTTTACTCTTCCTCATGGGTCTGAAAAGGTTTGAAACCTGAGCCTAAAGGCATTTCTTTCAGGGCATTAATCCATTTATTCCATCTTATTTATTTTTTCTCTCTCACAGCTGCCAGGTGGTAAACAAAAACAGCTCCATTTTCGCTCTTCTACTGATGGCACCATTAAACGTTCCTTGAGCTTCCATTCCTCTTGCAAATTTCATTGGTGTTATGTACAAAGCATCCATTTCTTTCTAAGACCTCGTGGATTCGGCTGCCAATTCTTGTCTGCAGAAGTTTGGCTGAATTTTCAAAGATCCCGAAATGCAGAACCAGATCAATGGCCACCACTTCCAGTCCATTAAGGGAATGATATAAGCAAAACCATTTCCCCTAATTGGTGAACAATTTTTTTCAGTCATTTTTCTCTCCCTCCCCCACCCCCGCACAATGAGATTTTGATTTGACTGGGAGGGAAAAAATCTTCATTTCTCAGGGGTTGCTTTCCTATTTCTGAATTTATCTTAGAGTCTGGAAGAGATAGGAAGCACAATAGTTTGTATATTTTTAAGAAAGAAAAATGAAAACCATTGACTTTTAAAGGGAGTGATTCAGAAAAACCAGCAAGAAGGAAAATACAGTAGAGATTATACAATGGAAATGGAATTTGCATGTATCTTTAGTGATTAAAATAAGAGAAGGAAGGAAGGAAGGAAGGAAGGAAGGAAGGAAGGAAGGAAGGAAGGAAGGAAGGAAGGAAGGGTTAGGGTTAGGGTTAGGGTTAGGGTTATAATAAATCATATAATATCTATTTAGCATCAATACAGATTTAATTCAATTCCTTAACTTGTTAAATGTAGGCCAAATGCCTATTCATCTTCTTACTTTTTAAGCATAAACGCTTTTTTAAAAATAGATATCCTGAATTCATTTCTTGGTATCAGAAATTTCTTTCTGTTAGCATAAGATTATCCTTTTTGCCCTGCTCCAATCTTGACAGAGCCAAGTCTCTCCATAAAAGGATAAATTTTATATTTTAGGACTATAATCCAACATCGCATTTGCATCTTTGACTTACCATATTTCTTGTATTGTATTGTGCTATGATTTGAAACCAAAACAAAGCTACAGCTGGACAAGATTTTATGAGTTGAAGAACCCTAACATGTCTTACTATATAAAATAATCAGATACCCAACTTGAAAACATTTTTTGAGTGGTCCAATAGACACAACAGAATGTTTTCTGGTGGCTTAATTTATAAGGATGACTTAAAGTCTTAAGGATTTATATGTCTTAAACCTGGACCTGTTGATTTTCCACAGATTGGGGTCACCTATGTAACAAATTCTATTTTGAAAAAAATTCTTATGATATTCAATGATTGGTTTTCACTTCAAGAGTTCTGTCTCTTAAAGTGATCCTTGGATACAGATGCTGTTTGGTTTAGTTCAGAGGTGAAATGCTCCTGGCTCCTGGCTGGTTGTCATTACTTCCTGGTTTTAACCAGGAATTAACTTATTTTTTACCCTCTGCACATGCTCAGAAGGGTTTGCATATGCACAGTGGGTCCCCACGCACTTCCAAACCGGTTGGGAAGGTAAGTAGATTTCACCCCTGGTTTAGTTTCAATTGTACAAATAGCCTTATGATGACTCGTTTAGCAACTGTCCCAAATTATGACAGTGCTGAAATAAAGGACTTGCACCAGTGGTGGGTTTCAACATTTTTTACTTCCGGTTCTGTGGGTGTGGCTTGGTGGGCGTGGCTTGGTGGGCATGACAGGGGAAAGATACTGTAAAATCTCCATTCCCACCCCACTCCAGGAGAAGGATACTGTAAAATCTCCATTCCCTCCCCACTCCAGGGGAAAGTTACTGCAAAGTCCCCATTTCCTCCCAATCAGCTGGGACTTGGGAGGCAGAGAATAGATGGGGGCGTGGCCAGTCAGGATTTTTACTACCGGTTCTCCGAACTACTCAAAATTTCCGCTACCGGTTCTCCAGAACTGGCCAGAACCTGCTGAAACCCAACTCTGTACTTGCACTGTCTCAGCGTCCCCAGTCAATGGGGGAAGCTGGATTCCTTTAGCAATTATGTGATTCATTGAATGACCATGTGATTCGTTTAATGACCAAAATCTGGCACAGTCATGCGATGCTTCACTTAATGCCCTCTTTCCTTAGCAATGGAGGTTTTGGTCCTAATTGTCAAGAAATACCTGTAGATATTTCCAGCTGCGCGTTAAATCGTCATCAGAATATAAACTCTCAGAGCCTTTAAAACAAGAATTACAAATCAACCTATTTGAAGTATTTATTTATTTCCCCCAGGTGTTCCATGAGAATCCTGCCTCTGCTGTCTTCGTGTTTGGGTTTTTTCATCACATCAATTTCTCATGTGATTCTGGATCAAAATTTAATTGCTTGTATATTAACCACCAAGTACATCTAGCAGTTTTGAAGGCTGGGGGAAATTAATAAGGGAAATGGCTAGGCTGTATTTTCAAAAGATAACACAATCCTCGGTAGGAGATAATTGATGCTGCAATTAATACCCAGCATTTGTGATTGTGTTTTAAAACAGAAAGTCAGCAATAAAATTAAAGCAGATGGCTTTTTTTTAATTCCTCTCCTCTAATATGTCCTTCTTTCTGCACTTTCATAATATACATACTGTACTTAACGTGTTATTTTTACAAAGCATTCAATGGGTAGTTTCTCCCAAATGTATGTTTTTGTGTGTGGTTTTGGGCTGGTGTGCTGCACTGTGAAATTTAGGAGTTCCTAAGTCAATGTGAACTGTACTGCTACACTGCTTTGGAAAATGAGAAAGAAAGAAAGAAAGAAAGAAAGAAAGAAAGAAAGAAAGAAAGAAAGAAAGAAAGAAAGAAAGAAAGAGGGAGGGAGGGAGGGAGGGAGGAAGATGGGAATGAGAAGGAGGGAGGGTGGAGGGAAGATGAGAATGAGAAGGAAGGAAGGAAGGAAGATGGGAATGAAAGGGAGGGAGAGAGGGAGGAAAGGAGGAAGGAAGATGGGAATGAGAAGGAAAGAAGGAAGATGGGAATGAGAAGGAAGGAAGATGGGAACGAGAAGGAGAGAGGGAGGGAAGGAAGGAAGGTAGATGAGAATGAGAAGGAAGGAAGGAAGGAAGATGGGAATGAAAGGGAGGGAGAGAGGGAGGAAAGGAGGAAGGAAGATGGGAATGAGAAGGAAAGAAGGAAGATGGGAATGAGAAGGAAGGAAGATGGAAACGAGAAGGAGAGAGGGAGGGAAGGAAGGAAGGTAGATGGGAATGAGATGGAAGAAGGGAGGGAGGAAAAGAAGGAAGATGGGAATGGGAAAGAGGAAAGAAGGAAGATAGATGGGAATGAGATGGAAGGGAGGAAAGGAAGGAAGATGGGAATGAGAAGGAGGGAGGGAAGGAGGGAAGAGGAAGGAAGATGGGAATGAGAAGGAAGGAAGGAAGGAAGGAAGGAAGGAAGGAAGGAAGGAAGGAAGGAAGGAAGGAAGGAAGGAAGGAAGATGGGAATGAGAAGGGAAGGTAGGAAGGTAGGTGGGAATGAGATGGAAGAAGGGAGAGAAAAAAGAAAGGAAGGAAGGAGCCTCATTTATATGAAAACCATATCTGTTTTATTTTAGCAACAAGGAATATCTATCCCTCTTTCAATGGCTTCACATTGGAAGGAGATTAACTACCGAGCATCCTTTGAAGCCTTTTTTCTTTGCTTCTTCCTTCCTTCTTTTTTTATTGCGTGCTCGAATTGAATGCCATTTACCTCATTTAGCTGCCATTCTTTATTCTTTATTCAATGCTTCTTCCCCTTGGAGAGACGCGTTCACACTGATGCATAAAAAAAACCACCCACTAAAACTAAATCTCCGGCGGCTGAAAAACAGCTTGGGACATAACCGTGCTGTTTAAAGTGATCCCCGTAAAAGGTTATACTGGATGTAATTGGGATAAAACATCCCCCTGATGAATTTGCAACATACCAACTCATGTTGGAAATGTTTTTAAGGGATGGCTAAAAAATGAAACAAGAAAATCATTAAAAAAAAAAAAGAAGCCCTTTGGGAATCACCAATGGGACAGAAGTCCTGAATTGCTCAGATTCTCCTTCAATGTATGGATATTTCTCAACTTACAATTACAATGGAGCCAATGTTTTCTCTAGCTAAGTGAGTTGTTAAGGGAATCACTGTAATTATTAAGCTAGTAACATGGTTGTCCCAAAGATCCTTTTTTTTCAGGAGGCAACTGGACATTTCACTTCTCATTCAAGAAGCTTCATCAGACTCCAGGCTCATAAATTACCATATGTGGTGGACATATGCAGAAGCTAAAAGATATTGGACTAAAATCCACACATGGTTAGAAAAAAAAATGACAAAGAAACACATTGACCTTAAACCAGAGATATTGTTAGAGATTTTACCAGACATGTATAATGAAGAATTGATAGTTATTTATTCATTTATTTATTTAATTACATTTTTATACCGCCCTTCTCCCGCAGGACTCAGGGCAGCGTACAGCCAAAGTAAAAACACAATACAGCATGAATTTAAAAAGTTTAAAAGTATTAAATAATTTGGCCCGGTTTTGTTAAAAACCCCAAAATTAAAATACCCAATTAAAAATTTCATGTCAGCCCAGGCTGTTGGAATAGTAGAGTCTTAAGGGAACGGTGAAAGATACAGAGGTCAGGGATCCTACATATCCCCAGGGGCAATTCATTCCATAGGGCGGGAGCCCCCACAGAGAAGGCTCTCTCCCCCTGGGGGTCGCCAGTCGACACCATTTGACCAACGGCACCCTGAGGAGTCCCTCTCTGTGAGAGTACTGGCTGGTGGGAGGCTATCGGTGGCAGAAGGCGATCTCACAAATACCCAGGTCCTAAGCCATGGAGCGCTTTAAAGGTGATAACCAACACCTTGAATCGCACCCAGAAAGCCACTGGGAGCCAGTGCAGCTCGTTCAGGAGAGGTGTTACATGGGTGCGTCGTGTTGCCCCCATAATTACCTGCACGGCCGCATTCTGGACCAGTTGGAGCTTCTTCAAGGGGAGCCCCATGTAGAGAGCGTTACAGTAGTCCAGATGGGAGGTGATGAGGGTGTGAGTGACTGTGCACAAGGTGTCCCGGTCCAGAAAGGTCTTCTTTATGATCTTCTAAAGACAGCCGTGTATCCAGGAAGACACCCAGATTGCAAACCCTCTCTGTGGGGGCCAAGATGTCACCCCCAATAGTCAGCGATGGAACCAGCTGACTATACCAGGACGCCGGTAGCCACAGCCACCAGGAGACAGGAACAATTAAGTAAACAGGGTCGACCTGGGAGTAAGGCTTGGAGGTGATTGTCCCCTCCCATAAGACATAAAAGAGAAGTGAACCGGATGTAAATTTTTGCAGGAAGCAATTAGTTCATCTGGCCAATTCGAGATCTGAAAATTCTGTTTGTGACTCTGTGCCAAGTTTGGCCTTGCCCTGCGTCTGGAAATTAGCTCTTTGACAGCGTTCCACATGAGATAGGTGCATGTTGATAACCTTCCTCCGAGGGACTGTAATTTACAGCTGTAGGAATTAAAGAGGTTTGCTGGGACAAAGTTTGTGCTGTTTAATTTCTAAGGAAGCCTGGGTTAGGACAAAACTCATAGGAAAGTCTAAGTCCCTGCCCAGCAGCCACATGTCCATCACATGGCCCAGTTTAGCCTGTTGAGCCTGGATAGCTCAGCAGACTAAAGCCTGTTATTAACATCCAGCTGTTTGCAATTACACCAGTTCGAATCTCCCCAGGCTCAAGGTTGACTCAGCCTTCCATCCTTTCTAAGGTAGGTAAATTGAGGACCCAGTTTGTGGGGGCAAGAATCTGACTTTGTATAAAATATACAAAAGTATGAAGGCTATTGCTTAATGCATTGTAAGCCGCCCTGAGTCTTCGGAGAACGGCGGTATATAAATCTAATTTTAAAAAAAATCAATGCACCATCCCAACTGGAGATGCCTCCCAGTCACACCCCTCCAGGTGCACAGCAAGATGTCCTTGACTCTCAGAGAAAGGAATGTTATTATGACTACATATCACCCATGTTCCATACACCACCCCCTCTCCCAGTATTCCCACAGCACTCAATGTGGCAGACCTGAAGATCCAATGCGAAAGATGGCTTCCAGGCCTGACAAAGGTTAACTGATGGCTGTCAATAACTCTGCATTTTCTAGGATGGCGCTTTCAGGCCTGCTATCAATGTCTAGAGACGTTCTTGATCGCTGCACGGGAGAAAGTCGGCGAAGATATGTCTTCTGCTCTGGATCTCATCCATTGCCCATTTCTGGACTGTCAGAAGCAGGTGATGGCATGTCAGGAGGCTGCCATCTTTTAATCAAAGATTGAGGGTGGGACGGCTGAAACCTTTGCTCTGATTGGCATCCCAGCGGTCCACCGTGGGCTTCAATCTATCACGGATGGCTACACAGCTGGCTTTGGACCGAGGCTACAATCACCTGGGGAGACCCTGTTTTATTCTGTAAATCTGCTGTTAACCATTGACGGATAATCAAATATTCAGCGAGTGTTCGGAGGTCTCCGTTGTGCCTTTGAAAGGAGGATTGGCTCAGTAATCCTCACCATAGATTGCAGAGGTTTCTGCATTTTGTAAAAGCCCGACTTCTCATTTGTTAGGATTTTATTCAATATTCATTCATTAATAGCTTAATGCAGTAGAACACCATTAACAAACAGGCTTGTGGGACACTGGAATCTGTTGAATAATCCAATTTCTGAATCTCCAGTGTGGCTAATGTTAGTCAACCGTTTAGTGTTGTCAGCAGTAAACTGGGTTAACGTTAAAAAAAAAAAGCTGTTTAGCATTATACAGCTAAAAAAGCCCGATTAGCTGTGAAGGAGATCTAATTTTTATCTGGATGTGAACACAAATCAGTGTTGCATTGCCGCATTTGGTATACAAGATGTGCAAACAATGCGCGGATTGAAAATTTCTCCATAAAACCGTTTAGGGAGAATCAGCGGGAAGAAGGGGAGTAAATTAACTTGCCATGCACTCCTAAGTCCTTTACTCATTTGGGTAATGCTGCACAAACAAAGAATTCATCTCCACCGAGTTTTGTAGCAATGCACGTTCTCCTCTTGAGCGACTGGTTCCCTTATAGATAGTCCTTGATTTACGACCCACAATGGAGCCCAAAACATCTATTGCTGACAAAGTTAAGCAAGTCTGGCTCCATTTTATGATTTTTCTTGCTGCAGTTGTTGAGTGCATTTAGAATAGAATAGAATAGAATAGAATAGAATAGAATAGAATAGAATAGAATAGAATAGAATAGAATAGAATAGAATAGAATAGAATAGAATAGAATAGATTAGATATTGGAATGAAGGATAGGATAGGATAGGATAGGATAGGATAGGATAGGATAGGATAGGATAGGATAGGATAGGATAGGATAGGATAGGATAGGATAGGATAGGACAGGATAGGACAGGACAGAATAGATATTGGAATGAAGGATAGGATAGGATAGGATAGGATAGGATAGGAAAGGATAGGATAGGATAGGATAGGATAGGATAGGATAGGATAGGATATTGGAATTAAGAATAGAATAGAATAGAATAGAATAGAATAGAATAGAATAGAATAGAATAGAATAGAATAGAATAGAATAGAATAGAATAGAATAGAGATTTTGCAATATCCTTCCCCCAGGAGTGGGGTGGGTATGGGGATTTTGCAGTATCCTTCTCCTGCCACACCCACCAAGTCACGCCCACAGAACTGATAGTAAAAAAGTTTGAATTCTACCACTGCCACACAGCAACCATCATAAATATAAGTCAGTTGCCAACTGTCCAATTTTGATTACACAATCATGGAAATGCTGCAACTATTGTAAATGTGAAAGGAGTCATAAATCCTTTTTTCCCCCAGTGCCGTAACTTCAAAACCGTCACTAAATAAATGGTTGTACATCAAAAATTACCTGTATTTTGTACGCTGTGGACCACGTTGTGTCCCCTTTGTTTGAACAGGGTGCCTTCAAGTTCTCCCTTTTCCCAGTTGTCTATTTTCTTGCCAGGTAAATGGATCCTTGTTTTAACCTGCCAACTTGAGATCAATGCAACATATGTCTTTGCCTATCGATGTCACTCGACCTACCAACCTTTTAATTCTCACTGTCTCCCCAAATGTCGATATCAAATCTGACTTGTGGAAGCTTGTACGAGAGTCTAGAAAAGCCGGCCGCTCCGTTTTAATAATTTCAGACAAGAGCTGTTGTAAAAGTTGGCAAATGTGCTCTTCCTACAAACCGTTATCAGGAATTCTAGTTAGTCTGAATGTAGCTGTCATTCCTGGGGTTAGAAGAAGTTTTAGCTTTCTAGGGTTAAGATTTAAAGGCTGTTTGGCAAATGTTATTGGTGGTTCTGGAACTAGCAATGCTTTGGCTATTCCCACAAGGGAAGTTGTGTTGTCCGTGGGAGAGTAAAATCATTGCTTCCTCCACTCAAGAAAGTTTGGTCTAATGATGAAGGCACCCGGGGATAGTGTGTTGTTGTCCCATCCTAGGCATGAAAGCCAGCTGGGTGACTTCGGGCCAATCACCAGGAGATGGGGAGTTCTAGTCCCACCTTAGATATGAAAGCTGGCTGGAGACTTTGAGTCAAACACTGTGAGTTCTAGTCCCACCTTAAATATGAAAGCTGGCTGGAGACTTTGAGTCAAGCACTGGGAGTCTGTGAGTTCTAGTCCCATTTTAGGCATGAAAGCCAGCCAGATGGGTGACTTTGGGCCAATTACCAGGAGATGGGGAGTTCTAGTTCCACCTTAGATATGAAAGCTGGCTGGAGACTTTGAGTCAAACATTGGAAGGCTGTAAGTTCTAGTTCCATTTTGAGTCAAACACTAGGAGTCTGGGAGTTCTAGTCCCATCCTAGGCATGAAAGCCAGCTGGGTGACTATGGGCCAATCACCAGGAGATGGTGAGTTCTAATCTCACCTTAGATACGAAAGCTGGCTGGAGACTTTGAGTCAAGCACTGAGAGATCTAGTCCCACCTTAGATATGAAAGCTGGCTGGAGACTTTGAGTCAAGCACTGGGAGTCTGTGAGTTCTAGTCCCATTTTAGGCATGAAAGCCAGCCAGATGGGTGACTTTGGGCCAATTACCAGGAGATGGGGAGTTCTAGTTCCACCTTAGATATGAAAGCTGGCTGGAGACTTTGAGTCAAACACTGGAAGGCTGTAAGTTCTAGTTCCATTTTGAGTCAAACACTAGGAGTCTGGGAGTTCTAGTCCCATCCTAGGCATGAAAGCCAGCTGGGTGACTATGGGCCAATCACCAGGAGATGGTGAGTTCTAATCTCACCTTAGATACGAAAGCTGGCTGGAGACTTTGAGTCAAGCACTGAGAGATCTAGTCCCACCTTAGATATGAAAGCTGGCTGGAGACTTTGAGTCAAACACTGGGAGTCTGGGAGTTCTAGTCCCATCCTAGGCATGAAAGCCAGCTGGGTGACTTTGGGCCAATCATCAGGAGATGGTGAGTTCTAATCTCACCTTAAATATGAAAGCTGGCTGGAGACTTTGAGTCAAGCACTGGGAGTCTGTGAGTTCTAGTCCCATTTTAGGCACGAAAGCCAGCCATATGGGTGACTTTGGGCCAATTACCAGGAGATGGAGAGTTCTAGTTCCACCTTAGATATGAAAGCTGGCTGGAGACTTTCAGCCAATCACCAGGAGACTGGAAGTTCTAGTCCAGGCCAACCTTTGCTGCGTAAGGCCGGACTAGAACTCACCATCTCTCACTTTTTAGCCTGGTGTCTTAACCACTAGATCAAACTGGACTTCCTGGCTTACAGCTGTGTAAATCTTCTATCCAGAGATTTGATTTGGAGCCAATTCCCTTGACTCTCCAAGCTGAATTGACTTTCTCAATCCAATTAGGAAGCCGAATTGTCAAATTGGATCTGGTGTTCCTGAATAAGTTTAAGGGTTTCTGTATTTGTCAGGGAGCCTTCTTTTTCTAAAGCCATTGTAAAGAAAATAAATAAAAATGAATTGACCCAATTTAATCAAATTGATGCTTCAGTTGAAGCATGCTGAAGTCCGGAATTAAATCAGCTTGACTTTCTGAATTGATTGGAATAATCAGACTGGGCCCATAATTTAAAGGCGATTGGTGGCATTTTGTACAAACCCATTTTGCTACAGATGAATGCCTTGATCGTCTAATTCCTCACTGTTTCCCTCCCTTCATATTTCTTTTTTTTTTTATAATCTTGAATCCATTCTGCCATATCCATCTGCAAACTTTATTTTAGTCTGCAGGGAAGTTTGTACACCATTTCATTCTTTTCTCCTAATATAATGATTTTAATGCAATTTTGCTCAGCATGTGTCTTTTCATAAGGGTGACAGTGACGTTAAATTGTCTTTAATTCTTAAGAAGGATTATGCAAAGGGTATTCCCTTGAAATCCAGGGAGGGAGAGCGGTCTGTCAGATATTATAGATTTTTTTTTAGTGCTGTTTTACAACTGCATAAATAAACCAGGGCGTAAACAATAAACTCGGTGCAACAAATTGAGATGGTAACACATTGTGATCGCTTGCTTCCAGTTTCTTATCAATACATATATGTAGACATTATTAACCAAGTGCTTAAGGAAGGAAAGAAGGGCAAATTCGGTAGAGAGAATCAAATGTGAGCCATGAATCAAATTCCCTGGTTTGTCTTTACGGTTTGCAATTTATACACCAGCACAGTGGTCAACAACTAGGGGTCCATGAGAAAGTTTTGGTGGTCTGCAGAAAAATTATTTGCATTTTTTTATATTGCACTAAATCAGGGGTCCTCAAACTACGACCCCTGGGCTGGATACGTGCAATGAACGTTTGTGTTGCTGCAGAGAGTCTCCCCCTTTGGGGTCTTTTTGTGTGGGTCGGAGGGGGGCAGAAAATTCAACTCGGGGTCTGCTTCAGCCTCCTGGGGTGGGGCTTTGGGCGAAGGCTGGAGGGAAGGGCCGCTGGTGGCAAAGAGCCAGAGAGCCTTGTTCCAGTGGGACTGCATCATGGCCTGGAACTGGCTAGCCATCTCAGCCCGCTGAGCCTCCAGGCGCTGGTACCTGGCCTTGCACTTCTGCAGGTCTTCCCTCTGCTTGGAAAGCCTATGCTCCTAGTCCTCAGTGAGGTGCTTCTGCTGAGCCTCCTTCTCGGTCAGATCCAATTTGAACTGAGTTGTTTTTAGCCAACTCTTTCTTGTGGTGGCTGCTTAGCTCCAACAACTGCTTCCTGTTGGGGCCATAAGGAGCTTGGACATGCAGACAAGGAGGGAGGGGAGGGGTGAGTAGAGGCCGGCGAGATGCCCCTCAACATGAGTGACATCAAGTTGGCCACGCCCACCCAGTCACATGACCACCTAGCCATGCCCATCCAGCCAGTCTTTAGGCAGATCATATTAGTGGCCTGCGGGATTTAAAATTATGAATTTGGTGGTCCCTGAGGTCCGAAAGTTTGGTGAGCCCTGCACCAGCAAAGAACTCAATGTGAAGAAATTACAAGGTAGCAAGGAAAGAGTAGGAAGAAAGAAATACCAATAGAAGAGAATAGAATCGAAGACTCCTGGTGCTCTCTGAACTTGGTCGCTTTCTTGTAGATGTTTCATGACCCAGCTAGGTAGCATCATCAGTCCTAGAAGGGCATGGGGTTTGAGGAGGAGGAGGAGGAGGAGGAGGAGGAGGAGGAGGAGGAGGAGGAGGAGGAGGAGGAGGAGGAGGAGGAGGACTGTGGGGTCCTTTGTGCTCATTGAGCTTCGTTGCTTTCTTGCAGATGTGTCCTTATCCAACTACATAAGATCATCAAGTAAGCAACCAGCCTCAGAGAATATTATAGCTGCAACACGGTATAACCCAAGTCCAAGAAACAAGTTATTACCTTTTCACCAGAATATGAATGATTTGCACTATGTGGATATATGCAGAACTGTTGGCTCTTCTCAGCTGTTCCGGATCTGAGCACCTGAGTTTCCTGCTGCTGTCAGCTTTGCATATATTTTTTTTTAAAAAAACTTTTGCATTTTTTCCAGCTAAAAGAAAAGAAGGAGAGAGAGAGAGAGAGAGAGAGAGAGAGAGAGAGAGAGAGAGAGAGAGAGAGAGAGAGAGAGAGAGAGAGAGAGAGAGAGAGAGAGAGAGAGAGAGAGAATGCATGGAAAGCTCGAGGGACTATCTCCTTGCATCCCTCAAGTCCAGCATCTGTGTGCATCAGAGAGAATAGATAAGTTTTGACAAGGCCTTCCAAGAAAGACCGATGGATCTGTCTCCTGCTCCAACGTCTCACAGGTGCCATGCATGTATGCGTGAACTCACTGTGAGGTGTGCACACGCCACATTCTTTCGTTCCTTCCTGTCAGGCTTAATTGGCGGGGAGAGGGAGTTCTCTGACTGGAGCCAGCCTGTAATTTATGGAGGCACTTTCCCTGCAGAGTAATAACAGCTCTCCGTTGGATCAGGAGGGGGCTACGATGAGTGTCAAGGAAACAAGGTAGCAAGAAAGAGAAAGAGAGAGGGAAAAAAAGAAATGCAATAGAGCTTCTGTCTCGCTTTCTCTGTCTCTGTCTCTGTCTCTGTCTCTGTCTCTGTCTCTGTCTCTCTGTCTCTCTGTCTCTCTCTCTCTCTCTCTGTGTCTCCTTTCTGTCTCTCTCTTTCTTTCTCTCTCTCTCTCTCTCTCTCTTTGTGTCTCTGTCTCTCTCTCTTTCTCTCTCCATCTCTCTGTCTATCTCTGTCTCTCTCTTTCTTTCTCTCTCTCTCTCTCTCTCTCCCTCTCTCTCCCCCGCCCTCCCCACCTCTTTATCATTCGGCATGTTTAGGAGGGCTTCCTTCGTGTATGCAGCTAAAAATATTTGATTCAGGAGCTTCACTGTGTCAGAAATGTCTTGCTAATGCGTCTCTCTGTCTCTCTCTCTCTCTCTCTCTGTCTCTCTCTCTGTGTCTCTGTCTCTCTCTCTCTCTCTGTGTCTCTGTCTCTCTCATAGACCCAAATCTTACCTTCCTTCATTTTTATTTTCCTATCTCAACTGGGTTAGAGAAGGATAGCCAAGCACCTGGATGCCTCTGGTCAGTGGTGGGATTCAAATAATTTAACAACCGGTTCTCTGCCCTAATGACCAGCTGGTGGTCATGTGACCGTGTGGGTATGGCCAACTCAACATCACTCTTGTCGATGGGCGCTTCGCCTTAGCTGTTACAATGTAATAAGGGTTAACCAGAGAGGCATTTATCAATCAAATTAGGACAGCCACCCATCTCATCAAAGGCCACTCAACGCAACACACAATACTGGTTGTTTCTGTCCATCCAATGAGATTGAAGCTAGAAGTTTCAAAGATGAAGAGCTTGTTCAAGAATCCGGCCACCCGCTGACTCTGAACAAGGTCAATTAAGCACTTAGAAATAATCTAAGATGTTTAATTGGAGATTATATACTGAATCAGAATCAACTGTTTCATTGCTGTCAACAGTTGATTTTGGACTCACTGCCAGCAAAAGCTACTGGATGGGAATTTTCTATTTTCTCTGGGGAAATTTTTACAGTTGAAGTAACTTAATTTTACTATGAATTGAGATAATAGCATTTCATCATCCTTGTGGTCTTCCTCCTCCTCAACCAAAGCTTTTCACCTGACGATAGCCATAATTCAGAATGTTGGGTGGGATGGACACAGGTTGAATGAATATCTGCTGCAATCTCTCTAATCAAACATGAATTATGAAACAGCTATGCCCGTTAAATTTGCATGATCTTCCTCTGGTTGTGATCGCATGAACTGAAAATCCCATGATTGGAGCTGCAGACTTAGCTTAGCAAACTAAGAGAGATTTTAAGTTCTTGAGAACTTACAGTAATGGTCACGACACTTATTGGGCAATGTTTTAATTTAGAATAGAATAGAATAACAGAGTTGGAAGGGACCTTGGAGGTCTTCTAGTCCAACCCCCTGCTTAGGCAGGAAACCCTACACCACCTCAGACAAATGGTTATCCAATATCTTCTTACAAATGTCCAGTATTGGAGCATTTGCAACTTCTGGAGGCAAGTTGTTCCACTGATCAATTGTTCTAACTGTCAGGAAATTCCTCCTTAGTTCTAAGTTGCTTCTCTCCTTGATGGGTTTCCACCCATTGCTTCTTGTCCTGCCCTCAGGTGCTTTGGAGAATAGATTGAGTCCCTCTTCTTTGTGGAAGCCCCTGAGATTTTGGAACACTGCTATCATGTCACCCCTAGTCCTTCTTTTCATCAAACTAGACATATCCAGTTCCAGCAACCATTCTTCATATGTTTTAGCCTCTAGTCCCCTAATCATCTTTGTTGTTCTTCTCTGCACTCTTTTTAGAGTCTCGACATCTTTTTAACATCGTGGCAACCTGGTCAACTCCTGGAAGCCAAGGTTTGATGCTCTTGTCTGACTTGTTGGAGTTCTTGATCAAGTTACTACCTTGACAATCTGACCTCAGGGGCCTCAGATAAGAAGATCAACTATGGCTCCAAATTTGGGTCTTCGCCTTCATTTCAGAGGTGGGTTTCATCAGGTTCTGACCAGTTCTGGAGAACCAGTGGTGGAAATTTTGAGTAGTTCGGAGAACCAGTAGTAAAAATTCTGACTGGCCCCGCCCCCATCTATTCTCTGCTTCCCAAGTCCCAGCTGATTGGGAGGAAATGCAGTATCCTTCCCTGCCATGCCCACCAAGCCACGCCCACCAAGCCGTGTCACGCCCACCACGCCACACCTACAGAACCGGTGGTAAAAAAAAATTGAACCCCACCACTGCTCCATTTGATCTGATTATCCTGGCCTTCTCCCCTTCCCTACATTGCAATCAGCCCTTCCAGCTTCCTAATCAATGCCAAAGATCAGTTTTTCACACCTTTGAAGTAATCAATAATAAAAGAAAAAAAAAAAAAGAAAAGCACCAGAGATTAAAGGGACCTCTTTGCAGCCATCAGTCAGTGCCATTTACACAGGTGGCTGTCAGTCTACAAATGGGGTGGTGAGGGGGGGGGGGAGAAAGAGAGATGATGTAAACCAATCGTGTCAGGTCGTTTTTTTTTTAAAAAAAAACACTCTTTACAAATCGTTGCAGTGAATAACTCTCTGCCTGTATTTATCCCTTTCCAAATTGTCTCTAAGCTAAAGTTATCCATCTTCCTTCGCTACCACAGCCCCGTCAGCTTAAGCAGACACCTCATTATTTTGCATCTGTACACACAGCCAGGAGGATGAGACGGGCACTGCAGATGGAAGTCAATCCCCAGTGTGTCACTTCAGATTTCAATCAACGGCACAAGGTGGCTTCGGCAAACGGCTAACCCAACCATGCCCCTTGGAGTTGTAAGCTGAGGACCTTTTAATTGTAAGGCCACACCCGGAATGCTGCAACCAATTTTGATCAGCCTACTACAAAAATAAGAAGAGGTTGAAACTTTGGAAAAAGTTCAGAGAAGAGCGACTAAGATGATCAAAGGCCTGGGGACTAAAACATCGGAAGAACGGCTGGAGGATTTGGGACTGGCTAGTCTAGAGAAAAGAAGAATTAAGGGTGACACAAAAGCAGCATTGCAGTATTTATGGGGCTGCCATGAAGAGGGGGGGGGAGTCAAATTATTATTCTCTTTCTTGTAGGACAAGAAACAACGGTTGGAAACTAATCAAAGAGAGAAGCAACTTGGAATTGAGGAGAAACTTCCTAACAGTGAGGACAATTAACCTATGGAACAGTTTCCCACTAGAAATCGTGGGCACGCCAACACTGGAGGTTTTTAAGAAGAGACTGGACAGTCACTTGTCTGAAATATATAAGTTTTCCTGCTTGAGCAAGGGGCTGGAATAGGAGACCTCCAACGTCCCTTCCAGCTCATTCATTCTATTAAAATTTTAAAAAATGGACAAGAAAGTGGATTACAAAACTTCCTGGAATAAATCAAAGCACCTCCTTCCTTCCCATCCAGTAGTGGGTTTCAATTTTGGCCGCTACCACTTCGTTCATGGGCGCGCACCAGAGTTGGGTTTCAGCAGGTTCTGACCGGTTCTGGAGAACCGGCAATGGAAATTTTGAGTCATTCAGAGAACCGGTAGTAAAAATTCTGACTGGCCCCGTCCCCATCTATTCTCTGCCTCCCGAGTCCCAGCTGATCGGGAGGAAATGGGGATTTTGCAGTATCCTTCCCCTGGATTGGGGAGGGAATGGAGATTTTACAGTATCCTTCCCATGCTGTGCTGACCAAGCCATGCCACACCCACCAAGCCACACCCACAGAACTGGTAGTAAATTTTTTTGAAACCCACCGCTGGCCCGTGCGCACAATGCTTCTGCACATGTGCAGAGACATCTGGGTGAGTGGGTGGAGCTTCCCACCCAGTTTGCCTGATTTGCCTGCTACCAGTTCGCCTGATTTGAGGTGAACTGGTAGCAACCCACCACTGCTCCCACCATGAGGTCATCTCTCGGTTCGAGCCAATCGGATGAAAGAAGACCACCTTCTCAAACATTCCCAGGGCTGGTTTTTTTCCCAGAATTCTCTGGGTTTCATGTATTTCCCTGGCAACTCGAGAGCTTCCTAATGCATTGCAGAAAATATAGCCGTATATTTTGCAAATACACAGACCCCCCCGAGTACGTAGGTTTTGGTGCACGTCAGTGGCGGGTTTCAAAATTTTTTTACTACCTGTTTTGTGGGTGTGGCTTGGTGGGCGTGGCAGGGGAAGGATACAGTAAAATCTCCATTCCCACTCCACTCTAGGGGAAGGATACTGCAAAATCCCCATTTCCTCCCTACTCCAGGGGAAGGATACTGCAAAATCCCCATTTCCTCCCAACTCCAGGGGAAGGATACTGCAAAATCCCCATTTCCTCCCCACTCCAGGGGAAGGATACTGCAAAATTCCCATTTCCTCCCCACTCCAGGGGAAGGATACTGCAAAATCCCCATTTCCTCCCGATCAGCTGGGACTCGGGAGGCAGAGAAGAGATGGGAGGGTGGAGCCAGTCAGAATTTTTACTACCGGTTCTCCGAACGACTCAAAATTTCCACCACCGGTTCTCCAGAACTGGTCAGAACCTCCTGAAACCCCATCTCTGGGTTCTTGTGTGCGTGTTGCAGCAGTGGTGGCTTTATATGGAGTCACGATTCGATGAAAATATGTTATAAAAGCTGGGAAATAATTAAAACCCTAATTAGGCTGTAATTAAGAGGGTTAATTAAAAGATGGAAGGAAGATTGCGCTAATATCAAGGAAGGCAAGCTGTGGCTTTAAGCTGACTCTCCCCCCCCCCTTTTTTTTTTTTGGCTTTCCTTCCGTGTTTCTGTGAAAATATTTGAACTGATCGGAGAAGCGCAAGATTTCTTGTGGTGGTAAATAGAACCCAACGGGGGGGCCATTTGCACCCTCCCTGATAATGCCGTGAAAGCAGCTGTATTTTGGTTTAATGTGGTGAAGCTGCTGGCCATTTCAGCTCGGTTACTGCGGCTACTTTGCGTTTCCACAGATGGAAGGGAATGCCCAGAGATGAGTCAATTAGCGATACTGTTGATCCACCCGCTGCAATTATGGCTTTGTTTTGTCGGTTCCGTCTGAGATTGTAATTCTTCCATGGTTAAAGAGACTGTTGGCCCAACATTCCTGCGGGCTAATATGGCAGAAAACCAGAAGCTCGGCCTAGTCCAGGCTATGACCATGTGGGCTCCCCGAAACTCAAAAACCATCGGGAGATAATCTGCCAGCCTTAATCCTCTCATCGTTCCTATCACCCATCTCCTCCCACTTATGACTGTATGACTTGTTGCTGGTATCCTTAAAATTTATATTGACTGTTTCCCTATCACTATCATTAAGTATTGTACCTTATGATTCTTGATGAACATATCTTTTCTTTTATGTACTCCGAGAGCGTATGCACCAAAGACAAATTCCTTTGTGTCCAATCACACTTGGCCAATAAAGAGTTCTCTTCTCTTCTCTTCTCTTCTCTTCTCTTCTCTTCTCTTCTCTTCTCTTCTCTTCTCTTCTCTTCTCTTCTCTTCTCTTCTCTTCTCTTCTCTTCTCTTCTCTTCTCTTCTCTCCTCTCCTCTCCTCTCCTCTCCTCTCCTCTCCTCTACTCTACTCTACTCTACTCTACTCTACTCTACTCTACTCTACTCTACTCTATTCTTATTCTATTCTATTCTATTCTATTCTATTCTATTCTATTCTATTCTATTCTATTCTATTCTATTCTATTCTATTCTATTCTATTCTATTCTATTCTATTCTATTCTACCCTACCCTACCCTACCCTACCCTACCCTACTCTACATTCCAATATTCTATTCTATTCTATTCTATTCTATTCTATTCTATTCTATTCTATTCTATTCTATTCTATTCTATTCTATTACAGAGAGAAGGAAACAGCATTTAATGTCAGCCCCGCCCAGAGCTGGTCCAAGCCCTGGAATACGTCTCCTCAATTTTGCTCCAAGCAAGGGGAGTGGTTTAGAAATTTAGAAATTGCCGCTTGCTTGTTTGTGTTCATCCTATTTCATGATCTGTGCATTTGTCCAGCTGTCTGGGGAGATTCTCTGTCATCCAGGTCACGGTTGTCCCAAAGGCAACTGGACTTTCTTTGCTTTTCCTTGAAGACATTTTGCTTTTCATCCAAGAAGCTTCTTCCATTCTGAAGAGTGGTGTGGTGCCGTGGTGGCGAAGCTAGTAGCACACAGAGCGATATGTGCACTGGCCACCTGGTCTTCCAATTTCTGGTGCACACACATGAAGACTAGCTGGCTGGTGCAGGTGCATGTGATGAAAACCGGAAGATCATCTTCCTGGCATGCCCATGTTAGGTTATTATTTCTAAAAAGAATAAAGGCTCTGTGTGTGTGTGTGTGTGTGTGCGTGTGTGTGTATCTCTGTCTCTGTCTCTTTGTGTGTGTGTGTGTGTGTGTGTGTGTGTGTGTGTGTACGTGTGTATGTGTCCATCTCTGTCTCTGTCTCTGTCACTCTCTGTCTCTCTCCCTCTCTTTCTCTGTCTCTGTCTCTGTCTCTCTGTGTCTCTGTCTCTGTCTCTCTCTGTCTCTCTCCCTCTCTTTCTCTGTCTCTGTCTCTGTCTCTCTGTGTCTCTGTCTCTGTCTCTCTCTGTCTCTCTCCCTCTCTTTCTCTGTCTCTGTCTCTGTCTCTGTCTCTCTGTGTCTCTGTCTCTGTCTCTCTCTGTCTCTCTCCCTCTCTTTCTCTGTCTCTGTCTCTGTCTCTCTGTGTCTCTGTCTCTGTCTCTCTCTGTCTCTGTCTCTCTCCCTCTCTTTCTCTGTCTCTGTCTCTCTCTGTGTCTCTTTCTGTCTCTCTCTCTTTCTCTGTCTCTGTCTCTGTCTCTCTCTGTGTGTCTCTCTGTGTCTCTCTGTCTCTGTCTCTTTCTGTGTGTGTGTGTGTGTCTGACTGTCTGTCTCTGTCTCTCTCTTTCTCTGTGTGTGTGTGTCTCTGTATGTCTCTCTGTCTCTTTCTGTCTTTCTCTCTGTGTGTCTCTGTCTGTCTCTCTCTCTCTGTCTCTGTCTCTCTCTCTCTCTCTGTGTGTCTCTCTGTGTGTCTCTCTGTCTCTGTCTGTCTCTTTCTGTCTCTCTCTCTCTATGTGTCTCTGTCTCTGTGTGTCTCTGTCTCTGTCTGTCTCTTTCTCTTTCTCTCTCTCTGTCTCTCTGTCTCTGTCTCTGTCTCTCTCTCTCTGTGTGTCTGTGTGTCTCTCTGTCTCTGTCTCTTTCTGTTTCTATCTCTCTCTGTGTGTGTCTCTGTCTGTCTGTCTCTCTCTCTCTCTGTGTGTGACTGTCTGTCTGTCTCTCTCTCTCTCTCTTTCTCTGTCTGTCTCTCTCTGTCTCTCTCTGTCTCCTTCACTTTTCATTTCAGCTTCGAAGTTAAATGTATCATTCCTACCCATGAATGCTTCTCTCTCCCTCATTTAATAGCCTTATGACTGAATGCTTCAATTTATTCACTGTCCTGTGTCTTGGAGCCAGAACTTTAGCAGAATTTATGCCCTGAGCTGTCTGGTTTTATTTGACTCTGCAACATCTTCAGAAGGAGAGGGGGGGAGGGGGCGAGGATGCAGGGAGTGGAGCTGTGAAAGATGCTGCGCAAAATAAACTTGTATTGTACTATAAATCCTCAGCCCAAATGGCAGGCCCAAAGCGAAGCACTTTACACAAGGAGGAAAGAACCCCTCTCATGCAGAAAAGGACGAGCAAAACGCTCCCGCTGGAATATGCAAGAGCTCAGGCTTGAGGTCTACCCTGGTCCATTTCAATCTTTAAGTCTATCAGTTTGTAAGAAATATTATTTCCATTATGGCTCCAGTAAGGAATCCCGAGAGGCACCAGAAGCTTAAAGTGAGGAAAAAAACCTTAAGATCAATAGAAGAGAATATTTGTAGCTCAGGGATGAACTGTGAGATCCCTGTCGGTCTCTGAAGTTGGTTTTCTTGCAAACGTTTCATAACCTAACTACGTAACATCATCAGTGCTAGAAGGGAGTGGGGTTTGAAGAGAGGGAGAGGAGAAGGAGGAGGAGGAGGAGGAGAACAATGGGGTTCTTAGTGCTCTCTGAGCTTCATTGTTTTCTTGCCGATGTTTAATCACCCAACTAGGTAACATCATCAGTGTGAGAAGGGAGGGGAGTTCTTCTCTTTCTATATACAAGTGGCCTGTCCTATCAGTGTTGGTGGGGGTCACCTTGGTAGTTCCTTGATTAAGCTGTTTACGGTTTGATTGTTTGGGTGGAGTCAGTGGAGAAATGTAAAATTTGTTACGGGTTCTGTGGGTGTGGCTTGATGGGGCGTAATGTGACTGGGTGGGCATGGCCAATTTTTTTTTTTTTTTTTTTACTTTTAAAAGCCTTTTTTCTACAACCTCTTCCGCCGAAGAGTTTGTAGGAAAAAAAATGCTTTTAAAAGGCTCTGACGATCCCAGCTGAGCTGCGCGATCATCAGAGGCTTTCTTTTTTCTTTTTACTTTTAAAAGCATATGTAGAAAAAAAATGCTTTTAAACACCCACCACCCCTGAGTGGAATCCACTGAGCAAGGAGTTGATTCTGATTCCCGAAACGACACTTTCCCATTCTTGGATTCTTGACTCCAAGGATCGATAAAACTCATTTTGCTACATCATGGTTTCTTGGCGTGTACTTTTGATAGACTACCATGTGTGTTTCCTTGCCCAGTGACTAGTTTGATCTCTCTCCCCCCGCCCCAGTGCATCGATTTGGGTTTCCGCATGGAACTGGGAATCAAATTTATGGATCTATCATTCTTTTATATCCTGAGAAATTCTTCTAGAGAAAGCTACTTCTGGATGATAATGAGGTGCAAAAATGGAAAGCATGCTTGCAAAAAAAGGGGGGGGATATTCGTGGAACCAAGTGCATATTAAGAATTTGTGGACTAGGAGAAGCTAAATCCATAAACAGCAGGCCCGAACAGCGTGATGCTAAGGCCTTTGCAACAACTATTGATGAAAACCAAGAGATGGGCTCAAACGTGATCACTATGAACAAGAATTTACAAAGGACCCCCTCCCCATGGGTCCATTTCAATTGACTAATTGCTTCTTTGTTATCATAATATTGACACCAGGAGCCCCATCCATCCTCACTGCAACCCAGCCAAAGTCAATAGACTTTTAGATAATGCGCTTGATCTGGAGCTTCTCTTGTGGCCTGTCAGCTTTCAGGGCAGTTAAATACTTAGCAGGGCCTGCTGGCATCGCAATAGAAACTTCATTTTAGGGTTAGACTCCATCACCTGAGTTCTCCACAAACTCACCTCAAGCTTTAAAGAAAAATAAAGGTGTTATAAACTGTTGACAATCTGTTAGGTGGTTGTTTCTGATATTTGCAATTTAAACATCTCTCTCTCTCTCTCTCTCTCTCTCTCTCTCTCTCTCTCTCTGTGTGTGTGTGTGTGTGTGTGTGTGTGTGTGTGACTCTGTCTCTCTGTGTGTCTCTCTATCTCTCTCTGTCCCTCTGATTTCTCTCTCTGTGTGTCTCTCTCTGTGTGTTTCTCTCTGTGTGTCTGTCTCTGTCTCTGTCTCTGTCTCTGTCTCTGTCTCTGTCTCTGTCTCTCTCTGTGTGACTCTGTCTCTCTCTCTCTCTCTCTCTCCTGCTGTCTTTCTCTCTCTTTGTCTCTCTCTGTTTCTCTCTGTTTCTCTCTCTGTTTTTCTCTCTGTTTCTCTCTTTCTGTCTCTGTCTCTCTGTCTCTGTCTCTCTGTCTCTGTCTCTGTCTCTGTCTCTCTCTCTCTCTCTCTCTCTCTCTCTCTCTGTCTCTCTCCTGCTGTCTTTCTCTCTCTTTGTCTCTCTCTGTTTCTCTCTGTTTCTCTCTCTGTTTCTCTCTTTCTGTCTCTGTCTCTGTCTCTGTCTCTGTCTCTCTCTCTCTCTCTCTCTCTCTCTCTGTCTCTCTCTCTCTCTCTCTCTCTCTCTCTGTCTCTCTCTCTCTCTCCTGCTGTCTTTCTCTCTCTTTGTCTCTCTCTGTTTCTCTCTGTTTCTCTCTCTGTTTCTCTCTTTCTGTCTCTGTCTCTCTGTCTCTGTCTCTGTCTCTCTCTCTCTCTCTCTCTCTCTCTGTCTCTCTCTCTCTCTCTCTCTCTCTGTCTCTCTCTGTCTTTCTCTCACTTTGTTCCTCTCTCTCTCTCTCTCTCTCTCCCCCCCCCCTGTTATTTTCTTCTTGACTCATCTGGGAAGAAACCTTCCCTAGTTGATATCATTAGTAGAAATGACCCTCCATGGCTTTTGGGATTTTTCCCTATGGGTATTTTTCTTTCTTTCTTTCTTTTTCTTTTGCATCCTGTTTTCTCCAGGAATTTAGCTAAGTCTTCATGCATTTCATTTCTGACCTCCCTCTCCTCCTACTTATTGACCAAATATATAGATCTAATTGTTGAGATGATCAGCTTCTCCTTCACCTTTGAAAGCAGGGAAAGATGAGATTATGAGATTTATTGCAAACGTTTTCAAGCAGGCAAAAAACCAGAAGTCCACTAGACCAAAAAAAAAAAAAAAAAAAAAACCAATTTCAGGAGCTGTCCGTGGTCCTGGAGGCAACAACCTTGGGCAACGTTCAACCATCACAATCCATTTGAATACTTGAAAATGACTGGCCCTGACTTACATCTCTAAGAAACTTATAGAAATGCTTCTTCGTAATGTCTTCATATTCAGGCATCAATCTGAAACTAAGTTCTGCATCCTGGCAGGTTAGAAAGATAAGAAATAGCCAGCTCAAGTCCATGGTCTTCCAAAGCATATATCTTAGTCTTCTTGTTGCATTTCATCTTCACACATCACAAAGATGACATTCATCCATCATATTCCACTTGCTTTATTACTTGTGCCTTGAGAATTTAAATGGAATACAATAATAATAAAAAACATCTTTTTAGCATCTTTTGAGGAGAAAGGCAAGTGACTTTTTACATGTTTTTTTTTCCTATCTGAATTAATAATTGCATTTATTCTATAAGGGAAGAATTTAGAATTAGGGACTTTCAGATTTAAAAGCTTCAGTAGCTTAAAGGGCTTCAGGTGACTCAGCTGTTCCTTACATAAAATGTGATGAAGTCTTGACAGCTATCTAACAAAATGAAATTCAACGGTGAAAAAAGTAAGGTTCTACATTTAGGCAAGAAAAACAAAATGCATAGGTACTGTATAGGTGGTACCTTGCTCAATAGTGGTGACTGTGAGAGGGATCTTGGAGTCCTAGTGGACAACCATTTAGATATGAGCCATCCATATGTAGCAGCTGCCAAAAAAGCCAACACAGTTCTAGGCTGCATAAACGGAGGGATAGAATCAAGATCACGTGAAGTGTTAATACCACTTTATAAGGCCTTGATAAAGCCACACTTGGAATACTGCATCTAGTTTTGGTCACCACGATGTAAAAAAGATGTTGAGACTCTAGAAAGAGTGCAGAGAAGAGCAACCAAGAGGATTAGGGGACTGGAGGCTAAAACATACGAAGAACGGTTGCAGGAACTGGGTATCTCCAGTCTGATGAAAAGAAGGACCAGGGGTGACATGATAGCAGTGTTCCAATATCTCAGGGGTTGCCCCAAAGAAGAGGGAGTCAAGCTATTCTCCAAAGCACCTGAGGGCAGGGCAAGAAACAATGGGTGGAAACTAATCAAGAAGAGAAGCAACCTAGAACTAAGGAGAAACTTCCTGGCAGTTAGAACAATCGATCAGTGGAACAACTTATCTCCAGAAGTTGTGTACATGCCAGAAGTTTGTAAGAAGAAATTGGATAACCATTTGTCTGAAGTGGGGTAGAGTTTCCTGCCTAAGCAGGGGTTGGACCAGAAGACCTCCAAGGTCCCTTCCAACTCTGTTATTCTATTCTATTCTATTCTATTCTATTCTATTCTATTCTATTCTATTCTATTCTATTCTATTCTATTCTATTCTATTCTAATCTAATCTAATCTAATCTAATCTAATCTAATCTATTATTTGCTTCTAAATCAGAGACTTTGCTTAAAAATCCACAAACATGTATTCTTTTTCCCTTGGAGACCAAGTTCGACTCTCCATCATTTCATGGTTGAATTCACATTTTCCACTGAGCCAAAATTATTAAATCATAGCCTGTGAAACAAGCCCTTGTTTTCTAAATCTTTTTTTTTTCTCCTCCAACTACAGAGTCTTTTTGGAATCTCACTTGCCTTTTCCAGGTCACAGCTCCACATTATCCAGAATTAGCTCTGTCCAGCCATCCAAAACTTTTCAATCCTGAATTGCATGAATTACTATTTAAAACCTTCTGCTACAGATGTAGTTAATCCTAACATCAAAATAACGTATCTCAAACTAAGCAGGTAAAATCAATCATACGCTTGTGCGAACTTGTGAAAGTGTTGAATCCTACACACACCCAAAAGACAACTTTGCAAATCTTTTACTTCTGCCAAAGTCAACACAACCACCACTGCCATTGTCCCAAAGATGCTTTTTTTAAAAAAATAATCTTTATTTACGTTTATCATTAAAAAAGATAACAAAACACCAAATATATAACAAATAAATCAACAAAACAAATAACATATATATCTGTAAATAGTACCTTAATAACTTAATATTCAGTACAATATATCCATGTTACATTCTGGGGGAGACAGAACAACCTAATTTACCTTTATATATCAGTTAGGTCTATCTGACCCAATGTACAATTTGGGCTAATTTTGACTCTTTGTGGCACGAGGAGGAAAGGAATCCACGGTTGAGGAAGACTTTTGAATGGTCTTCCACCTTCCCCCCACCCATCAGATGCTTCCTCCCATTCACCCACGTTCCTCAACCACCAGAAGCCAACCTTTGCGTCATGCAACCGCAAGTCGTCACCCCTTTCCCCCATCTTGCCGCAAGGCCCTTTGCATGATGGATGAATTCACGGCCACGCCACCTTTACTTCTGCAATGCTTAATTCATTTTCCCCATCGCTAATTTCTCTTCTGCTGCTGCGCACACAGAATGTAACCGTGTCTCAGCATTTTTGCTGCGCTGGGCACCCTTAGTCATATATCACCGTCTGCGAATCACATACAAATTGCGAGGAATGCTGACAAGAGGCTTCCAGCAACGTTAATCTGTGGAGATCTGTCACTACAGATGTAGTTTTCTTGAGAGCCCCTCCCCTCCCCCCCGGGGAGGATTTGAAGGAGCTAAATGGCCGCCTTGCAAAGTTCACCACCAAATCCCCTCTTTGGACCAACTGTGATTCTTTGCAGGCATTATCACACCCTCTGTATGAGTGACCACAGGGTTGCATCCCTGGTCGAACCCTCCAGGATGTCACATGGTACAGCTTTGAGTAAAATGCCCCCTTGAAGGATCTTGACAAAGCCATGTAGTTGTCAGCTTCTGGAAGCGATTTTTCCATCTTCTGGGTTTTTCTGGAATGCTGACATTGGTGCTGTTAGGAACTGATTATTACCTATCTTGTTGGATTGGCAATATATAAACCATCAATATAGCTTTAAGATTGCTGTATTGCATCATACTGTGTCCTGATTGGCTAGCTCTGTAGCCAATGTCCTTAAGAGGGAGCTAGAAACATGGTTTGTTTCTCTTTGTTTGTTTCTTTTTGCTCTCTGATATCTCTGTATGCTACTGTTTGCAAATCCAGAAGAACTATTTATTGTGAATGACTACAACAACTGGTAAGAAGACTTTGTTATTGGATTATCCCTGGACTGTCGTTTTGCTATCTCCTGCTTTATATGTGTATGACCTGGACTGTTTATTGGACTGGGCCTTACTATTTCCTGAAAGTAAACACAACTCAGTGTATCTGTGTGTTGGCTGTGTTTATTCGTAACTACTCTCAATCGTTTTCATGTGCACACCCTTGCTACTCAAGGGTTACCCTGAGAATTCCTTAACAGGTGCCCTGTTTCTAACTGGCAGAATGGAGCAGCTACGATCTTTCCTTCCACCCCTTTGAGTGGCAGTTGGTGAAATCCTTTGTGGTTTGCCACCAGTTCATTGCCCGTACATGTGCGGTGCACGCCAAATGCATGCTGTGTGCCCACGCATTCCCAGTGTGCACAAAATGCACACTGCACCCGGAAAAAGGAGGCTTGACAAGTTAAGTAGAACAGCTTGGGGGCGGTGGGGGGAACAGCTGTGCCACATGATTTAGCTGGTTTGAGCGAACTGGTAGTAAAAAAAAGCTTTCTGACAATCAGCTGTGCCGCACGATTTATATTCACTAGAAAGCAAGAACTTTCTAGCGAATCTAAATCGCGCGGCACAGCTGTTCCCCCCAATAGTGGGATTCAAGTAATTTAAGAACCAGTTCTCTGCCCTAACGATTTCTTCCAACAACCAGTTTGCCAAACTGCTCAGAAAGTTAACAACCGGTTCTCCCGAAGTGGTTCGAACCGGCTGAATTCCACCACTGGTTCCCCCCCTCGCTGTTCTACTTACCTTGTTAAGCCTCCTTTTTCCATGCGTGGCAAGCATTTGGTGTGCACCACGCATGCATGGGCAGCAAACTGGTGGTAACCCGTGGAGGATTTCACCACTGTCCTGCATCAAGCTATTGCAAGTAATATAGCAACACTCAGGTGACTTATTTAAGTAACCTGTCTCTGCTTTCATTAGAAAACTACCGCTAAACTTCTAATTCCTGATCTGCTTTTATGCAGAAAGCAGCTCTAATCCCGTAGCAAACCCGGGATGGGTTAATGCTATTTCCGAGGGACTTAACTGATCATAACCGATAGCAGGATTAGACACAAAGTTTGGCCTTTAAGAAGCCTACCCTCATTTTTATCATACAAGGGCAGTTTTCCAAAAAAGAGGAAAAATCTATAGACGTTTCCTGCCAGGCCAAAGTACAGCTCTTTTTACGAATCTCATTAGGAAACCAATTATATGGGTAACATCAAATCCCCGTGTTTACAAAAAGAAAATAGGAGGCAAGAAGGCAGATTTTTTTTTCTGAAAATGAAGCCTGTTTCTCTGAAACACCTTTGCTTTCATAACCCTCACAATAAAAATGCTCCCAGCAGAGTAAATGGTATAGAAAACCTAGTGGGAAAATTACATTTCATTTTGTCATAACCGAGGGAGAGAGGTGATTATGAAATCAGTTTGTTACATATACCTGCTAAAAGTGAGAAACAGCCCTATTTACAAACTAACATGTAATTGGAAAACATAAGAGTTCGAAAATGTTAGCTTAGCAGGAACGTTATACTTAGCTGTAGTCCTAATCATAATAATAATTCCGGAGCTAAACCTAACCTAAATACTCTGATTTCCTAATCCAATTAAAGCAAGAGTCTACTCATTAAGCCCACTTTCGGATTAGTGGTCTCTTATTTGATCTGCTTTGTCATTTCGTTTTTAACCGTTAAAAAAAAAAAAAGTAGGATCTGTTTCATTTAACAATAAATCTGAAGATCTGCACATAAATAAGACTGCAATCTCTTTCAGGCGTTATATTTCTTCTTTAGCCTCAGAATATTCTGGTAGAGTTATTCCCATATAGTAGTCCTTCACTTACAACCAGGGGTGAAATTCAGCAGGTTCTGACAGGTTCTGGAGAACCGGTAGCGGAAATTTTGAGTAGTTTGGAGAACCGGCAAATACCACCTCTGGCTGGCCCCAGATTGGGGAGGGAATGGGGATTTTGCAGTATCTTTCCTCTGGAGTGGGCTGGGAATGGGGATATTGCAGTAGTATCCTTGCCCTGGAGTGGGGAGAGAATGGAGATTTTGTAGTATCTTTCCCCCAGGAGGGGTGGGAATGGAGATTTTGCAGCATCCTTCCCCTGGAGTAGGGTGGGAATGGAGATTTGGCAGTATCCTTCCCCTGAAGTGCGGTGAGAATAGAGATTTGGCAGTATCCTTCCCCTGGAGTGGGGTGGGAATGGAGATTTGGCAGTATCTTTCCCCTGAAGTGAGGTGGGAATGGAGATTTGGCAGTATCCTTCCTCTGGAGTGGGGTGGGAATGGAGATTTGGCAGTATCTTTCCCCTGAAGTGCGGTGAGAATGGAGATTTGGCAGTATCCTTCCCCTGGAGTGGTGTGGGAATGGAGATTTTGCAGTACTCTTCCCCTGCCATGCCCACCAAGCCACGCCCACCAAGCCATGCCCACAGAACCGGTAGTAAAAAAAATTGAATTTCACCATTGCTTAAAACACTTCATTTGTTTCAAGTTACAACGACACTAAAAAAGGTGACTTATGTCCATGTTTCACACGGACGACCATTGTGGCATCCCCAATGTTCACATAATCAAAATTCAGATGCTTGGCAACTGATTCATATTTATGATGATTGCAATGTCATAAATCGCCTTTTACGACAAGCAAAAGGTGATTTGCTTCTGACAAGCAAAGTCAATTGGGAAGCTCACCCTAACCCGCAATCCCACTCCTGGCTGGCCCCACTCACCCCTCCCCTCCCTTCCCAGGAGTCCCCATGCGGCCCGTTTTGGATGCAGGTAAGTGCAGGGCACAATGGTGCAGGAGGCTGACTAGGCCACACCCACCCAGCAACCCTTCTTTAGCAAAGAACCCCTCGCTAAAATTTTTGAATCCCACCCCTGACTCTGGTTTACAATTGATCTCGGAGCGGTACAGCAGAAGAAGTTGGGGAAAAAAACGCCCTCAGAGATACAACGGAGGACATCAGCATTTCTAATTGGCATGCAAATAGTATCTCCAACATTAGCAAGGAAGCCTGGAAAATGCTCAGTCCTCATTCATATCTCTGAGTGGTCCCCGGTCTGCCTGCACCATTGACTGACGAGCAATTATAAACCGATATTTCTCTGCAAACGGAAGCCAAAACTATGAAATCAAAATAGATCTTCAGTAGACCTGGCTAGAACGAAGAGCAATTTTTAATCCATTTTGTGATTTATACTGTCTTGACTCCTGCTGTTGATATTTATATATTGTTTGCATTTTAACCATAACCTCTATTTTTTGGAACACATTCAGTTACTTAAAACTAATTCACAAACTATTGAAAAATCCATCCTAGTTGTATGATCCATTCTGGTTGTCTGATCCTCGTAAGCTTCTGTTTTATTCATTTTTCTGTTTTATCCATCCTTTTCGCCTTTTTCTTATTTATGGATCTTTTTTTCTTTTTTGAAAAGTGCTTAATAAAATTAAAATTATAATAAAACAGAGGGCCCTTTTTTTAAATCAGGCAGGTCAGCTCCCAGGTGAAAAAAGACAAAACGAGTGGAGTGTTGTTGTTTTTTTCTTTCTTCTTTATATAAAAAAAGAAGTGCTTGGTATAAACTGATATTAGGCTGGATGGCTTGTCCAAATTGGATAAATGTTGCAAGCAGAACCACAATTCATGGTGCTTTGACCATTGTGGCTGGTGGGGAAGATCTAATCTCGCTATACAATTTTTTTTTTCTCTCCTGTTTTGGGAAGATTACTCAATGTAGGATGATGTCAAAGACTATCAGTTATAGACCAGCAGATGTGTGATCTGTGGAACAGTAGCCTCCAGAAAGAAGCACCCAATTAACCTGGAATGCAACTCCCTCCTTTTCTAAATACCCACTGACAAGGAAACATGGAATCTGAATCACATGGCACGAAGTCTTGAATTAGTATATGCCTTTTCTCCAAGTCTACTCACTTACTAAGTTGTCTCAAAGGAGGTTTTTTTTTCCAAGAGGCAACTGGACTTCGTTTGTCCTTGAAGAGGTTTTGCTTCTCATCCCCGAGAAGCTTCTTCAGTTCTGACGGAAGGGTGGAGGACGGAAGGATTTATATTTCTTACAGTCCTCTGGTCATTAGCACTCCCTCTGAGAGTCGATGAGGCCACTTGAAGCTTCATCTGTGCCCTCAGAGTCACCTGAATAGTACAAATGAGTGTGGAACCTTCTTAGAACTGCCAAAAGGATTGTGTTGTAAACAGGGGATAGATGATGGCATATCCCTTGCTCTCTGTTAAGAGAGGGATGCTCAATCTTAATGTAGAGCCGAGGTGGCTCAATGGTTAGAGTGCAGTACTGCAGGCTACTTCAGCTGACTATTAGCTGCAGTTCGGCAGTTCAAATCTCTCCGGCTCAAGATTGACTCAGCATTCCATCCTTCCAAGGTGGGTAAAACAAGGATCCAGATTGTTGGGGTCAAGAGGCTGAGTCTGTAAACCGCTTAGAGAGGGCTGTAAGGCACTGTAAAGCAGTATACAAGTCTAAGTACTATTGCTGTTGCTAGATGGTTTCTTTGACCCCTCTTTCAAACTAAGCAAAACTTCTACAAGGAAGAACGAAGTCCAGAATCTCCACAGACACTTACTTATAGAGGTAGTCCTTGATTTATAACCATTCATTCAGCGACAGAAATTGCAACAGGACTGAAAACTGGTCCTGCCTCTGCGTCGGAGGCAGAGATGAGGCCAGGGCCATCGGGGAGTGATGTGCGGACTTCGGAGCCTCCAGAGACTGACAGCAGAGAGGCAGAGGAACAGGAGGAGCCTGTTCCTAGTGCACACATGAGAAGAGCTGCCAGAAGACAAGAGCAGCTCAAGCAAAAAGGACAACTCAGGAGTAAGGCCAAGAGACGATTGGTCCCTCCCATAAGGCTTAAAAGACCAGCGGCTCTTGGGCTCTTGGTCAGAAAACAACGTTGATAGATTTGTTTCCTGTTGTGCTGCATTTATTTCTTGTCGGTGTTTTCTGCTCCTGAACTTTTGCCAAGAAAAGCCTTTGGCAAGTTGCCAAAATAGATTAAGGGTGGTGATAAGGCTAAAGAATTGTGTTATGAAGCATTTGTTTTGAATTCGTTTGGACTACACTGAGAATGAGTTAATTCTCAGCTGTTCTAATAAAGTCTGTTTGTTTCGAACTGATTGTGTCTGATAATACCTACTAGGGCCTGGTTCACAACATTTTATGAATCCGATTATATATACAGCTTTCTGTATGACTCTGAAGAAAAGAATAGTTTTTTCTCCTAAACTAAGCCGGGAGCCTGAAGATAGAGCTACACAATTAAAAGCATCTACGGGAAAACGATAGGAACACAATTGGAAGCGAAATCTAATCATTAAAGAGTCCACGGAGCTTCCCTTTGAAGATTCATTGGCAACTGGATAAATCAACCTGTTCTCCCTGAATCTCCGAATTGAATTGGATTCAAGATATTGAATCCAATTAAGAGCCTTCCGATCAGCTGGAGGATTTGATGGGCCTCTGCCACATCGGAGCGGAAAATTCGAACGAAGCCCATTTTTCAGGTGGATTGGCAAAGTCGAAATTGGATCTCAAGCAATTTTGCACCCTTTATCTCTTAATAAGGCTGTCCTCTGAGCAGCTTTCCCAGGATCGGCCCTATTGCCACTCACATTTGACTGAGGGAGCAGATGTTTCTTCTACGGAAGGCCCATATAGTAGCTCAGGAGCCTCAAATGTTTCACCCAACATGTTGTTTGTATGTTAAACTAGAAAAATCAAAGCTAGTAGAGCTGCTTTATCTCACATTATCTAAATGCCCATGATGACAATCCATCCGGTCCTTTTCACACCCCCACACCATAAATAGCTAAGAGTTTCTGACAATTGAACCAACAGCTGGACAGTGGAAGAAAAAACCACTGCAATAGTCACAGTGTTGGCTTATGTCTGAGTATATTTACTCATGTAATAGGCCTGTATTATTTTTATCTTTCTCATCTGTTCCACTACTTTCTCTTACTGGTATCATTGTTGTCATTGTTATTACTGTTATTATGGTGATTATTACTTGATTGTTTTGCATGTACATTGAGAATTAATTATGCACCAGAGACAAATTTCTTGTGTTTCTAAACACACCTGGCCAAATCTTCTCTTCTCTTCTCTTCTCTTCTCTTCTCTTCTCTTCTCTTCTCTTCTCTTCTCTTCTCTTCTCTTCTCTTCTCTTCTCTTCTCTTCTCTTCTCTCCCCTCCCCTCCCCTCCCCTCCCCTCCCCTCCTCTCCTCTCCTCTCCTCTCCTCTCTTCTCCCCTCTCTTCCATTCCATTCCATTCCATTCCATTCCATTCCATTCCATTCCATTCCATTCCATGCCTTCCTTTATTCTTCTCTTCTCTTCTCTTCTCTTCTCTTCTCTTCTCTTCTCTTCTCTTCTCTTCTCTTCTCTTCCCTTCCCTTCCCTTCCCTTCCCTTCCCTTCCCTTCCCTTCCCTTCCCTTCTTTTTGATTCAACTTCCTGACTGTAAACACTCAATGTTAAACAGTTCTTCATGTGACCATGCTATCTGATTTTATTCACATATGACTGCATTTGGATTAGCATATTGTGGAATCAGTCGACTGTGGCTTGGCCAACAAGCTACAGTTAAACAAAGCATAGCTTAGCACTCTTACACTCTTTCTAAAGCCCTTCTACTCTAAGCCCTCACACTTTCTAAGACTTCACACGCTTTCTAAAAATAATCCCCTTAGCCATCTCAGGCAACACCACCACCATCATCACGTCCTGTGCTAAGCATATTGGGCTACAGAACAGTACAAGCATACTCCACAATGTTGGGTCTGCAACTACAGTCTCTGCATGAGTGGCATGGTGGCCTAGAGGTGGAGCTCTCGCCTCACAATCAGGAGGCTGTGAGTTCGATCCTAGGTAGACCGATATTTCTCTCTCCGGGCACAATGAGAATATATCTGCTAAAAAAACCTCCGCACTGGTGACACGAAGGGCATCTGGCCATTAAAACACTCAGTTCCATTCAGTTGCCCAGGCTCCACCCGGCAAGAGATTATGGGGTCATTAAAAGAAGATGAACTACAGTCTCTGCCTCCTTCCATTTAAGGCTGATGTTTTCCAGAACTCCAAGTTGCTTTCTTCCAAAGGATCCTTCCACCCGCCCACCATCACAACTGATGAAGCTTCTTGGATGAGAAGTGAAATTTCTTCTTCCTCCTTAAGGAAAAAACAGTCCAGGTGCCATTTGAAAAAGCACTTCGAGACAACTATGACCTGGATGTCTGAGAACCTCCATAGACATCTTCCTAAAATCTTTGGTGCCCGGTTTTTCTTCGGCCTTCCTCTTCTTCTCCAACCATCTTGTGGTATCCAATTGATTGTGGTTTGTGCTGGATGTTGCTCACTCATGCGGAACACACTGCCCAGCCAAACGGAGTCTTCATTCTGTCACTGTCTCAGAGAGTCTTTGGGGTTACTTTAATGGTGACATTCAAATTTTTTCCCTACCGGTTCTGTGGGTGTGGCTTGGTGGGGGGGAAGGTCCTGTGACTGAGCGGGCATGGCCAACTCGATGTCACTCATGGCCACATCCACTCAGTCACATGCCCCCCACCAAGCCACGCCCACAGAACCTGGTAGGAAAAAATGTATGTATGAGCATGAGAAAGGCTCATACTGAATGCTGTGTGGCAGAGAGAAGCCAAACTTTTCTCCCTCCATTCACAGCGGAGCTGCTACAGCCTGTTCCTTTAATGTAGTCCCCAGGAGGGAGGGGGCTTGGGGGTACCATTTTTTTTAAAATTTGATTTATATGCTGCCCTTCTCCGGAGACTCAGGATGGCTTACAATGTGTTAAGCAATAGCCTTCATACTTTTGTATATTTATACAAAGTCAGCTTATTGCCCCCACAAACTGGGTCCTCAATTGACCTACCTTAGAAAGGATGGAAGGCTGAGTCAACCCTGAGCTTGGTGAGATTCAAATTTACAGTAATTGCAGACAGCTGGAGTTAATCACAATGCTTTTAGTCTGCTGAGCTATCCAGGCTCCTATAAAGGGAGCATAAAGGGAGCAGCAGCTCTGCTGTAATTGGAGGGAGAAAAGACTCACCCTATAGGCCGGGGATGGGTGAGTGAGTGGGTCGAGCAGCCGGAAGGAGTGAGCGGTGAGCGGGCAGGTGTGGACAGGGCCAACCAGAGGTGGTTGTTACCGGTTCGGTGAACCTATTCAAATCGTCCCTACCGGTTCACATGAGCCAGTCAGAGCTGGTTGAATTTCACCCCTGGGTTACTTCTTTGCAGAATTTCCTCCTTTGTGACATGATCCCGAGATGAGGCATGGAGAATCCTTCTGAGAACAACGTTGTTGGAAGTTACTGATCTTAGCAATCATTCTCCGGCATCCACTCACCAGAGTGACTTCTCTAAGTCAAACAAGAGCTTGCATTGAGTTGGAAACAAACTCTCTTGTTCGGGACTGCATCCTAAAACTGTATTTGCCTTTTTTTCCTACTGATCATATTCCATTTCTCCCCCCCTTTTGCATTCATGCAAAGGACTGCATGAATGCAAAAGAAAGACCAAAAAAGAGAGAGAGAAATCAGTCCAAAGATCAGAAAGAAGTCAGGTACTTCTCCTTAAGATGTCCACTGTCCCCCCCACAAACACTGGCAAGACCACCTCTAATTCTCTGTATTTTAATTCAGCTCTGTTTAACTTGAGGAGAAGCTCTTCTCTGCTCCAACACAAGCTCTCTTCTGATGATGCTCTTTCCTCCATTTTAGTAATCGTTCACCTCCAACTGTAATTAGAAAGATGCTGGCATTGTTCCGCGCAAGATATTTATTGGCCAGGGTACCTTTGATCCTATTTAGTCTAATCAAGGCTGGCGCAAAGCTCAGGGCTGCTAATGCACTCCGGCTATAAACTATATCCGCAAACAGATGGACATTCCACGATCTCCTTCGTTTGCTACTATTAAAGGAAGCGGTTGCCTCTTCGCTTTTAACTTACAATGTAATTACCCGGCATATGGAAATGTCAGGGAAGGCTGGTGTCCTTTTCTGCAGGAACTTATTTTGGATGCTGCCCATCTTTGGTCCTTCTCAAGGATGTCATAAGCACCTGCAAAGGACCATGCGTGGAAGGCAAGTGGGAATTTTTAAATGTGTTTATGTTCAAATTTAGTGGCAGCTTTTAGGGATGATAACTTTCTCTCTCTGTCTCTCTCTGTGTGTCTCTGTGTCTCGCTCTGTCTCTCTGTCTCTGTCTCTGTCTCTCTGTCTCTCTCTTGTCTCTCTGTCTCTGTCTCTCGCTCTTATTTGTCTCTCTCTGTCTCTCTCTCCCCTCTCTGTCTCTCTCTGTCTGTCTCTGTGTGTCTCTCTTTCTCTCTCTGTCTCTCTTGTCTCTCTCTGTGAGTCTCTTTCTCTATCTCTCCCCCTCTGTCTCTCTCTCTCTTTCTGTCTCTGTCTCTCTGTCTCTCTGTCTCTCTCTCTCTTTCTCTCTGTCTGTCTGTCTGTCTGTCTGTCTGTGTGTGTGTCTTTCTGTCTTTCTCTCTGTGTATCTCTCTCTGTGTGTGTCTCTCTCTTTGTCTTTCTTTTTCTTTGTCTCTCTCTCTCTCTCTCTGACTCTGTCTCTGTCTCTCTGTCAAAGGGATCAGTTGTATTTACTTCTGGTTAAGAATGGACTCGTGCAATTGAAGGAGGTGGCAGTTAATGAGAGGGACATGTTTTCCCCCCTCTCCCTCCCTCACTTGAAGGAAGGTCGGTCTGACGGGAGATGCTGCTATGAGAGTTTCCCACTACATAAAGACAGTCGAGACTTGCATCAAATTGGACATGGGGTGGTGATGTTAGGATCCTGGCCAACTTGCACTTTTCCAAGTTATGTTGCTCCCAGCAGTAATTCAGCATTCAGTTAGTTACCCAGGTAGAATGCTAAATCCTTCGTGAAAGGAAGGGGAATTCAGAATAAGTCAGTTTCTCTTCACTGAAAGGTGTCTGCAATTCGGAAAACCTTCTTACTTGTTGCTGGGTGCACTCCTGTTCACCCTAGGCCCTGATTGGACCAAATCCTACTACTCTTATCTTCCCCACGGTTGCACTGCCATCCCTGAAGAGGTAGAGGAAGTGTGGTACTGCATAACATTCAGCTGAGTGACACAACCACCCAGGTGGCCCTGTGAAAAATCTACTCAGCCATCCCAGGTAGCCCAGCCAGGATATACAACCAATAGAAGAGACCATTTGTTGCTAAGGGTTGAACTGTGAGGTCCTTGGTGCTCTCTAAACTTGATTGGTTTCTTACAGATAGGCAAACCCATCTCCCTTCTAGCACTAAATATGTTGTCTAGTTTGGCAATGAAATGTCGGCAAGAAAACAGCTATCTCAGAGAGAACCGAGAACCCCACAACCAGGTGTGCTAATTTTACTTTATACCAAGGCTACAATAAAGGGAATCTTGCAAGTATGAAAGTACAAATCTCCCACTTTCTCTTTTCACAGGTTATGGAGGTTCTATTCCGGGTTTCTACTTCTGTCTGTTATACAGCTGTGGGCTCCTCCTCCCCTTCTCTAATCTTTCCTTAGGGCGCATCTCTTCCCACAGTCACCCAAGTTTCTACAGATAGTCAGGTTGGCTGCTCAGGTTTCATCCAGTACCCTTCTCCAGCCCTTATTTATGCAAACTTCTTGTAGTAGAACAAGAAATCTTTGGCATAAAAGGATCTTAGGATTTTAGATTTAGCTGACTCATTTTGCTTCTCCCCACCACCACCACCACCCTCACCTTCATATTTCTTTGGTTTCTATTGCTTTTCACACTGTCCACTATCCAAAGTCTTCTGGAGTTGGGGTGCTTCCTAAATTGAATTAATAAACAAATGCAAAACAGATGCTTTGCTATACTAAATCTGCATATATATTGCAGTTTTAGAATAGCAAAGCATCTGTTTTGCATTTGTTTATTAATAATATACATAATATATAATATAAAAATTATATTTCACTGATAAAGAAATAAAAGGATATTAGTATAGATCTATTTCAAGCTATTTAGCTCTTATCAGCTAGCCATATCCTTACTTGGATTCGAACTTGGGCTGCCTGCACGCTAGGCAGTTGTATTAACCTCTGAGCCACAAGTACTCCTCCCTTCATCAGCTTGAGCCAGGGGAGAAAATAAATGTTCTTCTATTGAGACACCTGGTTTACCCCTGGTTAAGAGATTAAATCTCTTAATTAAGAGATTAAACACTTAATCTCTTCCCTGGCTCAAGCTGATGAAGGGAGGAGAACTTGTGGCTCAGAGGTTAATACAACTGCCTAACATTCAGGCAGCCCAAGTTTGATTCCAAGTAAGGGTATGGCTAGCCGATGAGAGCTAAATAGCTTGAAATAGATCCATACTAGTCTCCCTTTCTTTCTTTATCAGCGAAATATAAATTTGGTATAAAATGGTTTGTCATCAATGCGACTGCTTGAGGGTTTCTGGATTGGAGTTGAAAGGTGAAAGGGATGCAGTATGCTCCCTCCCACATCACATGCTGGGGTACACCAGGTGTCTTGATAGAAAAACACTTTATATCTATATGTATATGTGTATATGTATACAGTATATGTATACATATATATGTTTTCTGAGGTTTTCTTGGGTGTTTGTATGTAGGTCTTTGGTTATTCAGGTTTTCTCCCACATAAAATTGGAAGTGTCTTGGCAACGTTTCGACAAAGTCTCATTCGTCATCTTCAGGCTGGTGTTTTCGGCTTCGTGCTTCTAGGAGCAATATGTGATCGCAGCTGTTTCTTCCTTTTAACTGTTAGTGGGGGTGTGAACTGATTGGGTGGGAGCTTGGCTGTATTCTGATTGGGTGGAGGTGTGTTCTGATTGGTTGGGGGCTTGGCTGTGCTCTGATTGGATGGGGGGTTGGCTGTACTCTGATTGGCTGGGGGTGTGTTCTGTTTGGGTGGGGGCTTGGTTGTGCTCGGCTTAGTCTGGGTTGCAGGGGGATTTGAGCTGGTGAGCTGCGTTGTTGTTTGGCTTCGGGTTTGTGGTCTTGAGGGCTTTTCATGGAGGGTGTTGGTCTGATTCATGTATGGATTGGAGGGGTTAAAAGTGGCTAATGATGCAGCTGCGGTCTGGCTTCTGGTCCTTGGTCGTGCCTCATTATCAGTGTGGGTTTGAGTCTGCTTTCTGCGTGGATGTGTGGTGGTGACATCCTGTGTGGGTCTTGTGAGTGTGGGTCTGGTGTCATTCATCGTGTTAGGGACTCGTTTGTCAATAAGGGCGGGTTTCCAAATGGCTGGCAGGCGGGAGGTATCGTCTCGTTTGTTCATGCTGTGTGGGCGTTTTTCTATCTCGATGGCTTCTCTGATTATTCTGTCATTAAAGTGTTCAGTTTTGGCGATAGTTCTGGTCTTTTTAAAGTCAATTTCATGTCCTGTGGCTTTGAAGTGTTGGACCAGGGAAGAAGTTGGTTCCTCTTTTTTGACTGAGTTTTTGTGTTCTTCAATGCGTGCACTTATTCTTCTGTTTGTTTGTCCGATGTATGTGGTGGGGCAGGCGGTGCATGGGATTTCATATACTCCTTGATTTTCTAACTCAATTTTGTCTTTGGGGTTCCTCAGGATGGTGGATATTTTTTGGTTTGTGCAGAATGCTGTCTTGATGTTATGTTTCTGGAGGATTTTGCTTATTCTGTCTGTGGTGCCTTTTATGTATGGTAGGAGGGCTTTGTCGTTTTCTTGTTCTCTGTCTTGAATTTTAGTGGGGGTTTCTTTTTGGATTAGGTTGGTAATCTTATTTCTTTGGAATCCATTGGATGTTAGTATGTTAGTGAGAGTGTGTAGTTCGGTTTTTAGGTGTTGTTCCTCAGCTAAGCGTTTTGTTCTGTAGATGAGTATCTTGGCTACCGAATTGATCTGGGCTGGGTGGTGGTGTGAGAGTGCATGCAGATAGCGGTTTGTGTGTGTTTTCTTCTGGTAGATAGTGTGTCCTAGGGAGCCATCGGATTTCCTGTAGACTAAGACATCCAGGAAGGGAAGTTGGTTGTTTGCTTCCATTTCCATGGTGAACTGTATTTTGGGGTGTAGGCTGTTGAGATGTGTGAGGAAGTTGTCCAGTTTTTCTTTCCCATGTGGCCAGATTATGAAGGTGTCGTCTACGTATCTGAGCCAGAGTTTCGGTTTGTGATCGGATTTTTCTAGAGCTTGGGTTTCGAAGTGCTCCATATAGAGGTTGGCAATGACAGGTGAGAGGGGTGATCCCATGGGTGCTCCTTCTATTTGTTTGTATTTTTGTCCGTTATAGATGAAATATGTGTTGGATAGGCAGTGGTTGGTCAGATCAAGGATGTGCTTGGGGGGGTTATATTTGTTTTGGATAACTGTCAAGGCTTCTTTGATTGGTACTTGGGTAAAGAGGGATATGACATCGAAGCTCACGAGTAGGTCACTGGGCTGTAAGTTTTGTTTCTTTATGATGTCTATGAACTGGAATGAGTTTTTTACATGCGAGGTGATGGATTCTGCATAGGGCTGCAGTTGTTTGGCGAGAAATTTGGCTAGGTTTTGTAGAGGTGAGCCTATGGAGCTGACTATGGGTTCCTTCTTTGTGTATCTTGGGGAGACCATAGAGCTTAGGGCATCTGGATGATTTCTCTCTGGGAATGATTCTTTGCTGGATCTCTTCGTTGATGGGGGAGGCTTTTATTTTGGATCTGGTGGTTTTTTCCAGGTAGGTGGTGGGGTCTGTGTTTAGGGGTTTGTATGTGGAGTCTTGGAGTAGGTTGGTTAATTTGGTTTGGTAGTCAGATGTGTTCATAACCACTGTGGCGTTGCCCTTGTCTGCTGGTAGGATTATTATGCTGGTGTCTTCTTTCAGGTTAAGTAGTGCTGTCTGTTCCTCTTTGGGTAAGTTGCTTTTGGGTGGCTTGCTGGTGCAGAGGATGTTGGTGATTTCGAGTCTGATTCTGTTTGCATCGTCGGGGTTGATTTTGGTCAGGCTGGTTTCAACTCCGCATATAATGGTTTCAGTGGGGATGCGTTTGGGAGCGACTGCAAAGTTGAATCCTTTGGAAAGGACATTGGTTTCAGCTTTGGTGAGGATCCTATCTGAGATGTTATGCATATGTGTATATGTATACGTATATATGTTTTCTGAGGTTTTCTCGGGTGTTTGTATGTAGGTCTTTGGTTATTCAGGTTTTCTCCCACATAAAATTGGAAGTGTCTTGGCAACGTTTCGACAAAGTCTCATTCGTCATCTTCAGGCTGGTGTTTTCGGCTTCGTGCTTCTAGGAGCAATATGTGATCGCAGCTGTTTCTTCCTTTTAACTGCTAGTGGGGGTGTGAACTGATTGGGTGGGAGCTTGGCTGTATTCTGATTGGGTGGAGGTGTGTTCTGATTGGTTGGGGGCTTGGCTGTGCTCTGATTGGATGGGGGGTTGGCTGTACTCTGATTGGCTGGGGGTGTGTTCTGTTTGGGTGGGGGCTTGGTTGTGCTCGGGTTAGTCTGAGTTGCAGGGGGATTTGAATGAGACTTCATCGAAACGTCACCAAGACACTTCCAATTTTCTCCATGCAGGAGAAAACCTGAATAACCAAAGACCTACATACATATACATATACATATACATATACATATACATATACATATACATATACATATACATATACATATACATATACATATACATATACATATGTTTTATTTTCTTTTTGTAGGCTTTATGTGTATTTCTCTTTAGCCAGGTTCTTCCTACGTGAAAATTGGTTCCTATGTGGAATTTTCAAATGTCATCCTTCTCAGCTGGACACCTCTCTGTATTCACTCCCCCCCCCTTTTTTTTAAAGGCACTCTGGTTTTACTCTTCTTGGTAGGCACGGCTCTCAAATCAGTCTACTTCATACCGTTTCTAGCACATTATTATTCTGATTTCATCCCATCTACCGGGCTTAGAGATGCTTGCTGCAAAAATCTTCCCGTGTTGATTGTCTCAGACCAAGATAATTGATCCCCTTGTCAACGAAACTGGAGGACATGATGAAACCCTGCAATATGTCTGTAATCAAAATAGCAGTCTTTTATGAAGGCAAGGGTTCAGCCCTGACAGTTGTTGCCTGAAACAAAAAACCCATTTAGAAGGGTGATGTGGAGACATTCCTAATGATCTTGTGAACTCTGGCAGAAGCTTGCCCTCCCACTAGACTCACTTAGTAGGGGGGGGGGAGTCATTATGGCAAAATGCATGGCAGCAGAAATATGTGGGACTGGAAGCAATTATTCAACGCGGCATCGTTTCGACAGGCAGGGTGATGTTCCACAGCAGGAAGGGCCAAGTCCCTGGGTGAATCCCATAATAAGCTGCTGGAGAACAGGGCTAAACATGACTGGAGCATCTCTGGCTCTCTAAGGGTTGTGGTACCTGTGATGACAACCTCCCACCTGAATGGCCGAGGATTGCACAACAATATCCGGAGGCCCTTTGGATTTTATTTATGTTGTGGCATTCTTTGGGCCTGGTTTAGGATCGAGTTCTGATAGTAGAAGGGTAAACTCTCTGGAATATTATGGACGTTTCTCGTGAAAGTCCCAATTCATGATGCATCTCAAAAGACTTCCTCTTCCAGTAGTGAGGATTTGGTAGCAGCCTGACAATTCTTGAAGGACTGTCACGGGGAAGAGGGTGTTGATTCATTCTCCATAGGACCTGAGGACAGGACAGGAAGCAACTGGCGGAAGCTCATCCATCTGGAAATGAGGAGGAATTTCCTGACAGGGAGAACAATGAACCAGTTTCCCTCCAGGAGTTGAGGTTTGATGCAGTGGTGGGTTTCAAAATTTTTTACTACTGGTTCTGTGGGTATGGCTTGCTGGGCGTGGCATAGTTTGGTGGGCATGGCAGGGGAAGGATACTGTAAAATACCCATTCCCGCCCCACTCCAGGGGAAGGATACTGCAAAATTCCTATTTCCTCCCGATAAACTGCGACTTGGGAGGCAGAGAATAGATGGGGGTGGGGCCAGCCAGAATTTTTACTACCGCTTCTGTGGGTGTGGCTTGGGGGACATGACATGGTTTGGTGGATGTGGCTTGGTGGGCGTGGCAGGGGGAGGATACTGCAAAATTCCCATTTCCTCCTGATCAGCTGGGACTCTGTGATTATGATTCTGTGATTGAGTCTGATTCTATGATTGAATATATGATTCTGTGATTCAGTCTAAGATTCTGTCATAGTATGGTTCTATGACTGAGACTATGATTCCATGACTTTAGTGAACATATTAATAGCAATCTAAGATTTTGATGGAACTGTTGAAATATCTTGGCCACAATTTTGTTGCTAGACTTCACTGAAACGGAACTCAGTCTTGGCTACATTCCCACATCTCATAAGCACATGGAAAGTGTTTTGCATGGGAGGGGGCACATACCATTACTCCATTGAATACTTCCTTATGTAATGGCATATGGGAATGGCCTTGAGAGGCAGGAGGAAGAACTGCAGATTGGACGACTGGCATGTAAATGTCTCAAAGGTGTTTTTTCAAAAGGCAATTGGACTATGTTTTTTTCCCCTTGAGGAAGATGCTCATCCAAGAAGCTTCATCATTTCTGGCTGGATGGTGAGGGGAGGAACTGAAGGCCTTGTTCTGTTCTCCCACCAGCCAGCTTGCAATTGTGGGTGCAGCTCACTGCAACTGTTTAGTTTCCACTGCTTAACATGGCTGTGACCAGTGGTGAAATGTAAAATTTGTTACTATCGGTTCAGTGGGTGTAGCTTGGTGGGGGGATATTACTGAGTGGGCGTGGCTAACTTTTTTTTTTTTTACTTTTAAAACCATTTTTTCTACAACTGCTTCAGCTGAAGAGGTTGTAAAAAAAATGCTTTTAAAAGCATCTGACGATCCCAGCTGACCTGCCTGATCGGCAGAGGCTTTCTTTTTTCTTTTAAAGCCTCTGATGATGCCAGCTGACTTGCCTGATCATCAGAGGCTTTTTTTTTTATTTTTAAAAACATTTTTTCTATAATCTCTTCGGCCAAAGAGCTTGTAGAAAAAATGCTTTTAAAAGCCTCTGATGATCCCAGCTGAGCCAGGCGATCATCAGAGGCTTTTTTTTTTTTTTTTTTTACTTTTAAAAGCATTTTTTCGGCCAAAGAGGTTGTAGAAAAAATCCTTTTAAAAGTAAAAACAAAAAAGCCTCTGATGATTGCACGGCTCAGCTGGTCATTGGGGGGCGGGCAGGGATTTTTGCTACCGGTTCTCCAAACCACCTGCCACCATCGCTACCGGATTGGGCGATCCGGTCAGAACCAGGAGCATTTCAAGGCTGGCTGTGACCAATTTTTACAAACATTTCTTTCAGCGGCCATTAAGTAAAAGCACGCATGTAAATGCAATGGTTATTAAGCGACTCCATCTTATCCAATGGAAACAAATGCTCCAAACCAACTAAAACCCTAGAAAATTGGGGTCATGTGGAATATTGCAAATCGTCATAAAGGTGCCCCAAAAATGATCATGTCACTCTGTGTGTGTGTGTTTGTATGTGTGTTTGTGGGGGGGGGGCGTGTGCGTGCAACTGTCAGAAATTTGAAAATGGGTCGTAAGCACCTTTTGGTCTGGCGGATCCATCGTAATTTTGAACGGTCGCTAACAAACCAGTCATAAGTCAAGAACTATAATAATGCAACCAAGTCAACCAAATTTCCTACGTGGTCAAAGGCAGTCATGGATAGGAGACACAGCCTCCCCTGACTGACTCCCTTTCCATTCCCTCCTTCTTCTCTTCTCCTTTCCAAAACCGACCTTCTTCTTTTCCTTCCTTCCCTTCCTCCCATCTCTTATGCATTTTTCTCTCCCACCCCCCCCACCCCCATCCCTGCCCAAATTCTTTCACCAGTCTTGGTTTAATAGAATCTAAATGGATGTATTCATAGAGCACCGAGACAGGAAAATCACAAAAGCTATTACGAGTAAGTACGGTGCACCTTATTTTAAGAAATTATACAGCAGGAAAGAAAGATAGCAACCAAATAAAATCAATACAGATTATTAACTGGAAAAAGAAAAAAGGAAAGGGAAAAAAAGAAAGGAGTAGGAATGAGGAGAGACGAGACATTTCTCAACCTTGGGATAAATAACCTGAGCACAATTCATGGCTGCTGATCTGTTAGCACATCATGAGTCCTTCGGGAGAAGGGCGGTATAGAAATTGAATAAATAAATAAATAAATAAATTCGTAGCGGCACAATCAATGTTGCTATGCCCCTGTTTTCAATACCCTGTTTACATGAAGCTTTTACACACATATACATTTGAACACAAACACACATACACACACTTCCCCCCCCCCCGGTGTGTGTGAGTGTGTGTGTATGTGTGCGTGTGTGTGTTTCTGGGGAGCCAATTTCGGGATTTGAAGCCTCTCCATCAGTAAATCCATTTTAAAAGACAATCTGAGCCAGAGAGTGATGGAGAGCTGCAAATGGTTGAGATATTTACATGGTAATTTGGGGCATAAATCTTCATTGAGGCTCTCTGAAAGGCCCATCTGCAGGGCCTTCCTCATAAGCCCATTTAACTGCAACCATTTCCTCTGGGTAGAGATTAAATAAGTCAGAAGCCAATTTCCAGGGAAGCTTTATATGCAGATCGCAGGGAGGGCGCAGGACAAAATGGAACGGCCCGGCGTTCTGGAATCCAAGCCCACTCTGCGGATTCCATGCCGATCTCGTCACAGGTTAGCTCTGATTCGAGAGCCACCCATCTCGGCTTCTTAATGGAGGCTTGGGGAATTCCCTGCCTGCCCCAACTTGAATTGGGTAGGATGTAGAATGTTGTCTATCTGTTGTCTGTCTGTCTTTCTGTTTTTGTGTCTTTCTTTCTTTCTGTCTGTCTTTCTTTCTTTCTTTCTTTCTTTCTTTCTTTCTTTCTTTCTTTCTTTCTTTCATTTCCTTCCTTCCTTCCTCCCTCCTTCCTTCCTTCCTTCTCTTTCTCTTTTTCTCTTTCTCTTGCCCTTCCTTCCTTCCTTTCTTTTTTCTCTCTCTCTCTCCTTCCTTCCTTCCTTCCTTCTTTCTCTTTCTCTTTCTCTTTCTCTTTCTCTTTCTCTTTCTCTTTCTCTTTCTCTTTCTCTTCCTTCCTTCCTTCCTTCCTTCTTCTGTGATGACCTGGAGCAAGGCATGAAACCTTCCTTCCTCCCTTCCTTCCTTCCTCCCTCCCTCCCTCCCTCCCTCCCTCCCTCCCTCCCTTCCTTCCTTCCTTCCTTCCTTCCTTCCTTCCTTCCTTCTCTGATGACCTGGGGCAAGGCATGAAACCTTCCTTCCTTCCTTCCTTCCTTCCTTCCTTCCTTCCTTCCTTCCTTCCTTCCTTCCTTCCGTCCATCCTTCCTTCCTTCCTTCCTTCCTTCCTTCCTTCCTTCCTTCCTTCTTCCTACTTCCTTCTTCCCACCATCCAGTCAGAACTGAAGAATCTTCTTGGATGAGAAATGAATCATCTTCAAAAACAAAACAAAACAAAAAAAACCCAGAAAGTCCTGTTGCCTCTTGAAAAAAGTGCCTTTGGGACAACCATACCTGGATGACGGAGAATCTCCATAGACTTCCTTCCTTCCTTCCTTCCTTCCTTCCTTCCTTCCTTCCTTCCTTCCTTCCTTCCTTCCTTCCTTCCTTCCTTCCTTCCTTCTCCATCACTGGAGGATTGTAGGACTTTAAATGGTCCTCATCTAAAGGATTTGGAGAAGAATATGTCCTATCCTCTTCATTTTCGTTTTGCTTCTCTCTGGATTCCCCCATTGCCCTCATCATCTCTGCCCTCCAGATTTTGCCTGGGAGTTTTGCTGTGCCACGACAATCGGGGGCAGCTTCACTAGCTCTCTACCATATTAATAATTTTGTCTCCCACCCACTATCCAGCAGGCAAGAACTCTGCAGACAGGGGGGAAAAAAAGTAGACAGAAGGTGATTTTCTCCTCTTTTTTCTCTTGCAATTGCTGTCAGATTATTGGTTCATTTTCTGACTCCTCTCAGATGCCAAGAAAATCCCGATATAGATAAAATACTCTCACTTCCCTTAGAAGAAATTAAGTTTTCTCTCTGGAAGTAATGAATCATAGAAAGTTCCACTTATCACAGAGAATAAACTGCCTGGCCCAGCAGTTTATACCACCTTAAAAAAGAGAACCTGAGTTAAGCCAAGAAAACGAAGAAGCCATCACGAGGGGGAAAAAACCCCTCTTAACTCTCTTTTTTTTAATATAATGGAGAAAGAAAGGAAATCACTACCAGACTATTTGGTTTCCAGGCTGGGTAACTTGATGGGTGGAATTTCAGATCCCAGAATTCCACAGCCAGCATGGCTGTGGGTGAGTATCGATTAGAAGAGAACATTTGTAGCCTAGGGTTATACCATGGGTTCCATGATACTTTCTGAGCTTGTTGGATTTCTTCCTTCTCCTTCTCCTTCTCCTTCTCCTTCTCCTCGTCCTTCTCCTTGTCCTTGTCCTTCTCCTTCTCCTTCTCCTTCTCCTCATCCTTCTCCTTCTCCTTCTCATCCTCTTCATCCTTCTCCTCATTCTTCTTCTCCTCCTCCTCCTCCTTCTCCTTCTCATCCTCCTCGTCCTTCTCCTCGTCCTTCTCCTCCTCCTCCTTCTCCTCCTCCTCGTCCTTCTCCTTTTCCTCCTCCTCCTCCTCATCTCCTTATCCTTCTCCTCCTCCTTCTTCTCCTCTTCCTCCTCCTCCTCCTCGTCCTTCTCCTTCTCATCCTCCTCATCCTTCTCCTCCTCCTCCTCCTCCTCCTCCTCCTCATCCTTCTCCTCCTCCTCCTCCTCCTCCTTCTCCTCCTCCTCCTCCTCCTCCTCCTCCTCCTTCTCCTTCTCATCCTCCTCGTCCTTGTCCTTCTCCTCCTCCTCCTCCTCCTTCTCATCCTCCCCCTCCTTCTCCTCCTCTTTCTCCTTCTCCTTCTCATCCTCCTCCTCCTTCTCCTCCTCCTCCTCCTCCTCCTTCCTCCTCTCTGCAAACCTTATTCCCTTTCAGCACCGATGATGTTACCTAGTTGGGTAATGGAATGTCCACAAGAAAACAACCAAGCTCAGAGAGCATGAAGGACCACAGTCTTCCTCCTTCTCTCTCTCCCCTGCCCCCCCCCCCGGTCCTCCTCCTTCTCCTCTCCACAAACCCCACTCCCTTCTAGTTCTGATAACGTTGCCCAGTCTGGTAATAAAATATCTGCAAGAAAGCAATCCAGCTCCGAGAGCCCCAAGGATTCCACTTGACTAATAATTCCGAAAGTCCATACACCAAAAAGTTGCCCCAGGTTGGGAAACACTGCTTCTATCAATAGTATTCCAGAATTTCTTGAAAAGTCTTGAACTTTCCTGACTTGGTTCAAAGAGTCTAGCACAGGGGTCAGCAACTCAAGGCTCTGGAGCCGCATGTGGCTCTTTCATCTCTCTGCTTGGCTCCCTGTCATTCAAAATATGCATCACAGCCGCCAATGTGCGACATCCGCCAGCGCATGATTTATTGAGCTTTTCGACCCATCTTTTTTTCCCCTCCGGAGTTCAAGATGTTTTTGTTGCATGCAGAAATAAAATTTTATTTTCTCTGTAGCAGGTCATTGATTTCATAAATGCAACACATTATTGTGTATATATATATACACAATAATATACACAATTGCGCCTGGAAGCATGAAGCCGAGAACACCAGCCTGAAGATGACGAATGAGACTTCGTCGAAACGTCACCAAGATACTTCCAATTCTACGCGGGAGAAGACCCGAATAACCAAAGACTTACATATATATGAATACACACACACACACACACACACACATACATACATACATAGCATAAAGGTAAAAAAAACCGATATACGCAGTGCTATCTTCATTTTAGATGTCAAAAGGGTTTTGTGGCTCCCGGTGGTTTCTTTTCTGTGGGCAACGGGTCCAAATGGCTCTCTGAGTGTTTAAGGTTGCCGACCCCCTGGTCTAGCACAGGGGTGGACAATTGTGGCTCTTTTACAACCTGTGGACTTCAACTCCCAGAATTCCTGAGACAGCCCAGCTTGGCTGTCTCAGGAATTCTGGGAGTTGAAGTCCACAGATTGTAAAAGAGCCACAATTGCCCACCCCTTGTCTAGTACATGACAAGAGCCTGATAGCTCAGCAGACTAAAGCATTGTGATTAACACCAGCTGTCTGCAATTACTGTAAGTTCGAATCTCACCAGGCTCAAGGTTGATTCAGCCTTCCATCCTTTCCAAGATAGGCAAATTGAGGACCCAGTTTGTGGGGGCAATAAACTGACTTTGTATAAATATACAAAAGTATGAAGGTTATTGCTTAACGCATTGTAAGCCGCCCTGAGTCTCCGGAGAAGGGCGGCATATAAATCAATTTTTTTTTAAAAAAACTTCTACTTTATGTATTATTTTTAGAGGAAGACATTCATGTAGGAGATCTTGAAGCACAGCCGTCCCCTTTTATTTACTCTGTTTGTGTCTGTGTGTCTGTGTGTCTCTGTGTGCAATTAGCCGACCCACTCTGCACCATCTCTGAAATTCCTCATTTGTCAGCAGAAATGAAAACGCGAAGGCCGATTTGCAGGGCGCCACTCAGGAAAAGCATATGGAAAGCTTGCAAAGGAAAGGGAAGGAGTTTCTCGGAGTCGCCAGAAATATGCCAGGGAGAGCTTTTACATTGACAAGTTGTGCAGCTGCCTCCTTCAAAGCACGCCGGTGCTAATTTTGTCTCAGCCTTTTTTCTTTTCTTTTCTTTTTTTGGTGGAATGAATGATGCCCTAGCATGGCACCTCCTTGGCAAACGCCCAGATGTTAAAGAAATCCTTCCCGTGGAATCGGACACATTTCATTTTTCTCGCCCGTTGATCCTTCAGCCAACATTTATTCATTTGCATCTTTATTTGTCGGTGGTCAAAGCGTGAGTAACTTCTGGGCAACCTCTTTCAATTTGTATGCCGTTCATTCAGAGGCGAGATAGCGAGCCAGCATGGCACAGCTTTGATGACACAAAAGATAAACTTGCTAGAAAGCCCATCGGTAGGAATTATGAAGCACAACTTTGCACCCAGAAACGGAGGGGAAGGGGGAAAAAAAGGAGGGGCAGGTGGATTTGTGACTACATCACCTGAAAATTGCAATTTAATCTCTGCTGCAGCAGATGAAAAGATGACTGGGGAAGTGGTTTCATTCCTGGAATTGAAAAGATTATTGATAATATTTTCAAGGCAATGTACATAAAAGAGAGTGCGAGAGAGAGAGAGAGAGAGAGAGAGAGAGAGGCGCGCACACACACAAAGATGTGATAAATGGTATTGGTGCTTACACTGAAGATTGGATGGCGGCAACAGCCCGGTAGCTGCTGTGTTAAAAGTTGCATTACGAAAGCACAACTTTTGAAATCAACTGCCTGCTTGATGCAGATGGTGTCAAAAAGTGAATTTCTTTAAGCAAGCCTCCCAGATCACCCCTTTCTTTGGTTTAACAGGATCCAAGTCTAGAAAAGATGGAGGCCTCTTATACTACAGAGCTGGTTCAAAGCCAGAGCTAACTTTGATTGCGAAATCAAAACTTCTTATTGGTTGAATAAGATAATAATAAGGGACGTGGTGGCTCAGTGGCTAAGACGCTGAGCTTGTCGATCGGCAGAAAGGTCGGCAGTTCAGCGGTTCGAATCCCTCATGCCGCGTAATGGAGTGAGCTCCCGTTGCTTGTCCCAGATTCTGCCAACCTAGCAGTTCAAAAGCACGTAAAAAATGCAAGGAGAAAAATAGGGACCCCCTTTGGTGGGAAGGGAACAGCGTTCTGTGTGACTTTGACATTGAGTCATGCCAGCCACATGACCATGGAGACGTCTTCAGACAGTGCTGGCTCTTTGGCTTTGAAACAGAGATGAGCACCGCCCCCTAGAGTCGGGAACGACTAGCACATAGTTGTGAAGGGAATTAAAATTTTTGATGCCAATGCCTGGCTGTTGGCTCTTCAAATAGTCACAAAACGAGCTGTTTAAATCGAGGATTACACATACTTCCTGATGGAGTAACACAACAACACGTTCTCCTTTTTCATCTTTTGGAGCTAGGCTTGTCACGGACTCACAGTCCCAGAGGTAGTCCATCTGCTTTAAATGCTCTGTCTTAGAAAAATCCGAGCGTTTCAGCCAGTAATTTCCTTTTCAGAAACATAATAGTCTGATCGATATGAAAAGAAATGGTTATTACTTATCCTCCAGGTTTACATGTCCTAAAAAAGGAGTAGATAAAGTACTTGAGACATAGATCACAGGAGATTATCCCCTTTGGATAGGAAATATTTCTTGCAATCACATTCCGTCTCCTCCATTGTGCCACTCCTGCTGGACAAAGAAAGATCATTTCCTATTCCTGACCATACGGGGGTGGGACAAAATAATATATTCATCCCACTGGTGAAATTCAATTTTTTTTTACTACCGGTTCTGTGGGTATGGCTTGGTAGGTGTGGTGTGGCTTGGTGGGTGTGGCAGTGAAGGGTGGGGGTGGTGTGGGCGTGGCAGTATTTGAAGGATACTGCAAAATCCCCATTCCCATCCCACTCCTGGGGAAGGATATTGCAAAATCCCCATTTCCTCCCCACTCCAGGAGAAGGATACTGCAAAATCTTCAATGCCCCACCCCCACACTCTGGGGCCAGCCAGAGGTGGTATTTGTCAGTTCTCCAAACTACTCAAAATGTCCGCTACCGGTTCTCCAGAACCTGTCAGAACCTGCTGGATTTCACCCTCATCCATCCCCTCTTGGAACAGGGACTTCATTTCTTCTTCAGCTTCTGAAAAATGAGTCCCTCTTTTGGAGATGGTCTGATAAAGAAAGGCAGATATCAGTTTGAAGAATGTACCGACTGCCGTTTACAGTAGTGGCCAAAATTGTGGAAACTTTTTTGGGAAAAGTGTATTTTTGAAAACTAGCTCATAACATTTTTTTTTTCTTTTTTGGAGTAGTACCATCAAATTATATATCAATGGAAAGATAATGTAATGAACGTAACGCAATAACTTTTAGGAACAGTTGGCTATTAGAATAGCAGTTACAGTATGAAGAAGGAAAGTGAAACAGGTAGAAAAAAAATGAGCTATACAAAAATGATCACCATAGAAAAAATGAGATATACAAAAATTATCATGCCAGTCAATACTTAGTTGGGTAGCCTTTAGCATGAATGATGGCCTTACAATGTCTTCCCATGGAGTGAATCAAGTCTTTTAGTTCTGCAGATGTTATCATGTGAAATCAAGATTGAAGGATGGCTTCTATTAACTGAGTTTTATTGCTAGGTCACTTCTAACTAACAAGTTTCTTTAATCGGGTCCATAGATTTTCAATTGGGTTAAGGTCTGGGCTATTTCCAGGCCATTCCAGCTGTAGAATAGGATGATCTTGAAACTCCCCCCAAAAGGTGGTTTTATTAGCCATCAGACCTCAAAAATACACTTTTCCCAAAAGGTTTCCACAATTTTGGCCACTACCTTATTTCATCCCTGTCTCATTCATATGCAAAGCTGGTAGCTGAGCTTCCTAGCTTGTTTATCGATCTGGTCCTGTGGGCTGGCAACTGTTAATTCATGTTTGTTTAGGGAGACGGGGATGATGAAGTGTTGGCTTAAAACTGGCAGGAAACCTGGGTTGAATTTCCCTCTTCCCCTTTCTGATCTTGCAGGGTGCCATCTCCTTAGCCCAATCCATCTAATGGGCTTGGTGTTTCCATAGAAGATTTTCGGTGTCGCTGGAGAGAAATACAATAAACCATTGCCGGATCAGAAATGATCCTTCCTAGCCATGGGACCCCATGAAAACATGAAAACTCTATCAAACAACCATCTTTTGTGGTTAAAGCGGGACTAGAACTCACCATCTTCTGGTGATTGGTCTAAAGTCAACCAGCCAGCTTTCATACCTAAGCATGGTTGGCTGGGGAATTCTGGGAATCGAAATCCACGAGCCTTAAACTTGCCGAGATTGGACACTCCTGCTTTAAACCTTGAAAAATCTGAGAAATTTCGCAGTACTATGCACCTCTTATTCTTCCCCTTAATTTTCATTTACTAATGACTTTTACAGGGTTCCAATTAAGTTGCAGGATTGTTCAAACGCGGTGCTTTATTTTCTCCTCCGTGGTTTCGCTTTTGTAATCCAGAGCTTCTCATCCTTGAAAGACAACCGTTGTCGAGAAGATACCCTGAAGTTTTTTGGCGTTGTTTTGGTTGTAAGATGTTGTTGTTTGTTTTAATCGGTTGCCTCTCCTCGTCTCGGTGTTAATGGGTTATAACACAAAACATAACCGCCGTCGCTGGTTGGATGGAAAAGTTAATAATTCATTTTCTGCATGTTTTATGTTCTTATAGCTTCTTGCTACCACTGAAGGTAATTCTCATATATTTCATTGGGAAATCTAATGGGGTGGAAAGACATTTGCCAGCTAGACAATTGTAACAGGAGAGGGGAACAAAAATCCAGACAGAGAAGGATGGAGGAATGGAAGAGAAAAACAAAGATGGAGGGAAGGAGCAAGGGAATCTGATCTGCTCAGAGGCTCTGTGATTGAAATAAGTTGCTAATCATTCTAGTGTGGACACCGTTGCCTTGTTCGGAGACGCTGTCTTTGTTTGCGTTCAAAACACGAACAGAAAGAGGTCTCTTTGGCTTACCGCAACACCCAGCTTTAAAGCCAGCTGTGTGGGAAATGGCACAGTTCCTTCCTGAGAGAAATCATCATCTTTGCCAAGTGAAAGCAAAACCTCCAGCATTTCCGTGCGATTTTAAAGAGATCCCCTCCACCTTTCTGAAGAGCAACACAAAAAACAAATCTTAGACACCGGTATAACACACCCAGTTGCTCTGGATTCCTTTCGAAAGACGTACACACTGGTCAATTGATTTGAAGAGAGGTGCAATTGTCCATCTGGTTGACTGTTGGAAGGAAGGAAGGAAGGAAGGGAGGGAGGAAGGAAGGAAGGAAGGAAGGAAGGAAGGAGAGAGGGAGGGAGGGTGGGAGGAAAGGAAGGAAGGGGAGAGGGATGGAGAGATGGAGGGAGGGAGGAAAGGAAGGAAGGAAGGAAGGAAGGAAGGAAGGAGAGAGGGAGGGAGGGTGGGAGGAAAGGAAGGAAGGGGAGAGGGATGGAGAGATGGAGGGAGGGAGGAAAGGAAGGAAGGAAGGAAGGAAGGAAGGAAGGAAGGAAGGAAGGAAGGAAGGAAGGAAGGTTATAGAAAAGAGACACCTGGATAAAATCCCAGTTTAATAGTCTATCTGTGCAAATGTGTCAGGTTTATTTTGGAAGCGGTGAAGTGGAACATGTGTAGGCATGTAGTCAACATTTCCATGGTCTTTTATGTGTCAGGCCTTTGCTTAAGAACTTCAGTCACTCCTTCTTCTTGCCAACTGGCTTAACTTGGTTTGATAGGTGTTGTCCATTTTTGCATTTTACTTCATTCCTGTAACCTACCTTGGGGGTCTTCTCCAAGTAGGCAGAGTTTCCTCTTGCTTCTGTTATCATTTTAACAATCGCTCTGCCCACCTTATCCTCAACTCTAGGCTTTTATCTGGGTGGGGGGGGAGGTCCTAGGGGCTCTGAGTCCAAGGATGTTAAACTCCTCTTTCTTCCTTACTTCCATTCCCCCCCCTCCTTTCCTGCCCTTCCTCCATCCCTCTCCCTTGGTCTTCTTCTCAAACCTTCATGAATATGAAAGAAGCTCATCAGCCAGGACTTCAAATAGATCTCCTCCCCATCCCACCACCACCCTTGCTGTTTGATCATCAGGAAAAGACCAGACATTTCCTGGCATGCTTGTTTCCCTTCCCTCCCCCCACACTCATCTCCCCCCCCCCCACTTCAAAATGGCCTTGGAACCTGCCACTTAAAATGGCCCTCGATTTATTTCAAACGGCCCCCAGGGGTAGAAGGAAACTCATGTTCCCTTCAGATCTCTTTGGTAAAGGAAACACAGGGGTGGGGGGGAGAGAAAGAGAGGAAGAGTAATGTCCTGTCCTCCTTTCCATGTTTCTCTCTTCTTTTTTTTTTGCTCCATCCCCGTTTCTCTCTTTTGCTTCTTCCCCTTGCAAGCATTGAAAAGAGGAAGACAAAAAAAGAACAAAAAACCCACCACCACCTGGCAGATGTTATTATGATTCAGAGGAGAACCTTCCTGACAGCTCACATTGGCAGGTGCCCGATCCTTTAACAATTCTGAGCTGCAAGTTAAAAGGGAGTATGGCTAAACAGCCGTTTCCAAGGGACACGACGTGCAACAAGGAGACAGCTTCATGTTTCTGAGATCAGAAATGGCAGCCCTGCCTTGTCCAACATGAAAGGCTTGGCACTTTTCCACTCTTTCTTTGCTTTAAAAAAACTCCTTTGCTTTCCTTCCTTCCTTCCTTCCTTCCTTCCTTCCTTCCTTCCTTCCTTCCTTCCTTCCTTCCTTCCTTCCTTTCCCTCCCTTCCTTCCTTCCTTCCTTCCTCCTTTCCTTTCCCCTTACTTCCTTCCTTCTTTCCTTCCTTCCTCCTTCCCTTTCTCCTTCCTTCCTTCCTTCCTTGCTTGCTTGCTTCCTTCCTTTCTCCTTTCCTTTCCTTCCCTTCCTTCCTCCCTTCCTCCTTTCCTTTCCTTTCTCCTTCCTTCCTTCTTTCCTTCCTCTCTTCCTCCTTTCCTTTCCCCTTCCTTCCTTCTTTCCTTCCTCCCTTCCTCCTTTCCTTTCCTTTCTCCTTCCTTGCTTGCTTCCTTGCTTCCTCCCTCCCTCCTTTTCTTTCCCTCCCTTCCTTCCTCCCTTCCTCCTTTCCTTTCCTTTTCCCTTCCTTCCTTCCTTCCTTCCTTCCTTCCTTCCTTCCTTCCTTCCTTCCTTCCTTCCCTCTCTGCTCCCCTCCTTCTCCTTCTCCTCTCCTGCTCTCCGGTTTCATTTGGAGCTCTGGTGGTAGCTCATTGATTCAATTATTCATCGAGTAGAGTTCTAAGCATTGGAGTTAATCTCAAGCTCACCATTTCCTTTTCTCGACGGTGGGGAGTGCTCTGATCCATGCAGCCTTGATTAGATGATTGATCGGCTCACCCACCGTACTGTTTGAAATCAGATCAAGGCTAGTCGGAACCTACCAATATCTCTCAAGAATCTGGGACAAGATCGCTCCTACCTCCTCAAAGTTGGGTACGAAGCAAAGTTCCTGCTTTGCAGAGGCTCATCTGTGGGGTGCTGGGACAATGGCATGTGGGGTGATCCACTTAAGCCAAGCAATCCACAATCTGCATGTTCCTTGTAAGATGGCATGGATACTTGATTCATAGATTTAGTCGAAAGGCAATTCAATTGGATCGACTTTCTCCATGAAACTGGAAGATTGATAAGAAGCACTGAAATGAATCGGGCATTTCTGAGTCAATCCAGATAATTCTGAATGCTCCTGGATGGCCCCTTATTTGTATCTATTTCTAATCTCTAAGGCCAACCAGGGGTCTTCAAGGAAACTATGAGCTAGGCATGTAGGCAGAAGGCCCTTCTCCCAGTTACACGTTTCCACTGAAGGTGAAATTTGGACTGGTTAGAAGTCCAGGGAGACTTTTCTACAAAGAACAAAGTTGGACAAGAAATTAGCTACTCCCCACCTTCCACCCCCAAATCAAAAGATTACTTGCATAAGTTGACTGCCAAGATGTCTTCCTGGCCAGTTGGGTTTGCATTGGGTCTGAATCCCAGGAGAACATTTAAATTGGATTGCAAGGAAACCCACATTTGAAACTCCTTTCCAGGACACAAAAGGACACCTCTGCTGCAGCTGGAGCAGTTGTTGGGGTGTGTACATGTTTATGCTGGTTTGTCCTTGCCTTCATGACACCGTTCAATTTAAAGTCATTTTGTATGCCTGGGGACTTTCTTCAGAACACGGGGAAGCAGAGAGGCAGAATCCCCTGGAGGCTGCAGAGATGATTAAACAAAACAGGAACTTTGCTCATATATTAGTAGGCAGAGGAGGAGGAGGAGGATGGATGGTTCAGCTGTGTACATTAAGTAAAGGTAAAGGTTCTCCTTGCACATATGTGCTAGCTATTCCCAACTCTAGGGGGCAGTGCTCATTTCTGTTTCAAAGCCGAAGAGCCAGTGCTGTCCGAAGACATCTCCATGGTCATGTGGCCGGCATGACTCAACACCAAAGGCACACGGAACGCTGTTACCTTCCCACCAAAGGTGGTCCCTATTTTTCTACTTGCATTTTTTACATACTTTCGAACTGCTAGGTTGGCAGAAGCTGGGACAAGGAACGGGAGCTCACTCCGTTATGTGGCACTAGGGATTCGAACCGCTGAATTGCCGACCTTTCGATCGACAAGTTCAGTGTCTTAGTCACTGAGCCACCATGTCCCTTATTTTGTTTATATCCCACCTTTATTATGTTTATTAAAAATTCACTTTAGCAAACATATTTAATGGTCCTTACTTGTAGGAGATGACCAGGCTGAGCATGAGGGAGAGGTCAAATGCATCATCAGCCTCGAGTCTCCTTGTGTCCTCAAGAGATCTAAGTCCAGACCACCTTGAATTCCATTGACTCTTATCTACCACCAATTTGCTTTGACCGTTAGTAGTTCAGATTTTTGTAGAAAGCTTAAGCAATAAATCATTTGAACTGCCTGGATTTCCTGATTATCCACACTTAACATTACTACTCCTATTTTCCTCACAACAATCCTTGAGGTGGGTTGGGTTGAGACAGAAGGCCCACACTCACCGGATTGGCTTCCATGGTGAACATAGGACTAGAACGTACCATCTCCTGGTGATTGTTACCTTGTTGGGTTATGGAATGTCTGCAAATCAACAACCAAACTCAGAAAGACAAGGACTCCTCAATTCTTCTTAGTCTTCGGCTCAGTTGTTGTGATGAATTGCCCAGATCCTTAGTCAAAAGTCAGTGGTCCCATGTGACTGAACATCCTACTACCATTGGCATGTGTTCATGAGTATCAGAGTATTAGAAGAGGCCCAAACTCAATGATAAAATGAACATTCTATTGGCAGAAGGTCAAATGTTCAGTAGTTAGACCCATCAAAGATTCTGTAAGATATAAATAGAGATTGTAAAATGCTGCCAGCTGGAGGAAATAATGAGAAATTTATAAACCAGTGGTATGACACTCTGGGTTAGCCAGATGTATTTATTCAGCAAGAATGGAGAAGCGTGTATCATCGAATTTAGCACCTTTAATTCTCCTGAGAAGCTGAATTTTTATAAAAAGGATCAACCCAAACTTATTTTTTGCCATGAAAGCATTATTGAATATAAAGGAGCGATGCCCCTTGAAATTTCAAAAAATAAAATAAAGTTAAGCAACAGCGGAATGGTTGAAACGAGTAAAAAATCACTATGCAGGCGATGCAAAAGCAGGTAAATGAGCTCAGATTAAACTATTACGAATCCATTTGTTTTTAATTGGTCCAAAGCTCAGATTATTGAGAGGGCAGGGGTGAAATCCAGCAGCTTCTGGCGAACTGGTAGCGGAAATTTTGAGTAGTTCGGAGAACCGGCAAATACCACCTCTGGCTGGCCCCAGAGTGGGGTGGGAATGGAGATTTTGCAGTATCCTTCCTCTGGAGTGGGATGAGAATGGGGATTTTGCAATATCCTTCCCCCAGGAGTGGGGAGGGAATGGGGATTTTGCAGTGTCCTTCCCCTGCCATGCCCACCAAGCCACGCCCACCAAGCCACACCAACAGGACAAGTAGTAAAAAAAATTGGATTTCATCACTGTGAGAGGGAGGGGCAAAGAAATATAATTTGCTGAGTATTAACACACACAAACACACAAAATGTAAATCACTGTCCTTGAGCTAGAAGACTGGGCCAAAAAAAAAATGAGTGTGATCAAAAAGAAACAAGAAGTAGAGAAAAGAAGATTTCTCAGGGTCCAGGCAGTGAGAGGTTGAGTTGCAAGATGATTAAAGAAGAGCTCACTCATTCTTCTCACCTGTCAGCTAAAGAATGCCACTTCTACCTGCACTACCTGTGAAACAACCGAGACAAATCTCTCTCTCTAAAAGTAGCACAAATTTTGCTACATTGCATGTAAGCTTCGCCCACAAATGGTTGCTAGTAGCTCTGGTTGTTAGGAGATAGTTTTGTGTGGATCATTGTCTCGAGCATGATTTCATTGGTCAATGACCAAGATCAGGTTGTTTCTTCTTCTTCTTCTTCTTCTTCTTCTTCTTCTTCTTCTTCTTCTTCTTCTTCTTCTTCTTCTTCTTCTTCTTCTTCTTCTTCTTCTTCTTCTTCTTCTTCTTCTTCTTCTTCTCCTCCTCCCTCTCCCTCTCCCTCTCCCTCTCCCTCTCCCTCTCCCTCTCCCTCTCCCTCTCCTTCTCCTTCTCCTTCTCCTTCTTCTTCTTCTTCTTCTTCTTCTTCTTCTTCTTTTAAATATTTTTTATTACAATTTTCCTTTACACAACTCTGGTACATAATCAACAGACGGTGTCATTTTTATATACTTCGGATCAACATTTCATACAATATATACATTATATACGTATATATTGTATATAATGCATTGTAAGCCGCCCTGAGTCTCCAGAGAAGGCCAGCATATAAATCCGCAATAGCCTTATGTATATTTCCAATTTTTATTTCTATTGTCTCTCCAGTTTTTCCCAAACTGCGTAACATTCTGAATCATCTTTTTCTTTTAGTTCTAGGGTAAGTTTATCCGTTTTGGCACATTCATGTATCTTCTGAATGATCAATCCCTCTGGTGGTGTCAACTTTCTTCTTTTAAGAATGAGATTGATTAAGGTGTAGGCCAATGATGGTTAACCTTTTTGCTGTCGCGTGCCAAAAGCGGGGGGAGACTGGGGGAATCATTCATGTGTGTGCCCACACCCATAATTCAATGCCCACCCGTGCCCTGCCCTCCCACGCATGTGCGCATGCTCCCCCCATTCTGTCCCCCACTTTTGGCATGTGATGACACAGTGGGCCCGTTTTTCACTCTCCCCAGGCTCCAGAGGCTTTCTAGGAGCCTGGAGAGGGCAAAAATGACCTTCCTCAACCCACCTGGAGGACCTCTGGTGGCTGTAAACAGCCCATTTCCTGACTTCCGGTGGACCCAGAAGGCCCGAAAATCAGCTGGCCAGTGGGCACATGTGTGCTGGAGCTGAATTAGGGTAACACTTGTGTGCTCTCAGAAATGGCTCCGCATGGCACCTGTGGTACCCGTGCCATAGGTTCGCCATCACAGGTCTAGGCAGTGAGAGGTGGAGTAGTGAAAGCATTAAAGAAGAGAGAACAGAATAAGAGAGTTGGAAGGGACCTTGGAGATCTTATAGTCCAACCTTCTGATGAAGTAGGTGACTCTATACAATTTCAGAAAAATGCCTGTCCAGTCTCTTCTTAAAAATCTCCAGTGTTTGGGGCAGCTACAACTTCTGAAGGCAAGTCGTTCCAAGGATTCATTGTTCTCGCTGTTACAAAATTTCTCCTTAGTTCTAGGTTGCATCCCTCCTTGTTTAGTTTCCGTCCATTGTTTCTTGTCTTTCCTTCGGGTGCTTTGGAAAACTGACCAACCCCTCTCATCTTTGTAGGAGCCCCTCAAACATTGGAACAGTTCTATCATGTCACCCCTGGTCCTTCTTTCCATTAAACTAGACATACCCAGTTCCTGCACCCATTCTTCATATATTTTAGCCACCAGTCCCCTAATCGTCTTGGTTGCTCTTTTCTGCATTCTTTCCAGAATCTCAACATCTTTTTATAATATGGGGACCAGAACTGGATGCAGTATTCCAACTGTGGTCTTACTTAGGTTTTTATAAAGTGGTACTAATACCTTACGCAAATCATTCCTTTTTTTTCTCAGCCATCAATGCAAGCCACCTAGACAGAGGTGGACTTCAAAAATTTTAGCAAGGGGTTCTTTGCCCGATTGCTGGGTGGGCGTGGCCATGGTGGGTGTGGCCTAGTCGGCCTCCTGCACCACAACAGGGAGAGCATTTTTGCCCTCCCTGGGCTCCGGAGGCTTTCCTTGAGCCTCCAGGAAGGCAAAAATGGCCTCCCCAGGCTTCGGAGGACCTCTGGAGGCTGGAAACGGGCCCTTTTCCAGCATTACTGAATTTCCAGTAGGCCTGTTTTTGCCCTCCCGAGCCTCCACACACACCCTGCACATATCTCCATCCAAAATGGGCTGTGTGGGGACTCCTGGGAGGGGAGGGGAGGGGAGGGGAGGGGTGGGGTGGGCATGGCCAGCCAGGAGTGGGATTTGGGGGTTCTCTGAACTGCATGGAATCTTAGCTAGAGATTCTCCCAAACTCCTGTGAATCCCCAGTAACCCATCCCTGCACCTAGAGTAGTTCCATAAACAAGATAGGCGACAAATAAATTTAACCAATAAATAAATACTGTACACATGGTCAAACTGTACACACGGGTATTTACGAGACTGCCTTCTGCCACCAATAGCCTCCCACCGGCCAGTACGCTCACACAGAGAGGGCCTCCTCAGGGTGCCGTCGGCCAGACAATGTCGGCAGGCGACCCCCAGGAAGAGACTTCTCTGTGGCGGCACCCGCCCTCTGGAACGACCTACCCCCTGAGATACCGGACCTCCAGACTTTTCGTCAGGCCCTAAAAACTCACTTATTTCTTCTAGCCGGGCTGGCTTGATCCTATCCTTTTGGTTTTAATTTGTATCGATTTTAACTGGGTTGTTTTAAATTGTGGGCTGAAATTATTTAATTATCTTTTAAACTGTTTTAAATTTTGTATGCTTTGTTTTATCTTGGCTGTTCACCACCCTGAGTCCAGTTGGAGAAGGGCGGTATAAAAATCAAATTAAATAAAATAAAAATTAAAAAAAACACTGAGAATTTGGAAGGACTTGAGATCAACTCCAAAATATCTTTCAGCGTATCTACAGCTCTGGAACTCTCAATCCCCCCACCCCTCACCCCTTCTAATTCTAAATAGAACAGTTTTCTCTGGAATAGGTGTAGCGTGGAAGAGAGAGAAGAGGGTAATTATTGCTCTTAGATTCAGAATTGTTGATCAGATCAGCCCTTTGTTATCCATTCACCTTTCCGCGTATCGCAAGTCTTCCTTTCTCTCTTCTTCCGACTCTCCTTCCCTCAAAACCTGTAATTATTTGCGAATTCCAATTACAGCCTGTTTTGCTTTGCAAAGCAGTCCAGGATTCAGCCGAGGTGGAATTTCCCACAAGTCAAGATGGAGTCATTAAATCTCCTGAAAATGGGGTTGAGTCTCCAAGGAGCCAAGGGTAATTGATAGCTTGGGTTTTGCCAAGAGCGATGCAAAATGGTCTCCTGTATATTGCCGCTTTCCAAGAGCAGGTATAATGGGGGAGTTTGCACATCATTCAGTCTGAGTGGAGGTGATTGAAGCGTGATTTCAAATAAAATCCATGACCTTTATTACTCAAACCCACGACCTGCAAGATGTCTTGACTAAAAACCCAAGGATGAAATACAGTTGCAAGCAAAGATGACTGAGTTATCCAAAGCTTGCGACAAGCCGGTGTCTTCATTAGGGTCGACTAAAAATGGCACAAGAGAGATGTGTGAGCTTCAGTTTTGCAAAACTCGTCCTCGGTTTGTAAAAAATAGAATAGAATAACAGAGTTGGGCCTTGGAGGTCTTCTAGTCCAACCCCCTGCTCAGGTGGGAACCCTTATGGCAGAATGCCGCTTCAGACAAATGGTTGTCCAATCTCTCCAATCCAGTGTTGGTACACAAGCAACTTCTGGAGGAAAGTCATTCTACTGTTTAATTGATCTCACGGTCAGGAAATTTCTCCTTAGTTCTAGGTTGCTTCTCTCCTTGATTAGTTTCTACCCATTGCTTCTTGTCCTGCCCTCAGGTGATTTGGAGAATAGCTTGTGGCAGCTTCTTCTTTGTGACAGCACCTGAGATATTGGAACACTGCTATCATTAAGTGTTGTACCTTATAATTCTTGACAAACGTATCTTTTCTTTAATGTATAGTGAGAGACCATACATTATAGAGACTTATGCACCAAGACAAATTCCTTGTGTCTTGGTCAATAAAACCAATAAAAAATTCTCTTCTCTTCTCTTCTCTTCTCTTCTCTTCTCTTCTCTTCTCTTCTCTTCTCTTCTCTTCTCTTCTCTTCCCTTCCCTTCCCTTCCCTTCCCTTCCCTTCCCTTCCCTTCCCTTCCATTCCATTCCATTCCATTCCATTCCATTCCATTCTACATTCTATTCTATTCTATTCTATTCTATTCTATTCTATTCTATTCTATTCTATTCTATTCTATTCTATTCTATTTTACTTTTCTAATTTCATTCTGTTCTGTTCTGTTCTGTTCTGTTCTGTTCTGTTCTGTTCTGTTTTTCTTACCTTAATTTAGAACCTTACGTTTTTACCATTGGATCTTCTTCTGGGTCTGCCTCATGTTGTTTGATTTTTGATTCTAGACAAAACATACATATTCTTGTTAGTTATGCAGATTATTTTGGAGAGTAGTTTGGCCTGACAAGCTGACTTTATGGCAGTGCTCTTTGGCTGGACTTAAAGAACATGCATAAATTAGCTAACTCCGCCATCCTAATTTGTGGGTTGCCTAGATGACTTTGTCCTCATGTTAGATGCTTGCAGTCTGCACTCAGTTGTGTAGTGTCAGCCACAATCAGGCTTAAAATATGGCATCTCTCTCCCATTTGCCTGTTTACTTTGCATTTTCAAGACTAGAGAATATGTGCAGCTCTTGGTTGAATTCGAACAATGGTCCTTGATGTTCTCTTAGCTTGATGGTTAACATGATGTTACTGAACAGAAGGTCTGAAGGAAAACAGCAAAGCCCAGAGAACAGACAGAACTCAGCGCTTGGAATTTTCCAGCAATTTCCAGCAAACATCCTTCAAATTGCTCCATGCCAAAAAAAAAAAAGAAAAGAAAAGAAAAAAAGAGGCATTTATCATAATAAAAAAGTAAAGATTCCCCTCACACATATGTGCTACTTGTTCCCGATTCTAGGGGGCGATGTTCATCTCTGTTTCAAAGCTGAAGAGCCAGCCCTGTCCAAAGACATCTCCGTGATCATGCGGCTGGCATGACTCAATGCCAAAGGCACACGGAGCACTGTTACCTTCCCGCCAAAGGTGGTCCCTGTTTTCCTACTTGCATTTTTTACGTGCTTTCGAACTGCTAGGTTGGCAGAAGGTGGGACAAGGAACGGGAGCTCACCCTGTTATGCGGCACTAGGGATTCGAACCGCTGAACTGCCGACCTTTCGATCGACAAGCTCAGCGTCTTAGCCCCTGAGCCACCGCGCCTCCTTTTATTTATCATAATAAAGACATCCAAATACCAACTGCTACATTTGTGAAATTATTCCCAGTCTCTTTGTTGAAAATCACTCAAGAGCTTAAAAGAATATTGAAACTCAACTTTTGAAGTGGCAGAATTCCCATGGCCTGACTGGGAGATGGGTAGGAAGGGATGTCAAAATAGGAGTACTGATTTTAACACTGGAAAAGTTCTTGAAGGTTGAGCAACGGCTAGACCACGGCATCCAGTTTTGGTCACCACAATGTCAAAAAGATGTGGAGACTCTAGAAGAGTGCAGAGAAGAGAAGAGCCCTCCATTCCTCAAACCGCAATAAAATACCTTATGCCACCAGACTTCAAATTTTGGACTTAGTCAGCTTAGAACTACGCTGACTTCAGTCTGACCTAAGCATAGTACATAAAATTATCTGCCACAATGTTCTTCCTGTCAATGATTACTTCAGCTTCAACCACAACAATACACAAGCAAATAATAGATACAAACTCAAGGTAAACTGCTCCTAACTAGATTGCAGAAAATACAACTTCAGCAACAGAGTGGTCAATGCCTGAAATGCACTACCTGACTCTGTGGTTTCTTCCCCAAACCCCCAAAACTTTAATTTTAGACTGTCTACTGTTGACCTCACCCCATTCCTAAGAGGTCAGTAAGGGGCGTGCATAAGCGCACCAGCGTGCCTACTGTCCCTGTCCGTTCCTACTCCCACACCATTCAAAGGGCGTTCATCCCCAATTGCATAGCTAAAAGTCTGTAGAATGGTGTGGTAGTAGGAAAGGATTTTCAGAGGAAAAAAAATGCAGACTACAGGAATCAGGAGCCCCACTCAGGGGACCCTGAGGACATAGATAAACCTTCAAGTGCTTCAACAACCCTCTAAAAGGAGGCAACGACTCTCCAGCTGTCTGCAAGGAGCATCAATCCTTCCATTCCCCACCATCCTCTCAGAGCTGATGAAGCTTCTTGGATGAGGAGCAAAACGTCCTCAAAAACAAACAAGAAAGTCAAGTTGCCTCCTGAAAAAGCACCTTTGGGACAACCCTGACCTGGATGATGGAGAATCTCTTCTGTCCAGATTATGGTTAAAGACCACAAAACATCTTGGAAAACATGGGTTCACTCAAGCAAAAATTGGAGATGGATTTACACCTCAGGCTAAGCCATTATTAAATTAATCTCAGTTTAGTGACTCAAATATAGCTGGCTGGATTCATGGTAAACATTAAACGGAAACCTAAACATTATGGCTTATTGGGGTGTATGAAACCAATAATTCCTTGCTAAGCCTAGGGGTTTGAAAGCAGGATGGACCAAAGTGCTTGTCGTTGGTTTGATTCGTACAACATGCTCAGCAATGAAATATGGATTTACAAGCCACAATGGTAGATTCACCGTAAGCAAAACGAAACTGTAACATTATGGATTGTCAGAAAGGTAGGCACGGCATCACTCTCCCCAAAATTAACTTTCTTGGACTTCTCTTTATTAAAAAGCACCGTTGAACGCACTCGGTTTCAATGTCACTGGAAGAGAACTCTGAATTCCCTTGAAACTGAAATCCTAGAAATATAGCTTCATAGAGATTCATAAATTCTCCAGTCATTAAAAAATATGGTGAGATATCCACCTTCGGTTAGAATGATGAATAAAAGCTCTGATCTTCGTGGGCCCCAATCAATACTATTAAATATGCTATTCCATTTAAAGGCAATATTCCGAGAAGTTTCAATAGAATTCAGGGATTCAAGAACAGTTTAAGGAGGAAAATACCTTCCCTCCCTCCCTCCCTCTTGTCCTTCCTTCCTTCTCTTTTGTCCTTCTTCCCTTCCTTCCTTCATTCTTGTCCTCCCTCCCTCTTATCCTTCCTTCCTTCCTTCTCTTTTGTTCTCCCCCTCTTCCTTCCTTCCTCTTGTCCTTCCTTCCTTCCTTCCTTCCAGCCTGCCTGCCTGCCTCCCTCTTGTCCTTCCTTCCTTCCCTTTTGTCCTCCCTCCCTTCTCTCCTGTCCTCCCTTCTTCTTGTCCTTCCTTCCTTCCTTCCTTCCTTCCTTCCTTCCTTCCTTCCTTCCTTCCTTCCCTCTTATCCTCCCTCCCTCTTGTTCTTCCTTCCTTCCTTCTTCCTTTCTTTTTTCCATCCTTCTTTCCTTCCTTCTCTTTTGTCCTCCCTCCCTCCCTCTTCCCTCCCTCCCTCCCTCCCTTCCCATATCTGTATAGCTTCCCATTTCACACAAAAGTGTATTTTGATCTCCTGATCATAGTTAAGCAATCTTCACATTTCCTACCCGAGTTTGCCGAGGGATAACATTTCATCTTCTCTGGGTGACCAATTCTGCTAAAGCCAAGCCAACATACTCAAAAATGGTAGCCTCAGAGTAACGGTAAAGGACCTTGGTGGGCCTCTTTTCGCAACGCAATTTCAAACATGAAAAAGGATTTTCTTTGCCCCTTCCCCCCCACGATGAAAAAAAATCAGGACTCGATCCTTTTAGGAGACGGGTTTCTTTCCAAAGCTCCTATTTTTTATTTTTATTTATTTATTTATTTATTTTATTATATTTTTATACCGCCATTCTCCCGAAGGACTCAGGGAGGTGTACAGCCAGAATAAAACACTAACAAGACAAAAAAATTTTAAAAAATCATTAAAATAATTCAATCTTATGGCCGAATTTAAAACTCCAACTAAAAACCATTTCAAAACCATTTTAAAAACCCAATTAAAATCATTCCATCAGACTGGCTGGCTGAAATAAAGGGTCTTCAGAGCACGACAGAAGGCACAGAGGTCTGGGATCCTTCGTATATCCAGGGGCAATTCATTCCATAGGGCAGGTGCCCCCACAGAGAAGGCTCTCCCCCTGGGGGTCGCCAGTCGACATTGTTTGGCCAACGGCACCCTGAGGCCCTCTCTGTGGGAGCGTATCGGTCGGTGGGAGGCAGTCGGTGGCAGAAGGCGGTCCTGCCCTGGGTTTCAGAATTTAATCTCCCTCTCTTTCCAGCCTAAGATGGCTATTCACCAAGACAGACACTCCTCAAGTCTCTTAGCTTCTTGAAATTCAAAGGATGGCACAAGGGGTGTGGGGGGGGAGGGGGGATGTTGATGTTTGAACAAGACAAGCCATGCCACCGAGAGAGAAAGATTAGCAGCTGTTCGAAGTGGGGTAGCAGGGACATTAGTAGTGGGGCAGAAGTACAGGGAAGCATTCTGCTCTACACCTGCCTGGGAGTCTGTTGAGTGATGGGTTTATCTTTTCAGGATGGAGAAAGAATTGCTATGGTGATACGGTGTCAGCTTGGCCTGTCCTACCTCGTGGGATGGTGGGGGAGTGGGAGGTAGAGACAGACCTTATCGAGCCAATTGGCTGTCAGGAGAAGAAGGTTGCTTTTAAGGTCCCTTGACATGGGAAATACAAGACAAAACGCAGATGGGGAGTTTTGATGCCCGGTGGGAGAAGATAAGAAATACAGAGAGAGATGGGGGTGGGTGCAGAAAACATCAAGCAATTGTGGATGGTAGAATGAGCTTTTCTTTTTAAAAAAATGATTATAAGGAGGAAGGCAATGGAGATCCATTTATATATTGTCACGAAAGAAAACTAGTGGACAGAGACGTGTCAATCCAGAGAAGGAGGGGAACGAAGATTACCAGGATGATGAGGGGACTGGAGGCTAAAACATCTGAAGAATGGTTGCAGAAACTGCGCCTGGCTAATCTAGTGAAGAGAAGGACCAGGGGAGACATGATAGCAATGTTCAAATATTTGAGGGGCTGCCACAGAGAGGAGGAAGGAGGTCAGGTTATTTTCCAAAGCACCCGAAGGCCAGACAAGGAATAATGGATAGGAACTGATGAGATTCAACCTGGAAATAAGGAGGAATTTTCTGACAGGGGGAACAATCAACCCATGGAACAGAAGTGGCCTTCAGAAGTTGTGGGAGCTTCATCCCTGGAAGCTTTCAAGAAGAGACTGGATTGCCATCTTTCAGAAATGGTGTAGGGTCTCCTACTTGGGAAGGGGTGATTAGACTACATAACCTACAAGGTTCCTCCCAGCTCTGTTAATTTAATATTTTTCCCATGCCTTCCAAGTTGGACCTTGTAAAATTTTGGATTGTAATAGGCGGCTGAAAAGTAGTAAGATGTGGAAGGCTGGTTTAGCATGTCTCAACGTACAATCCCAAGGGTGCCCCAAAGGTGCTTTTCTCAAGAGGCCACCGGACTTTGTGGTTTTTCTTTGAAGTCGTTTCGCTTCTCATCCCAAGAAGCTTCTTCAGCTCTTGAAGAAAGCAGAAGATTCCTGGGATGAGAAGCAAAACATCTTCAAAGAAAAACCAGAAAGTCCGGTAGCCTCTTGAAAAAAGCACCTTTGGGACAACTATGACCTGGATGACTGGGAATCTCCATACACAATCCCAGGTGTTTACGCCATCATTCTGTAAAGTCCTTATTCTCAACCATAAATGTGTACCTTGATTGAATTGGTTCACGTGTTGCATTAAACCAATCTTCTCTTGGCTTGGATCATACATTGCTATGAAAACAGACTGTGTATAATGTACATGTGAATTATGTCAATGTAAAAATGCAAAGCAATACTCAAAGTTTGTCTAATGGACTGACCCCTTCCCTATTTTCAGATCCACGTGTATGTTCTGTAGACTCTTGAATCTCAGAAATGTGGTTTATTCATCCATAGTCAAACTAGTACATCTGACTCCTTCTTTTTCCAATGGAATCTCTCTCTCCCTCTCTCTCTCTCTTTCTTTCTCTCTCCCTTCTCTCTTTCTGCCTCCCTCCCCTTCTCTCTCTCCCCTTCTCTCTCTCTCTCCTCTCTCTCCCCTTCTCTCTCTCCCCTTTTCTCTCTTTCTCCCTCCCTCCCCTTCTCTCTTTCTCTCCCCTTCTCTCTCTCTCTCCCCTTCTCTCTCTTTCTCTCCCCTTCTTCTTCTCTCTCTTCCCCCCCTCATCTTGATGGAGAAAGGTGCGATCCATTACCAAAGTAGTGAAAACATACCTTAAGTCCAAAACATAAGCAAAAAAAATATATATGCAGAAACAAATAGAAAAAAGCACCTCCCTCATTCACAGGAATATAAGAAAATGAGAATGTGCACCACAATCCGACGTACGATAGCCGCTCTCAATAAAAAATAGCCCTTTCGAGGGAGAATTGATACCCGGTTTGGTCTACCTGATGAGGTTGTCACCTAAAAGGGCAAACTGAGAACAATTAATATTCTCATCGTTCCCACCATCCATCTCCTTCCACTTATGACTGTATGACTGTAATTTTGTTGCTTGTATCCTTATAATTAATATTGATATTGTTTCCTGATTGCTTATTTGTTCCCTATGACTATCATTAAGTGTTGTACCTTATGACTCTTGATGAATGTATCTTTTATGTACACCAAAAGTGTATGCACCAAGACAAATTCCTTGTGTGTCCAATCACACTTGGCCAATTAAAAATTCTATTCTATTCTATTCTATTCTATTCTATTCTATTCTATTCTATTCTATTCTATTCTATTCTATTCTATTCTATTCTATTCTATTCCTAGAAGATACTAATGGCAAACCACCACCCCAACACGTCTGCGGTATTGCAAAGAAAAATCACAAGGAAATGTCTTGTGAACTTGACCTGCGGAGTCTTTATCTTTAAAAAAACAAAATATAAGGGTTCTTCGGGATTTAACCTTTCTTGTAGACAAGACACTTGTGATGTAATCCTTTGGGCTCTCTTATCCTGAGATTTGCTTGGTAGCCTGGACAAGCCATGGGTCCTTTCTCTCACTAGAAAAATCTCCTAATTCTAGGGGAGGCAGTGACGGACATCCCATTAATTAAAAGACGGAGAAACCTGAGAGGCTCCCACAAAGAATTTGCTCCTGCAGGCTTCAACACAATGGGTTTCTTTTCTGTATTAGGCATGTAACACTACAAAGCCTGTCAGCTCCCTTTGCAGGCTGACTGGGATAAATCTCCCTGTTTCTTTTTTTTTCCCCCTTGGCCTTCTTTCCTGCATTGTTCCAGCCAGCTACAGTCAGACATGAGGAATAGAAGGACAAGGCAGGCATTGTTGCAAGAAAGAATCCTACCTGTGTAACAGACAAGAAAGCCTGGTGGATTATTTGCCTTGCAATTAGTCATTGCAAGGACAGCTCAGGGTTTGGGTGAAAGAAGGAGGAGGAAAATGAGTGGCCATTTCAAAGGGGTCGGATGAAAGGAGCCATCCAGGCTCCTTTCAGCAATGGCTTCTCTGCCCGGGTGCTGGTTGGGCGTGGCCATGATGGGCGTGGCCTAGTCAGCCTCCTGCACTACAGTGGGGGCAGGAGTGAGTTCTACTTTTCTTTACTACCGGTTTGCAATGGGAGCGCATTTGTGCTTCTGTGCATGCGCAGATCACCCTTGATGACGTTGCGGCGGGTGGGTGAAGCCTCCCATCGGTTTTACTACTGGTTGTATAGAACTGGACAGAACCGGGAGCAACCCACCACTGAGTGGGGGGACCGTTTTCACCTTCCCCAGACTCCGTAGGCTTTTCTTGAGCCTCTGGTAGGGCAAAATCTGCCTCCCCCGGAGTCTGGAGGCCCTCTGGAGCTTCTGGGAGGACCATTTTTCCCCCTCTCTGAGCTTCCATGTGGGTCCTGCATTTACCTCGAATCCAAAACAGGCCACATGGAGACTCCTGGGAGGGGCAGGGCAGGGTGGGAGGGGTGGGGTGAGGTGGGGCCAGCCAAGGGTGGGATTTTGAGGTCCTCTGAACTGGCCATAATGTTAGCTATGGGTTCTCCTAAACCTAGGCAAACCCTTAGCAGCCCACTCCTGAAGCCATCACAGCTCCAGAAAATTTGGATAATGGTTGGAGACCGGGTGACTGTGGGACAAAACATCTGGAGGGCAACAGCTGGCTTGCCCCAATATGGATAGAAATAGATTATTCTCCATTTTCAAGGCCAAAGAGAAGAGAAGCAGTTCCCCTTGAGAGAAGAGAGAAAGGTGAGGCTCTCAGTTCTCGTAACATTGAGTTTTATCTGAAGCTGGTTCCACTTTCTAGGGAGGTAGAAATGGAGGGTGTCTCCAAGGGATATACTGTAGCATCGTGAGAACTTGGTGATTCATCTATAGTGTCTACGCTGTAGGCCACCAATGATCCTTCAGGACTTCAGAAGGGGTTTTTGCACACCGAGCAAGGATGGTTGAATGAAAACATGCCTAGTTTGATCTGATGTCTAGGCAACTGAGAAGAAAATGTTTATGACATGGATGAGGAAGCATGGGATGGATGGGTGGATGGATGGGTGGATGGATGGAAGGAAGGAAGGAAGGAAGGAAGGAAGGAAGGAAGGAAGGAAGGAAGGAAGGAAGGAAGGAAGGAAGGAAAGAATGGGAGGGAAGGAGTGAGTGAGGAGAAAATGGGAGGGAGGAAAGAAGGGAGGAAGGAAGGGAGGGGAGAAAGTGAGGGAGGAAAGAATGGGAGGGTGGAAGGAAGGAAGGAGGGAGAGAGAGAGGGAGGAAGGAAGGGAGGGAGGAGAGAATGGGAGGGTGGGAAGGAGGGAAGGAGGGAAGAAGGAAGGAAGGAAGGAGGGAAGGAAGGAGGGAAGGAAGGAGGGAAGGAGGAAGGAAGGAAAGAATGGGAGGGAGGGAGGGGGAAGGAAGGAGGGAAGAAGGAAGGAAGGAAATAATGAGACAGAAGCAGTGAGTAAGGAAGGAAGGAAAAAAGGAAGGGAGGAGGGAGGAGAAAATGGGAGGGTGGAAAGAAGGGAAGAGGGAGGGAGGAGGGAAGGAGGGAGGAAGGGAGGGAAGGAGGAAAGAATGGGAGGGAGGGAGGGAGGGAGGAGAGAACGGAAGGAAGGGAGGAGAGAGACATAATAGATATTTAGACAGCCACCATCTCAGAGCCGTGTCTTTTTCTAATTGTTACTCAAGAGGTGGTAATGATTTCCAGGACAATTTTGAAAAAAAAAAAGAAGAAGAAGAAGAAGAAGACAGTAAAACATCGTTCATTTGTTACCCATCTCAAGTCCTTTTTCTTTTCTCCTTCTCTCCTCTATCTTTTTTTTTTTTAGGGCATTTTAAATGAATGGTAACCGTTCCCTTCCCCCACCCCCTCCCCAACTTGGCCTGTTGTACGATGAACATTATTGGCAGCGCAGAGAAATGATTGACGGCATGCAGGAGTACCGAACCGAAGGACAGGTGCTAAAAGCAAAGAAAAGACATCAGAATGAAAGACAAATCGAAACATCAATTCACTTCTCCTCGCCTAGATTGTAAGGGGAGAATTCCCTCCCTCCTTCCCTTCCTCATCTTAGTTTTTCCAGCATTGCCAAAAAGGCACACTTCTGAAAGCTTCTTTAGCAAAAAAATGGGAACAATAAACCTTGAAACTTGGCAAGTGGCTACGGCGTGATTGCTCACACTATGTCAAAACAGTCATGTAGTTAGTGCATAATCACAGCAACCCATGTTCCCGTAAATGATGTTTAGTGGAGTCTAAAAGGCAGGGGAATTTTATTTCTTTTTTAAACCCAGCTCCATTTGCAAATAAGTGTATCAGAAATTTGCTTCGCTCACCCAATTTCTTGGAGAGGTTTAAGGCAAGTTAGGTGCCCCAGAATAGGTTTGATCCTTCTCTCCAATAAAACTGTTATTTTTTTGACAAAAGAGAATATTTGCAGCTCCGGACTGAACTGTGGGCTCCCTGGTATTCTCTGAGCTTGATTGTTTTCTTGGAGATGTTTCTTACAGACAGTGCTAAACACTGAGGATGCTACCTAGTTTGGTAATGAAAAGTCTTGCAAGAAAAACCGAGCAACCTCAGAGAGCACCAAGGACCCCTCGTTTCAACCCAGAGCTACAAATATTCTACTCAATTGGCACAAAGATGGCCCACACATTGTGCACTGTACCCCTATTTGAACTCTGGTGCTGGAGAAGACTCCTGCGAGTCCCTTGGATTGCAAGGCCATCCAACCAGTCAGTCCTAGAGGAGATCAACCCTGACGGCTCTCTAGAAGGCCAGATCCTGAAGAGGAAACTCAAATCCTTTGGCCACCTAATGAGGAGGAAGGGCTCCCTGGAGAAGAGCCGAATGCTGGGAACGATGGAGGGCAAAAGAAAGAAGGGGAAGGCAGAGAACGAGGTGGCTGGATGGAGTCATGGAAGCAGTTGGCGTGAGCTTTAATGGACTCCAGGGGATGGTGGAGGACAGGAAGTCCTGGAGGAACGTTGTCCATGGGGTCATGATGGGTCGGACACAACTTCGCAATTAACAACAACAACCCCTATTTCATCTCCTCAGAAAAACTATTTGGTAGATACACAATACTACCACAAGTCACACAATACATTTGAGGATCAAGCCCTAATTCACCACACAAAGTAACTATGTGGACATCTGATGCCATGTCCGTATTAATCGGTGGCTTTCTGACTGAAGATGGGGATTTTGAGAAAAGTATCCCCAAAGTGCTTTTGCAAAACTGAGAAGCAGATGAGAAGCGAAACATCTTCAAGCATAAACAAAGGAAGTCCAGTTGTCTTTGGGAAAAGCACCCTTGGGACAACTGTGACCTGGATGACTAAAAATCTCCATAGGCATTTAAGATGAGTGGACTTCAACTCCCAGAATTCTAGTTGGCTGGGGGAAATCTGGGACTTGAAGTCCACTCATCTTAAAGTTGCCAGCTTTGAAAAACAGAGATATTGATCAACCCTACAAGGGCTCGATATGAGATGATTCACACAGTGGTGTAAGACAATGACTGAATTCCCCCAACACATAAAAATTAAGGTAAAGGTAAAGATTCCCCTTGCACATGTGTGCTAGTCGTTCCTGACTCTAGGGGGCGGTGCTCATCTCCGTTTCAAAGCTGAAGAGCCAGTGCTGTCCAAAGACGTCTCCGTGGTCATATGGCAGCATGACTCAATGCCAAAGGCGCATGAAATGCTGTTACCTTCCCACCAAAGGTGGTCCCTATTTTTCTACTTGCATTTTTTACGTGCTTTCGAATTGCTAGGTTGGCAGAAGCTGGGAAAAGTAACGGGAGTTCACCTCGTCATGCGGCACTAGGGATTTGAACTACCGAACTGCCAACCTTTCGATCGACAAGTTCAGCATCTTAGCCACTGAGCCACCACATCCCTACATCAAAATTACTCAATTACTAGAACCCACTTTTCACCTGGTCTAGTAGATTCTAAAATTTCTCAAGCCCAGAATTCCTCTTCATTGCTGTCTCTAGTAAATGAAGTTAAAACACTCCATGACGGACTTGCTTCTTGAGTCCTCCCTTGAGATTTCAAGGAAGGTGTGGGAAAGTCAAGAGGTTGCAACTGATGTGGAAGAATGTGGTAGAGTAAAAACTGGGATATTCACAGGCAGGCTACTTGGTCTCCAGGTTAAGTACAGTTTTCTTCCCCTTTCAAATAAGTTTTGAAACCTGATCTCTTTCATCACATCGAACGAAGCAGAGAAGAGGAAAATAAAAACTGGGATGGATGGATGGATGGATGGATGGATGGATGGATGGATGGATGGATGGACTGATTGATTTATGCCATCCCCGAGTTGAAATATTCCTGCTTGTATGAGAATGAGAGTAGGCTTTCTACCAGCTGTAGTTTTTGGAACTGACAACTAGAACTCAACGCACGCTATTCCCACTGCGGATTCTTTATCAAATTAGACCCCAGGCATCCAAATTGGAGGATTTAATATTGAATGGTTAATTAAAAGATCCCTGCTTTGATCGGGTTAGCAGATTGTGTTTTTGAATCAGGCATATTTATTAAGACTAGTTCTTGGGTTCATTCCGAGTTCATTACACTCACAGGGATTTATGATTTCTTTATATCAGAAATGGCCATAGATTTTAAAGTAAACTTGGGGAATGGATTCATAGATTTATTCCGGCTGCTTTTTCTTGGGTTCCCTAGCCTAATTTATGAAGTCGATGGAGTCCCAAATCTTGCAGACGGGAAGGGTTGCTTAATTGATTTCTTTGGCATGTGCCAAGAGGAATTTGGAAAGATGCTCCTTGACAGAAAGAACATCTAGTCTTTACAAGCACCTGCTGCAGTCATGTAACACCCTTAACCTGGTTCCAAACTTAACATCCCAAATTAAGTTGTATTAGTGGGCTGTTCAAACGCAGCCACCAGACTGCATCCTCCATAACTCTTCCACTGCCAGACAGAAAAGAATACAGAATACAGAATTAACAGCATTTGGAAGGGACCTCAGAGATCTTCTAGTCCACCCTCCTGCTCAGACAGGTAGCCCTATACCATTTACCTAAAGCCCTATACCTAAAACCTATAAAAAATGGTTGCAGGAACTGGGTGTGTCTAGTTTGATGAGAAGAAGGACTAGAGGAGACATGAGAGCAGTCTTCCAGTATCTCAGGGCTGCCCCAAAGAAGAGGGAGTCAAGCTATTCTCCAAAGCACCTGAGGGCAGGACAAGAAGCAATGGGTGGAAACTCATCAAGATGAGAAGCAACCTAGAACTAAGGAGAAATTTCCTGATAGTTAGAACAATGAATCAGTGGAACAATTTACCCCCAGAAGTTGTGAATGCTCCAACACTGGAAGTTTTTAAGAAGATGTTGGATAACCATTTGTCTGAAGATGAAGATGAAGTGCCAAAGCGCACTGTAACAACATTGCCAAAAAGGCATTAAGAGTTGTTAACCTAATCTTGTGTAGTTTCTTCTCTGGTAATATTGTATGACTAACTAGAGCATACAAAACATTTGCTAGACCAATTCTTGAATAGAGCTCATCTGTCTGGAACCCGCACTGCATATCGGACATAAATACAATCGAGAGAGTCCAGAGATATTTTATGAGAAGAGTCCTCCATTCCCCTACCCACAATAAAATCCCTTATGCCACCAGACTCCAAATTTTGAGCTTAGACAACTTAGAACTACGCCAACTTCAGTCTGACTAAGCATAGTACATAAAATAATCTGACACAATGTCCTTCCTGTCAATGACTTCTTCAGTTTCAACCATACAATACACGAGCAAATAATAGATACAAACTCAAGGTAAACGGCTCCAAACTCGATTGCAGAAAATATGACTTCAGCAACAGAGTGGCCAATGCCTGGAATGCACTACCTGACTCTGTAGTTTCTTCCCCAAACCCCAAAACTTCAACCTTATACTGTCCACTGTTGACCTCACCCCATTCTTAAGAGGTCTGTAAGGGGTGTGCATAAGTGCACCAGCGTGCCTTCCATCCCTGTCCTAATATTCCTTTTTACCTACCCTTGTCATGTATTCAAATTATGTTTATACTATTACTTGTTATCTTATATATGCTTGACAAATAATGTTATGATTATGATTATGAAGTGGCATAGGGTTTCCTGCCTATTTGTTATTCTATTCTATTCTATTCTATTCTATTCTATTCTATTCTATTCTATTCTATTCTATTCTATTCTATTCTATTCTATTCCATTCCATTCCATTCCATTCCATTCCATTCCATTCCATCCTAACTTCAGACAGATGGTTGTCCAATCTCTTCTTAAAAACTTCACAATTTCTGGAAGCAAGTAGTTCCACCGATATTCTAACTGGGAAGAGGCCTCACGTCTGGCTTTCTTTTTTGGTGATCCAAGTCTCTTCTCTGATGTTAGAGACCATGAAGTTTTCTTCCTGGAACCAGACATAACAGCCACATGGCAATCAAAGGAGATGACACGGGTCTGTTTAGCTGGCTGCGTTATTCACAATCTGAATATTTAGCGTCTTTTCCGATGGGATTCTAAATTGGCTCTTTAATACACACCATAGATTTATTTTAATGTTTGGGTTGATATGAGGGCCATCTGATGGGAGGGTGGTTAAAATTTAAGTCAGGTTGGGAAATAAATAGCAGCCTGCCTAAGATAATAACATCTTCCTCTCTCTCTCTCTCTCTCTCTCTCTCTCTCTCTCTCTCTCTCTTGTCTATCATTTTGTGTTAGATTTGTTGAAAGGTCACATTAATAGTTAATAGTATTTAAACAGATTTGTTGAAAGCCTAACTACAATGTTAATATTCTATACTTCAAGGAAATGGAAATTAGCTGAAGTTCCTATCATTAACTGCTGATTGAATCAATCTTGGAAAATTAAGATGAATGAAGAAGCCTCATTGAAAAAAAGGACAACGATGAAACCTACTGGGGGGTGGGGGGATGGAAGGAATTTGTAATCTATTTGTATAGTACTGGGATTAGCATGTATTTTCCCCCTTCGTGATGTACAACAGTATACACAAAGTCCTCGACTTAGAACCATTCATTGAGCAGCCATTTGAAGTCACAATGACCATTGAAAGAAGTGACTTACAATCAGTTTTCACACTTCACACTGGGTGAAACCAGGCTTAATAGCAGGAAATGTGAGAGAGATCTTGGAGTCTTAGTGGACATCCAGCTAAATATGAGCCAGCAGTGTTTAGCAGAAGCCAAAAAAGCTAATGCAATCCTAAACTGCATTCACAGAGGGATACAATCAAGATCGAGTGAAGTACTGATATCATTCTATAAAGCCTTAGTAAGACCACACATAGAGTACTGCATCCAGTTTTAGTCACCACATATATAAAAAATATGTTGAGACTCTAGAAAGAGTGCAGAGAAGAGCAACCAGGATGATGAAGGGACTGGAGGCTAAAACATACGATGAACGGTTGCAGGAACTGGGCCTGGCTAGTCTAGTGAAGAGAAGGACCAGGGGAGACATGGGAGCAGTCTTCTAATATTTGAGGGGCTGCCACAGAGAGGAAGGGGTCAACCTGTTTGCCAAGGCATCCGAAGGCCAGAAGAAGGAATAATGGATGGAAACAGAACAAGGAGATCTGGAAATAAGGATAAATTTTCTAACAGGGAGAACAATCAACCCATGGAACAGAAATTGCTTTCAGAAGTTGTGGAAGCTTCATCACTGGAGGCTTTCAAGAAAAGATTGGACTGCCATTTGTCAGAAAGGGTGTAGGGTCTAAGCCTAGGGTCTCCTGCTTGGGAGGAGGGTTGGACTAGATGACCTACAAGGTCCCCTCCAACTCCGTAAATCTAATCTAAACTTACAACAGCCACAGTATCCCCAGGGTTACATGACCAAAATTTGGACACTCAACAACTGACATGAGTTTACAGCAATTGCAACCTTCCCCGCTAGCTTTCGAGAAGCAAAGTCATACAGGAAAGCTGAATTCATTTAACGACCATGTGAACAGCGGTGGAGATTTGCAAAACCACTGTAAAATCATATAACCATTGTCTCACTTAGCAGCGCAAATTCTCGTCCCACTCGTGGTCGTAAGTCAAAGATTGCCTGTAGGTGGGGAGAAAATTGTAATGGGTAAGATTTAGGACTGAGAATGCTTCGAAAATGGTTCAGAGCGAAGCGTCTGTAGAGGTCACGATATTCCCCACCATCCAATCAGAGCTGAGGAAGCTTCTCAGATGAGAAGCGAAACGTCTTCAGAAGAAAAAACCAAGAAATCCCAGTTGCCTCCTGAAAAAGCACCTCTGGGATTCAGAGCGAATTGCAGTCCTCGTGCTGAGAAAGGTGTGAACCATCCTTACTTCTAATTTTTTTTAAGATAACCCTTAAAAAGAAACGATCCAGGTGTTTTTGCGAGTCAATTCACGTCGGTTGCTTAAATCAATTGGGGAAAGTTGCTGTGCTTGTACAAAGTCCCAAATATTCCTCCTGAATTCTGAAGCTTTGCGCAGCGCTAATAATAAGATGGATTGCATGAATTCAAACGATAATATCAAGAAAGGCTGATGAAAGAATTACATTATCTAGACATCCGATGCATTTTGCTTGACATATATTTTACGCAGCCTCCCACACACACTTCTCCGATGGCCATTATTCCCCTTTTCAATTTCCTTTTCGGTGTAACTACGGATTTAATGCACATATTGATTTGAAGGAATTCTAGCCCAACCACCCACAGATCCTTGGGACAGCTTGCAAAATTGGGGAGGGAGGGAAACAAATTAACAGAAACTCCAAATAAAAGAAGGGTAGGAAAGCAGATTTTGTTTAATTTAAAAAACCCACACAATTCATAAAAGCTTCAGATTTTGTTTTAATCGAGTGGAAAAATCCAGAAAGAGACAAGTGGATCTCCACATGCCAAAGATTAGAAATGATACATTGCCAAAGAAATGCCATGGGGGGGGGGCATTATAGATTAGAAATCAGAATTAAAACTGCTTGATTGAATTCTTCTCTGACAGGAACCCAATTTAGGAGAGGACAGCCAAAGCTAACTTTCTTTGACCCCATTTGTCTTCCTGCTGAGATATTCACATTCTCCCTTCCCAACTGCTAGCAAGTTCTTCTTTCCTAAATTGTCATTAGGAACAACGGTCACCAACTAGTGGTCTATGGACCACTGGTGGTCCGTGAGAAAATTTTGGTGGTCCGCAGAAAAATGATCCACAGAAAACATGCAGAGGGGGTCAAAAACAGGTTACTTCCTGGTTAATACCAGGAAGTAAGGATGTCCGGGCGGGTGGGCGGAGCCTCACACTGCCACCGCTACCAGTTTGCCAACCCATGTGCTACTGCTGCTACAGGTTTGCCCGAACTGGAGCGAACCTGTAGCATTACACCCCTGATTTGTGGTCTCCAAATAGCTCGGGTAAAAGATAAAGCTTCCTTCAACCCAGGCACCCATATGGTGACTTTGTGGTTATGTCTACCTTACTCTCCTGCAACAATATGGAACTCTTTTTTTTCCACTGCCTTCTTCTGGAACTTTCTGGCTTCCTCATCAGACCCATTATTTGGGCAATAATGAATGGTCTCCTATCCTAGTTCCACCTGCTCAGGTTCTTGAGGTCTTCCAGGTTGACTAAATGCTACTGCCACTGTCTAGGGCAGCGGTCACCAACTGGTGGTCCGTGGGAAAGTTTTGATGGTCTGCTAGAAAAATTATTTGCATTTTTTATATTGCACTAAACCAGGGGTCCTCAAACTACGGCCCCTGGGACGGATGCGTGCTATGAACGGTTGTGTTGCTGCAGAGAGTCTCCTCCTTCGGGGTCTTTATGTGTGGGTTGGAGGGGGGCAGAAATTCCAACTCGGGGTCTGCTTCAGCCTCCTGGTGTGGGGCTTTGGGTGAAGGCTGGAGGGAAGTGCTGCTAGTGGCGAAGAGCCGGAGGGCTTCATTCCAGTGGGACTGCATCATGGGGTTGCATGCGTGCATGCATGCACACATAATTCTATGCGCCCTGCCCCCGTGCATGCACATGTGACACATTCCCCCCCCCCCACCGTGGGGCACACGATGGCACGGTAGGCCCATTTTTTGCTGTCCCCAGCCTCCAGAGCCTTTCTAGGAGTCTGGGGAGGGGAAAAACGGGCCTTCACCACCATCCCTCCAAGGTCCTCCGGAGGCAGGAAACAACCCATTTCGGGCCCAGAATGCCCGAAAATCAACTGGCCAGCGTGCACATGTGCACTGGAGCTGAGCTCGCGTGCTCACCGATATGTCTACACATGCCACCTGTGGGCACGCGTGCCATAGGTTTGCCATCCCAGATCTAGACTATCGAAGAGAAGGACTGAGGTGATATGAAAGCAGCCTTCCAGTATTTGAAGAACTGTCATAAAGAAGAGGAGGTTGACGTATACTCTAAAGGACCTGAGAGCAGGATAAGGAACAATGGGTGGAAAATCATTAGAGATCCAGGCTACAATTAAAGATAAATTTCCTGGCAGTGAAAAGAATTAATCAGTGGAACGACTTGACTCCAGAAGTTGTGGATGCTTCAACACTGGAGATTTTAAAGAAGAGACCGCATAGCCACTTGTCTGGAACAGTATAGGGTCTCTTCCTTGAGTAGGGCGGATAGATTATATATCCAGAGATATTTTACTAGAAGAGTCCTCAAATCTAAAAATAAAATTCCCTATCCCACCAGGCTTGAAATTTTAGGCCTAGATAGACTTAACTATATGCCATCTACGTTCTCAGTTCGTAAGATTATTTACCAAAAAGTCCTACCTGTAAATGAGTACTTTCATTTCAACCGCAATAACACAAGGGCGATCAATAGATTCAAAACTCAATGTAATAAGCTCTAATCTTGATTGTAGGAAATATGACTTCTGCAATAGAGTTTTAAATGCCTGGAACACTCTACCTGATCCTGTTGTTAGTCTCTCCAAACCCCATCCCTTTTTACCTTAAACTGTCTACCGTGGACCTTTCATCTATCTTCAGAGGTCCCTAGGAGGGTGTGCATAAGGCCACCAGAGTGCCTACCGTCCCTGTCCTACTGTCCTACCATTTATATGTAATCATTCTATGTATTTATGGCTATGTTTTGCCTATTTCTTTCCTTTTATTGGTGCCAATTTTTTTTCATGTGTCCATGTCCATGCCTATACCAGTGGTGGGTTTCAAAATTTTTTACCAGCGGTTCTGTGGGTGTGGCTTGGTGGGTGTGGCATGGCTTGGTAGGTGTGGCATGGCTTGGTAGGCATGGCAGGGGAAGGATACTGTAAAATCTCCATTCCCACCCCACTCCAGGGGAAGGTTACTGCAAAATCCCCATTTCCTCCCCATCAGCTAGGACTTGGGAGGCAGAGAATAGATAGGGGTGGAGCCAGTCAGAATTTTTACTACCGGTTCTCCGAACTATTCAAAATTTCCACTACCGGTTCTCCAGAACTGGTCAGAACCTGCTGAAACCCACCTCTGGTCTATACTGTTACTTGTTTCCTTGTACTTGTTGACAAAATAAATAAACAGAAGACCTCCAGGGTCCCTTACAACCCTATTATTTTTATTTTATTTTTTTATTAGTCATATTTCTATGCCGCCACTCTCCAAGGACTCTGGGCGGCTTACACCAAAGACAGTATACGAAATAGCATATTGCCCCCAACAATCTGGGTCCTTATTTTACCCACCTCGGAAGGATAGAAGGCTGAGTCAACCTTGAGCCGGTGAGATTTGATCTGCTGATCTGTTGAACTAGCAGTCAGCTGAAATAGCTGCAGTACAGCACTCTAACCACTGCGCCACCTCGGCTCTTATTAGTCTATGTTCTGTGTCCTTTCAACTTGATTGCACCTCAGTCTCTAAAACTACTTGTCAACTACTTGCTTTCCCTTGTCCCGCGAGATTTTCACTGCTATATAAAAAAAATTGTCCCTACTTCTACTTTCTGCCTTGGGCCCAAATTTGGAACAACTTTTCCAGGAGTTTTATGTGGCTATATAAAAGCTGGAGTGAACAAGTGTTAAGGAGCAGGCAAGGAAAAAGAAATATGTCCAACCGTGTTCAAATACTAAGCACTTCCAGACTGCAGACCATTGGGGTCAATAGCAATTACACCTGGAGACAGCAGAGGTTGTCCCTGTCAGCACTTTCCCAGATGCAATTAGTTCTCTAACTGTCTCCTGAAGGGCTGGAGCAGCCCGTTCTTCTTCGCAAGGTGGAGGTGAGGAGAAGCCAAAGGTAGGAAAAGGAATCTCCAAAGAGATGCCGTTGCTTTGGCCCAAGGCAAAGCTTTGCAAAGACCTTGGTGGCCCCATTGGATGAAATAGCCCTTACCTGCAAATTCACACTACAATTATTTATGTCGAGGGATGTGGTTGTTTATTCCAAACCTTAAAAGTTCAGATTTGCAACCTGTTTGCTAATACCAAAGTAGGAAGCCAGTTGTAGAAGATCTATGTAGTTCTTAGCCGAACTCTGGTGCTCTTGGTGTTCTCTGAGTTTTGCTGTTTTCTGGATGACAATTGTTACCAGGTTAAGTAGTATCACCCATCCATAGGCCAAAGTCACCTTTCATGTCTAAGGTGGGAGTAGAACTCACCCTCTCCTGGCAATTGACCCAAAGTCACCCAGCCAGCTTTCATGCCCAAGGAGAGACTAGAACTCACCATCTCCTGAGGATTAGCCCAAAGTTACCCAACTGGCTTTCATGCTAAGTGCAGGACTAGAACTCACCAGCTCCTGGCAATTGGCCCAAAGTCACCCAGCCAGCTTTCATGTCTAAGGTGGGACTAGAACTCACCTTCTCCTAGCAATTGGCCCAATGACACCCAGTCACCTTTCATGCTTAATGCGGGACTAGAACTCACCCTCTCCTGACAATTGGCTCAATAACACCCAGCCAGCTTTCATGTCTAAGGTGGGACTAGAACTCACCATCTCCTGGGGATTAGCCCAAAATTACCCAGCTGGCTTTCATGCTTAATGCGGGACTAGAACTCATCCTCTCCTGTCAAGTGGCCCAATGACACCCAACCAACTTCCATGTTTAAGGTGGAACTAGAACTCATCTTCTCCTGGCAATTGGCCCAAAGTCACCCAGTCAACTTTCATGCCTAAATAGAGATTAGAACTCATAATCTCCTGGGGATTAGCCTTAAATTACCCAGCTGGTTTTCATGCTTAATGCAGCACTAGAATTCACTTCTCCTGGTGATTGGCGCAAGGTCACCAGCTGGCTTGTCTGCTTACTTAGGAACTAGAATCACCACTTCTCATTTTCTAGTCCGGCGTCTTAACTGGTATTCAGAATCTGGCATTACCTCTCGACTCTCATCAACATGTCACACACACAACCCTGGGAGCCTGAAAAGAAACAGAACAAATATTCACACACACACACACACACACACACACACACACACACACACACACACAACCAAAATTGCCCCTAGCACAGAAGAACATTCGTACAAGTTCCATGAGTCTCCTTCTCTGTCCGCTCTGCACTTCGTGACTTGGATGCCCACAGATTTTCCCCGAACATGTTTTTGTCCCCGATTAATGGACTTTGGTAAATCTGTTCCTTTGGCAAGGCGCAGGGTGGCAGGGCGGAGTGAGCCATCCCCTGTTATTGGCATGGGAAGGCTTGGAAGTCATCCACGGGCAGAAAACAGCAAGCGTTAGAGAAGGGGAGGAGAGCGGGATAAAGCTGTCAGCTTCCCCGCCATGCCACTTGGCCTCGTTTGAATCAGATTCCCAGGAAGCTGGGAAAAAAAGAGAGCCGCTCCAAACAGATGGAAAATTTAATCAGCAGAACCTCGTGTCCTCCTCCTCCTCGATGGGAAGGCTTCCTGACTTCTACAGCAGCTTAGAAATATAGAACCGAAGTAAATACCGTTTCCCCTGAAAATAAGACCCAACCAGAAAATAAATCCTAGCATGATTTTTCAGAATGCTTGTAATATAAGTCCTACCCCCCAAAATAAGCCCCAGGTGAGATCATCAGCAGATGATTGTGGTGGCAATAAGCTGACTTTATATAAAAAAGAACACTGCTTTGGGCGGGGGGGCAAAAGCCATACTAAGCAGGTATATACTGGAATGAGTTGCCTACCAAGCTCCGGACGGCTTCTGATCTCCACTCCTTCCGTCAGGACCTGAAAACTTGGCTGTTCAAACAAATAGGCTGACTCTGATTCTGGGTTTTATTAGTTATTAGTTATTTGGTTAAAAATGGGATTTTGCTGTACTTGTTTTTAACTTGTGTTCACCACCCTGAGTCCTTCTGGAGAAGGGCGGCATATAAATACATTAAATAAATAAATAAATAAATAAATAAATAAATAAATAAATAAATAAATAAATAAATAAATATTTTCCCCAAAATAAGACCTAGCCGGAAAATAAGCCATAATGCATCTTTTGGAGCAAAAATTAATATAAGTCCCGATCTTATTTTGGGGGAAACAATATGAAAGAATTCCACAGCCAAACCATCAGTAGAACTGAGAATTGAGAACTAGACTGAGAATAGATGCTCGAGGCATCAGACTAGAAACTGAGAGATCATGAATTCTAGTCCTGCATTAAGCAACTAGAATTCACCCTTTCCTAATATTGGTACAAGGTCACCCAGCTAGCTTTCATGCCTAAAATGGGACTAGAACTCACTGTCTCCTGGTGATTGCCCCAAAGTCATGAGCTGAAAGTCAGGTGGTGATTTTGGGCTAATCACCAGGAGACAGGGAGTTCTAGTCCCGCCTTAGGCATGAAAGCTAGCTGGGTGACCTTGTGCCAAATCATCAGGAAATGAGTACTAGTCCCGCTTTTGCCATGAAAGCTGGCTTGGTTATTTTCAGCCAATCACCAGGTGATGGTGAGTTCTAGCTCTGTTTTAGGCATCAAAGCTGCTGGGTGACTTTAGGCCTGTCCTCCTCTCTCTCAGCCCAAGCTACCTCACAGGATTCTGGCTGTAAAAGGTAAGTAAGAGGAGGATGGTGGGTTGCAGAGGTGGGTTTCAGCAGGTTCTGACCAGTTCTGGAGAACCGGTAGCGGAAATTTTGAGTAGTTCAGAGAGCCAGTAATAAAAATTCTGACTGCCCCCCCCCCCATCTATTCTTTGCCTCCCAAGTCCCAGCTGATCAGGAGGAAATGGAGATTTTACAGTATTCTTCCCCTGCCACGCCCACCAAGCCACGCCCACAGAACCGGTAGTAAAAAAAATTGAATACACCACTGGTGTATTGGATATGTTTGCTGCCTTGTAGCATTTATAAAAATAATAAAGGCATGGTATAAACAAATAGCTCAACAGGCTAGATAGATCCAGCTGTCTGCAATTATTGCAAGTTCGAGGCTCAAGGTTGACTCAGCCTTCCATCCTTTCTAAGGTAGGTCAATTGAGGACCCAGTTTGTGGGGGCAATAAGCTGACTTTGTTTAAAAAATATACAAAAGTATGAAGGCTATTGCTTAACGCATTGTAAGCCACCCTGAGTCTCCGGAAAAGGGCAGCATATAAATCTAATTTAAAAAAAAAACAACCACTTTTGCTGAAATGCAGAACATTAGAAGACCCCCAAGCAGGTCAGACCCTGGAGAAATCCAGACCAACGTTCTGAGCTGCAGGCATTCCCAAAGGATTGCTCTCTCTTCTTCTTTGGGATAATGAATTGAGGAAATCAAAGAATTATGCTCTACAACTCCTCGTGATTCGTTGTCACCCCCTCCCTCCATTCTGTTTTATCCTCTTTTTCTTCTTTTGGCACTTGTATCTGATGCAATTAAGATGTTGTTAGTGAATGAGGGGGCTGGAATGAAGATGTTTCCTTGAGAACAACATTTTTGCCACCAGCCACATCTCTTTATTTTTAGAAGCATAACTGAGGGAGAATTTTGCGTCTTCGCTCTCCTTCCTCACCATTTGTTGCATCGCATCCTTTGATCTAGGAATAATGGCTCCAACAAGGTTTATTTCAGCCAGGAAACATGGCTCCAAAAGAATTAGGAATCAGATTTTGGGAACTTGGAAATCTTGCTTCTTTCTCAAGGGGGAAAGCCACGCATGGATTGGGACTACAATTAACATCATCCCCCAGGGTGATTTTCTCTGCATGCAAGCAGCTGCATCCTTAAGAGGTGGGTGGAAAGTTGATGCAGCAATGCAAGCACATTTTTTCTAACACCACCATCAAACCTCATCGGAATGGAACTGACGTATATTGTACAAAGCATTGGTTGCTTAAAAGTTGGAAGGCTCTCAACATGACAAGGAAATTCCTCCCATGTTGAGAGAGGTGCTTTCACTAAGAAGGGATCATACTGTTCTCTGAGAGAAATACTATTTGTAATCATGCTTAGCCTCCTGAGGTCAAGCAAAGTTGACTTAGAACTGCCAAGTGCTGTGACTAAAGTCAGAATTCAGTTCCTTGTGTCTACAAGGACATTTTTAGATAGGTAGGTAGGTAGGTAGGTAGGTAGGTAGGTGGATAGAGATAGAGATAGAGATAGAGATAGAGATAGAGATAGAGATAGAGATAGAGATAGAGATAGAGATAGAGATAGAGATAGATAGATAGATAGATAGATAGATAGATAGATAGATAGATAGATCTTCATTGTTTTTGTAAACTAACTCAAGGTGGGGAATACTCCTTCTTCCTCCTATTTCCCACATAACAACACTGTAAAGTGGACTGAGAGAAAGAGTGACTAGTCCAAAGTCACCCAGCCAGCTTTCGTACCTAAGGTGGGACTGGAACTCACAGTCGCCTGGTGACTGACCCGAAGTCACCCAGCCAGCTTTCCAACTCCTAAGGTGGGACTAGAACTCACACCCTCCTGGTGATTGCACTCCCAATGTGAAAGCAAAGAGTCTAGAAAAATGGGGGCACTGAAAGCTTACATTCCATGAGATCTAGAAATGCAGCTCTCTACCCGTTAAACTCCACATATCTACCTTTGATATCCTGGCTTTGGTACTATTACAAATGAATTCTCATTCTTTAAAAGTCATTTTCAAGCTCAGCTCCCTCCCTCTCTCTCTCTCTTCCTCCCTTCCCCCAATGTATTTATAGTTTATCTTGAAATCTAGCATCATTATAGTCAGGAGAACGGAATACTTGAAGCACTTCAAACAGAGTCATCCAAGCCAAGAGGATCAAACAGCTGGATCAGATGTTTCCTTAGATGATCCAGGAGTTAGAAGTTTCAATAGATGAGCTCAGAAGGATTTCAAATGATATGATTAAGACTCAAGATCAATCTGAATTGGGTTTGTGGAGTTCTCCAAGGAAAGAGAGGAGAGATGATCAGAGGGATTCAAGGAAGATGTGAAATTATGGTTGAACTTATAAGTACGCAGCAGAAACATCCAAGTTGGGTGCATATGATGTACAGAGAGTAATTGAGGTTATGCGCATAGACTGATTAGGAGTTGGATCCATGCTCCCATAAGTTGAGGACAGAGTCAAGAATGGTGGACGGGGATGGATATGTTATTCTTTTCAGATTAGTTATTGATTTAAGGGTGCTTTCATCCATCCAATCTCCCATTGCTCTAGTTCTGCGCGATCTTATACCTGAACGGAAGCAGGTTGTTCTGACAATTTCAATTAGCGGTTTTAGGCCAGATTGATTGGTGCAAAATTTGAGTTATTTTCAGCGTTTGGCTTCTCATGTCTGGAATTCTCACTTCAGAAAACCTCTTGAGAGCGAGCTGATTTTCAGGTGTCTGTTTCAGCAAGCTGTTAAAGGAGAAGGGGGATCACATGCATCAAAGTTGGAAGCGTTTCATCTGTAGCGTCAGATTTTGTTTCCAAACGATTTGGAATTTTGGTTTTTAAAGGATAATGATGATGATTTCAGTTAGTGGAAAGAAAAGCATGGTTCATTAATTTGTTTTTATTATTGTTGGTTTATGATATGTGTGTTTTCCTGAGAGGTGTGCTCCTAGGGTCCTTGATGAATGATGCTGTTGAGATAGGAATCCAATAGATAAACGAATAAATATGGATATACCAGCACAGATGGAGCTTACATATTGCCTCTCAGGAAGCGTTTTCCAATGGATTTGTTTCATAGACGCAGCTGTCAGTCATTTAGTGTAGAGGAAAATCTATCAGATGGGTGAATCAGCCTGGGATGCCCTAAAAGAAAGAGAGGGAACTGCGGTGGAATGTAATCTGGATACCCAGGAGGAAGAGGCTGCTTTCTGGAGGGCGAAGAGGCAGCAGAGCTTGCCTCTTGATGGAGAGGAAGAGGGTGAAAAGGGCTCTTCTCTAGCGGTTCCCAAAGCATATCTATAGTTATGTGGCTAAGTGCTTTAGTCTGGCAAAAGTCTGCCAGCTGGGTGATTTGGGTGTCAATCACCAGGAGATGGTGAATTCTAGTCCCATTTCAGTGGTGAAATCTTCCATGGTTTGCCACCAGTTTGCTGCCTGCACATGCGTGCTGCATGCCAAATGTATGCTGTGCATGCACAGTACACACCAAATGCATGTTTCGTGTGGAAAAGGGAGGCTTAACAAGGTAAGTAGAACAGCAAGGGGGAGGAACAGCTGTGCCGCGTGATCTAGATCCGCTAGGAAGCATGATTTCCTGCTTTCTAGTGACTATAAATCATGCTGCACAGCTGATCATTGGAAATACCGGTTCGAATGAACCGGTAGCTTTTATTACTATCGGTACACCCGAACCGGTGCGAACCGGTAGCATTTCACTGTCCCATTTTAATCATAAAAGCCAGCTGGTTACTTTGGGCCATTCACTGGGGAGACTTTAAATTCTAATCTTGCTTTAGGCATGAAAACTGGCTGGATGACTTTGGGCCAGTCACCAGGAGATGGTGAGTTCTAATCCCATCATAGCCATGAAAGCCAGCTGGGTCACTTTGGGCCAATCACCAGGAGTTGGTAACTTCTAGTCCTGCCTTAGGCATAAAAATCATCTGGGTGACTTTGAGCCAATCACTCTTAGCCCAACTCTCACCTCCTAGCGTTGTTGCGGTAGGAGAAGGAAAGAATATTCAATATATTCATTGCCTTGAGTTATTTATAAAAATAATAAAGGTGGGGTGTAAATAAATAAAACAATAAAAAAACAAAGAAGCATATGGCTGAAATGAATTCCTCTGGTTCCGTTTCTGTAAAAAAAAAACCACTCTCATAAGCCAGATGCATCATAAAACGGGGAAGATGGTTCAGCCTCTCGTCTGTTGCTACTGCTTCTCCAAACATCCCTTAATTTTGAAATTCAAGGTTTTTTTTTTCTTTCCACACTTTCAATACTACCAAAATAGCTTCCGCTTCAAACTTTAAATGAGGCACACAACAGCTGGAGAGATTAACGATGCGGGGAACCCAAATCTCTTCATCTTCCTGATTTGAGAACATAAGTCAAACCTTAATTTAGAATATTATCCAACTTTAAATTATATTTCTGTTGACTGAAACGCATTTGCTATAGAACGAGGCGCATATATTTTGCCCATCACATCATGGACCAGGGATAGTGATTCATTTACCATAGTGATAGATGCTCTCTTTGTTTTTGTTCGGTTCTCCTCGCCCACCCGCCCCAGTTTCCATCTAGTGTTTATACCCCTTTCTGTGATTAGGGTACTATTTTTGGAAATGTGTTGTTTTCAAATGGAACATTTGGGTTTGAAGAAAAAAGTTTTCATTGGGAATTGTACCACTGATTGCAAGAACATTCCTTTGAATCTGGATTTGCAGCTGTCTGGTGTATGAATGGTCCCACCAGGAGCATTGCAAACATAAGCTCAACGTATTTCAGATGATATTATCGTTCAGGTCGGGTTAAAAGCATAACTTCTCCTTCTGTATAAATTGCCGCTTTAAATGTCTATGACCACCTCAGCAAAAAGCCAGCCTCAAAGAGGCTTCGAAGACTATTTCTCAGAATATAGTGGAAGAAAGTGGTCCAATTTGATGTGCTTGCTCAGAAATAGCAATAGCACTTAGAGTTATATACCGCTTCACAGTGCTTTACAGCCCTCTCTAAGCAGTTTACAGAATCAGCAACTTGCCCTCAGCAATCTGGGTCCTCATTTTATCCACCTCAGAAGGATGGGAGGCTGAGTCAACCTTGAGCCAATCAGGATTGAACTGTTGGCAGTTGGCAGAATTTGCCTGCAATACTGCATTCTAACCACTGGGAAGGGAAGGGAAGGGAAGGGAAGGGAAGGGAAGGGAAGGGAAGGGAAGGAAGGAAGGAAGGAAGGAAGGAAGGAAGGAAAGAAGGAAGGAAGGAAGAAGGAAGGAAGATAGCAATAACACTTAGACTTATATACCACTTCATAGTGCTTTACAGCCAGCTCTAGGCAAATTTAAAGAGTCAGCCTCTTGCCCCAAAAACAATCTGGGTCCTCATTTTACTCACCTCGGAAGGATGGAAGGCTGAGTCAACCTTGAGCTGGTCAGGATCAAACTGCTGACGGTGGGCAGATTCAGCCTGCAATACTACATTCTAACCACTGTGAAGGGAAGGGAGGGAGGGAGGGAGGGAGGGAGGGAGGAAGAAAGGAAGGAAGGAAGGAAAATAGCCATAGCACTTAGACTTATATACCACTTTGCAGTGCTTCCCAGCCCTCTTTAAATGGTTTATCCCCTTAGCCTCATGCCCCCAACAATCTGGGTCCTCATTTTACCCACCTCGGAAGGATGGAAGACTGAGTCAACTTTGAGCCTGGAGAGATTCGAACTGCTGAACTGCAGCTAGCAATCAGCTGATCAGTACTGCACTCTAACCACTGTGCCACCTCGGCTCTATGACTCTAATAACAGGATAGATCTTGTGGGAATTCTGTATTTAAAAGCTGTAGACAATGGATGCTGGATGAACCACCAAAAGTTCACTTGGTGTAGTGGTTAAAGGCGCCAGGCTGGGAAACAAGAGACAATAATATCTAGTCCCACCTTAAACGTGAAACTGATTGGGTGGACCATGAGCCAGTCAGTCTCTCTTGGTCATGGGAATTAGGCAATGGTAAAATACTTCTGGAAATTTTTGCTGAAGAATCTCCTGCAGACGTTGTCTCTGTAGTGGCCAGGAGGCGAGATTTATCGAGCGTGCACACAGAGAGAAATAACCAACAGGCAACCTAGCTTCACTTTCTTCAGATCTTGATTTTGAACATCTGAGGAGCTTGACTTGATCACTAAAGGAAAATGTTGCATTCAATAGCCTTTAGCTTGGCACACAATCTCTCCTTCTTACTCATGGGTGAGATTGCTGTCACCCATGAGTAACATGGGTGACAGCAATCACCCATGGGTGTCCCATTGCTGTCACATGATGTATCGCGATGTTTTCTCCCTTCCCGGAGCCAGGGTGGGCGTGGCCTGCATGTGATGCATCCGGCCCGCGAGCCACCAGTTTGACACCCCTGTTCTAACTGATCTTCCATGTTCTGTGCCTTTTCTTCTTCAAGCAGGTTGACTAAATGCCACTGTCTCCTTTAAAATGCACACATTCACACACACACAGATTCCCTCTCTCACTTAAACAGAGGCATTAAGTTAATGAGATGATTGCTGATTGGAAATCCCACATGCTGAAAATAATGTAATGTAGAACTCTAGACTGCAGTTCATGTCTTGCGTAATGAAGACCTAGGCTGGCAAGCTGATTGTCAATCTAAGAGGGGCACAGCACTCATGAATGTGAAAAAAAAAATACACACATACACAGAATCACTCACTCTCTCTCACTCAACACACACAGAGAGAGAGAGAGAGAGCATATGTACACATCTTAAAAATAAACAACGACATGCTACTTCCGTCTCTCAAGTATGGAAGATGGCATGAAACCCAAAAGAAGACTATAGAAGTAATTGAGAAAGAAATGGAACCAAGTCAAAAAATACACAACCACAGTGGTGCCATCCTTTTTTGGAGAGGGGGGCAGACAGAGAGAGGGGGAAGGAGGAGAAAGAATACTGCACGAGTCAAAAAGAGGGCTGTGGAAATATTTACAGACCCCTCGCATTCTGGACATAAACTGTTTCAATTACTGTTGGAACCGTAATGGTAAAATGATGCTATAGAGCACTGCATACCAGAACAACTAGACACAAGGACAGTTTTTTCCTGAATGCTATCACTCTGCTAAACAAATAATTCCCTCAACAATGTCAAACTAGTTATTAAGTCTGCACTACTATTAATCTTCTCATTGTTCCCACCACCCATCTCCTCCCACTTATGACTGTATGACTGTAACCTTGTTGCTGGTATCCTTAAGATTTATATTGACTGTTTCCTAATATGATTTGATTGCTTATTTGTTCCATATGACTATCATTAAGTGTTGTACCTTGTGATTCTTGACAAATGTATCTTTTATGTACACCGAGAGCGCATGCACCAAGACAAATTCCTTGTGTGTCCAAACACACTTGGCCAATAAAGAATTCTATTCTATTCTATTCTATTCTATTCTATTCTATTCTATTCTATTCTATTCTATTCTATTCTATTCTATTCTATTCTATTCTATTCTATTGAGAAAGAGAGGGAGAGGGAGAAGGAGAGAACGCTATCCATGGTGCTGAAGCATAAAATCATTTCCCCCCACACCAATTGTGTAAGCAAGGATCTATTCAAACCAGCTTCTTAGAATTCTTAGAATTTCCTTGAAAAACCTAGACTTATTGCTGGCTTGTATTAAAGGCTGGTTCTGCCCCTTGACATGTTTAATTGGGACAAGAAGGGTATGTTGGAATATCAAAAAAAGGGGAGTTAATTGACACAGGCAGCTAAATTTAAGCCCAAATAGACCTTAAAAATAGCTCCCTATAGCTGTATGGAGGGAATATCTAGTCCTCTCATAAAAGGAATCCGCCAGTCTTCATGTTATCAAGTGTTTTTTTTCCCCCAAAGCCAGACTTATTTTAATTGCTTGTTATTTAATGACACCCTGAGAACATAGACAGAACAGAAGAAATATAGGTAGTCCTCAACTTATGACTGTGACTGATCCCTGAATTATGGTCCTAACTTGTGGTAGTTTTTAAGCACGTCTCCATGCAACCATGCCCACTTTTGCAAACTTTGTTTGGGGTGCTTGTTAAGTGAATCGCCATGTTAATTCATTAGCAGATCCATTATCCACAATGGATTTTTTTTTTAAGCAGGAAACTGGAAGTAAATGCTGATTTCTTGGGGGGGGGGGACATTGGAAACTGTGGTCATGTTATCATGGGATGCTGCAAACAGCTCTAAATGTAGGCGGGTTGCCAAGGGTCCAAAAGGCTATCATATGACTGTGGGCAGCCATTGCAACTTCGGATCCAGGTCAGAAGTAGCCCTGAGAGGACTGTCATAACGTTGAACTGTTGCTAAGTGACTGATCATAAGTCAAGGACTGCCTGTATGTGAGAAATATGGCAGGACAGAAGTACAGTTTCCAATGATGCATGCAAGCTATGCGAGCCTCCCAAGAAGCAGGCTACTTATATATTTTTTACTCTTCTTTGATGAACTGAATATGTCTAGTTTAATGAAAAGAAGGACTAGGGGAGACATGATAGCAGCGTTCCAATATCTCAGAGGCTGCCACAAAGAAGAGGGAGTCAAGCTATTCTCCAAAGCACCTGAGGGCAGAACAAGAAGCAATGGATGGAAAGTAATCAAGGAGAGAAGCAACTTAGAACTGAGGAAAAATTTCCTGACATTGAGAACAATTAATAAGTGGAACAACTTGCCTCCAGAAGTTGTGAATGCTCCAACACTGGAAGTTTTTAAGAAGAGGTTGGATAGCCATTTGTCTGAAGTGGTGTAGGGTTTCCTGCCTAAGCAGAGGGTTGGACTAGATGACCTCCAAGGTCCCTTCCAACTCTGTTATTCTATTATTCTTCATTACAGTTCAGTAATCTGGATTCTGGCAAGTTGGCGAGAGACGATGATCATGTCCATCCAACTATTAGATTGATGATCATTTAACAAGGAGATCTTCAGTCTAAAACACAGATACCTTACCATCCTTTCAGTGGTGGAATTCAATTTTTTTTTTTTTGGCTACCAGTTCTGTGGGCGTGGCTCGGTGGGCATTGCAGGGGAAGGATACTGCAAAATCTCCATTCCCTCCCCACTCCAGGGGAAGGAGACTGCAAAATCCCCATTTCCTCCCCACTCCTGAAGGAAGGATACTGCAAACTCCTCCCCACTCTGGGGCCAGCCAGAGATGGTATTTGCCGGTTCTCTGAACTACTCAAAATTTCCACTATCGGTTCTCCAGAACCTCTCAGAACCTGCTGGATTTCACCCCTACATCCTTTGGAGTATTACCCCTGAATTGCTAAGGTACTGAAGAGCGAAAGTCCATTTGAAAGAGATTCAGTTCAGCTAAAGAGCTCTTCTCATCCCAGCTTCCCATGTTTATCCTGGGATCAGAGCAATTCACGCAACACCCCTTCTTAATAATTCTGGGCATGTAGCAGGAAAGAGGAACGAGAGATGGCAAAGGTAATTCTATTTCCATTGTTAAGAGTCCCCCGCACTCACGCATCTGCTCAGGCACAGAAAGCATCATTGGAAAGGCACTGTACAGCTTCCGTGTCTTTCAGACTTTATTAGAGGGCTCTCCAGGGTACGTCTGAGCAGCATAATAAAATGTCAATAAGTTCATTGGCGTTTGAAGGGACTTTCTGGTTTTCCTCCTGTGATCTTGTTTGCTTACGGTTGCCAAAAAGGCAATTTTCAAGTACAATTATTGGGAGGGGGGGTGCAGGAACTGGAGTGGTATCTAGTAAGAAAACCAGGTGGGCCTCTGGGAGGTGATGTTAAACGGTGATATACTTTGGCATCCGATCATCGGATGTTAATCACGGGAGCGGATCCTTGGAGAGAAAAAGAAATGAGTGAACTGCACCGTGTGCAACACACATAACCAAGCCACGGGTGAAGTTGGTTGCTGCGTGAACAAGCGTGATACAATAAGCAGTAGGTTTAGAGGAAGCTACCGTATTTTTCGGAGTATAAGATGCACCTTTTTCCCTTCTAAAAGGGGGTGAAAATTTAGGTGCGTCTTATACACCTAATGTAACCTTTGGCTTCTGCCTCCCAGCAGTTTACCTCCTTGCAGCAAGCAACAAGAAGAAACAGCCCATTTCAGCTTCAGCACACCCTATTTAGCACAAGCTGATTTCCTCCTGACTCTCAGCTGTTTTGCTCTCAGCTGTTTTGCATGGGCCTCTGCTGCTTGCTGCAAGGAGGTAAATTGCTGGGAGCAGATTTTTGTTTTTCTTGTGCTAATCAACTTATGCTGAAAACAAAAATGAAAGTAAAGCAGGCTGTTTGCTGTTTGCTGCAAAGAGGCAAAATTGCTCAGAGGCAGAGGGAGATATCCTTTTCTTGTTTTCCTCACCAAAAAAGGTAGAGAATTGAAATTTACAAACAATTGAACGGTCCACCACAGCCTAATCAAGGACTCCCTGAGATCACTCCCACTAACACCAAAAGGCAGGCCAATGATGTTGATAAATTGATAAACCCCACTCCCTCCTACTCCTGATGATGTTACCTAGTTGGGTTATGAAACATTTGCAAGAAAATAACTAAGGCAAGAGAGGCCCAAGGACCCGACATAGTTAAATTTGCATGGTTTCCCCAGTGTTATCCATCCATCACAATCATTTTGAGTCTCTTAGAGATAGGGTGGTTTTCTTCTCCCTGGATAGATTCAATTGGTAGCCAGACAGCCATCTTGTTAAGGGTGCTTCAAATTGGTTTCTTGAACTGTTAATATATTGAATTTAGTAGCCAGAACAATGAAGGACACAATAGGTCAGGATGCCTAGCTGTAGTTGATTAGTTAGAGCAGTGTTTAGTTAGAGCAGTGTTTCTCAACCTTGGAAGCTTGAAGATGGGTGGACTTCAACTCCCAGAATCCCCCAGCCAGCGCTGCTGGCTGGGGGATTCTGGGAGTTGAAGTCCACCCATCTCCAAGCTTCCAAGGTTGAGAAACACTGAGTTGGAGAGTGCTGACTCATGCAAGATACAATCTACACTCTGATTAGTTGCTGTAAGCGTAAGCAGGGAATTTCTCCCTTTTCCTACCTTTTTCTTCTAGGGGTTCATCTGTATACTATTTAGATTCACCTCATGATGTTCCCGTCTTCCTGACTATCTTATGTTCTTCCATTTCTGGAGGAAGACAAAGACCTCTGCCAATTTAAACGATGCACATATTTATATTGATATAAAAGACTATAGGTTTTTTTATAAAACCTATAAAAATCTAAACCATGGTTTAATTAGGTGGGGAAATATGGAAACCAATGGGAAAATATAAATTGTGGAAAGGAAGCTAGGTACCTGTTTATGTTAAATGTAAATAAAATATTTAGATTAAGAGAATATATATGTGTGTGTGTGTGTGTATATATATATATATATATATATATATATATATATATATATATATATATATATATATATATATATATATATATATGAGACATGCTAGAAATATAGGTATAAAAGATAGATTAAGATAAGAAAGAGAAAATGTATAAATATAGATTACTGATGTGAAGATGTTGAAAAGAAGAAAATGCAAATATCTGATTTTTTTTTATTTTTTTCTTTGTTGGTTTGTTTGTATGTTTGTTTGTGTTTTAAAAAAATGTTCAAAGAATTATTTTAAAAAAATACAATTCAGCTTGTTAAAAAAAAGACTATAGGTTTGTCTTGGTGTCACCGACTTCATCTGGACGGGTGCTGCGCAATTCCTTGACCAGTGGGGTTGGGCTTGATGGCCTCAATGGCCCCTTTCCTAATGTATACTTCTTATGACAGCTGCAACAACATAGTTAGGGGAATGCAGAAATGCCAGCATCTGTGGCGTTCTGTGGAGTGACTAATCCCGGAATGCAGCGGAGTGAAGCGGTTAATTAATTTCAGGCCCTGAATTGACTTGTTTTATAGGCAAGATCTTCAAACACATGTGGAGAACGCCTGGTCCCCCAGGGGACGGTGGTGAGGCATAGATTTACATGTGCATTATGCAACATGGCTGGCAAGGATGCACATGGAATGCAAGATGTGAATGGATCTAAAAATGGGGGAACTTAACCAGTGCAGCCTTGAGAGCAGAACTTCTGTTTCTGGAAGAAATAGACTTCAGAGACACATCATTTCTTTCTCTCTCTTTCTCTCTCCCTCTGTGTGTGTGTGTGTGTGTGTGTGCGAGAGAGAGGGGGGGAGAGAGAAAGAGAAAGAAAATGGAGAGAAAGAGAGAGAGAAAGAGAGAGAGAAGAGGGAGAGGGAGAAGAAAGAGAAAAGAGAGAAAGAAGGAAAGAGAAAGAAAGAAAAGAGAGAAAGAGAGAGAGACAAATAGAGAGAGAAGAGGGAGAGAGAGAGAGAGAGAGAAAAGAGAGAAAGAAAGAAAGAGAAAGAAAGAGAAAAGAGAAAGAAAACAGAAAGAGAGAGAGAAAGAGAGAAAGAGAGAAAGGGAGAGAGAGAAGAGGGAGAGGGAGAAGAAAGAGAAAAGAGAAAAAGGGGGAAGAGAAAGAAAGAAAAGAGAGAAAGAGAGAGGGAAGAGGGAAGAGGGAGAGAGAGGAGAGAGAGAAAAAAAGAGAGAAAGAAGGAAAGAGAAAGAAAGAAAAGAGAAAGAGAGATAGAAAGAGAGAGAGAAGAGGGAGAGAGAGGAGAGAGAGAGAAAAAAGAGAGAAGAGAGAGGGAGAGAAGAGAGAGAGGAAAGAGAAAGAGGAAAGAGAGAGAGAGAAAGAAAGAGAAAAAGAGAAAAGAGAGGAAGAGAAAGATAGAGAAAGAAGAGAGAGAGGGAAGGAGGGAGGTGTTTCGTATTTTACCTTTCCTCTTTCATCAGGATGCAGAATTGGCTTCAGTTCCCCAAGGAGTCTCCTGAATAATCAGCACCAGCGCCTGAAAATCCATGGCAGAATGGATTATAAAGCTAAAAAGTCTGGAGAAGAATTCAAAAATCCATGGTACAAAGTCAAGGAAATCTGAAAAAGGTAGTTCATCGCAAATCAGCGCCTTCTGAATGCAAGATACGTTTGGCTCATTCACAGGACTTCAAATGCGGTTGCCTTTTTAAGTCAGTCTTTTTTTCCTCCCTATTAGTCTAAGCACTCACCTCCTGGCCATCCTGACATGATCCTGCAGAGACACTGGTGAAGGAACTGTGTTTCTAAAAACCCTCTGCGGCACCCGATTCTAGTTATCGTGGTTGAGAAGGTAAGCACAGGCAATGATCAGTGAAATCTGGAGTGGGGGATATACATATATACGTACATACATATATGTGTGTGTGTGTGTGTGTGTGTGTGTGTGTGTGTGTCTCTTTGGTTATTTGGGTTTTCTCCCGCATAAAATTGGAAGTGTCTTGGCGACGTTTCGACGAAGTCTCATTCGTCATCTTCAGGCTGGTGTTTTCGGCTTCGTGCTTCTAGGAGCAATGTGTGATCGCAGCTGTTTCTTCCTTTTAACTGCTAGTGGGGGTGTGAAACCCACTTTTACGCGGGAGAAAACCCAAATAACCAAAGACCTACATACAAACACCCGCGAAAACCTCAGAAAACCAATATATGCATCATTCTTTAAATATCAAATATATATATATCTGTTTTCTGAGGTTTTCACGGGTGTCTATATGTAGGTCTTTGGTTATTCGGGTCTTCTCCCACATAAAATTGGAACTGTCTTGGCGACATTTTGACGAAGTCTCATTTATCATCTTCAGGCTGGTGTTCTCGGCTTCATGCTCCTGGAATTGCTCCTGGAAGCACTTCCAATATATATTGGAATTATATCATGGGCAGGATAAATTGAGTATGCAATTATTTCTTTAATACATAATGGATGCCATTTGCAGAATGCAGCGTCTTTTTCAGCTGAGTATTTTCCATTTCTTGAATCCTATGGCAATCTTTTTTTTTTTGGTTGTTTTTTGCAGTGCTTATGGGTGTTTCTGCTGTTAAGTTCTCCTAGAGTTTTTCTACACTTATCTTCATGCCCAGAATCTCCTTTTTTTTTTTTTTTGGCTGAGATGGAACTTGAAGAATCCAAACGTTCGGAAAAGATCTGCCTCGAAAAGAAACGCAGACAGTTCGCACAAATAGGTGCCAAAGCCTGGAGGATCTTAAAAAATGCTGCTGATGGAAACAAAACAATTCTCTTTTCTTTCTTTTCTTTCTTTCTTTCCTTTTTTTTTTTTTTTTTTTTGTGGCTGCAACAGTCCAACATCGTCATCCCTCCAGAAAAAACAGAACATCATAATCATGAAAGTGGCAAAAATCACCCTGCATGGATGCAATTCCATCAAGCCAAGCCTGGCCAGATTTCAGGTCCCCTTTTCCTGCCTCTTATTTCATCCAATTCTGCATGTCTTTATCTTCTAGGTGACTAAGGAAGGAGCTGCCCTCAGATACTCCAATCCAGGCTCCCCTGCCACTTCTCAGCAATGGCACAGTCCTTTATACCAAACAACCCATTAACAGCATGTAAACAAGCCTGTGGACAAACCACAATTGTCCCAGACAATCTGATGGGCAGCCCCAGAGTGTTCCTTGGGTGAGAGAATTAGTTACACTTGCTTCCTGATGGTCCTTCCTTTCTTTATTTCCCTTTTCTCCCACTGGCAGCATGCCAGGGCCAGCCACATCCTCCCTCTTCTGGATGGAAGTTAACTCAATGTGACATCTCTGAGTAGGTCACGCAGTACAGCGGAGACCAGCTCAGACAAGAATTTGGCTCTAATTGTCTATCTTTGTGTATGTGTGTGCATCTCTTGGAAAGGATTTTGTTCCCTCCGTCGCCTTGCCTAGCCATCTAAGATTAGGCAAAGAAGGGGAGAAAAAAATCTAAAGTGGAAGGATTCGGATTACGCAGGTTAGGAAAAGAGGAGAAGAAAGAAGGAAGATGGTGATGGAGAGGAGGAGGAGAAGGAGAAGGAGAAGGAGAAGGAGAAGGAGAAGGAGAAGGAGAAGGAGAAGGAGAAGGAGAAGGAGAAGGAAGGGAGATGTGATGGAGAGGAAGAGGACAGGAGATGGTGTTTGACAGTAGGAGGAGGAGGAGGAGGAGGAGGAGGAGGAGGAGGAGGAGGAGGAGGAGGAGGAGGAGGAGGAGGAGGAGGAAGAGAGATGGTGATGGAGAGGAGGAGGACAGGAGATGATGTTTGACAGGAGGAGGAGGAGGAGGAGGAGGAGGAGGAGGAGGAGGAGGAGGAGGAGGAGGAGGAGGAGGAGGAGGAGAAGGAGAAGGAAGGAAGACGGTGAAGAAAGGAGGAGGAGGGGAGATGGTGTTGAGGAGGAGGAGGAGGAGGAGGAGGAGGAGGAGGAGGAGGAGGAGGAGGAGGAGGAGGAGGAGGAGAGATGGTGTTTGAGAAGAGAAGGACAAGGACCTGTCCATCCTAATCTGATGCTAGCTTAGTAAAAAGCTCTTGATAAAGACCCGAGCAACACAAGTGCAAATCCAGAAAATCCTGTTTGCTTCACTGTTGGTGTCAGTAAAGCATTATCAGAATCCAGTAGCTCTTTATATGGATTTTATTTTTATTTTTTTTAAAAAGGAAAATTCAGAAACTGTTTGCTTTCACGTTGTTGCTTAATATACGATGGCATTGTAAAATCTTCTCCTCATTTGCATAACTATTAATGTACATTGCCCGAGAACCATTTCTCCACGCAAATCATATTGCTTTCATACTTCGACACATAAATTTTCTTGACACTGGTTTTTAAAATGCAAATTCCTACAATGTAAGCTGTTGTTTTTTTTTTTTTAAAAAAGAAATATAACTACCCTCTTTATAGTTAACCTTCAATAGGGCATCTTCTTTCCAGTTGTTGCTTTCGGAATGTATATGTATATTTATAATCGCTGGCAGATTTCATCTAATGCTAGCATTTACATCCCTGAGTAGACCAGTAGAAACAGAAGGCTCAAATCTCCTGCCAGATGTGTTTCTGACAGAATTTTGCTATAACCTTCATAAAAACAGGAATAAGAGAAATATTTTTCCCCCATAAAGTATTTGAGTTTTGAAATTGAATCGGGAGAGAGAGAAACGGATAGACTTATTCATCTACCCCAAGAGGCTGTTGAGTGCTCCGTAATGTTAAGTTTAGTTTTGTATGTTTGTATTCGTGTCATGTTTTTCTTTAGCCATTTTTCTTCAACGGAGTTTGATCTAGGACCTTGCTTCTCCCTTCCTCTTTTCAGTGGCAACAAGGAACATGCGGGCTCCATGGGGTCATGTCAAGGCAAAGGACTGTGTTGAATTTAGACAGAGGTGCGAGTGTTGTAGCCATCAGCAGCCAGTGGAGCTGGCAGCAGATTCGGACAGTGAGGAGGTTGGGAAGGAACATGGGCCAGTCCTGGAGTCGGGAAGGCTCTGACGAGGGCTGTGCGTTGGAGGCAGAGAGAGGGCCAGGACCGTCTGACAGTTGCCAGCTGCCTTCGGAGTCAGAAATCAGTGGGGCAGACAAACAGCTGGAGCCTGTTCCCAGTGTGCACTTGTGCAGAGTTGCCAAACGAAGGGAACAACTAAAGAACAAGGGTTGACTTGGGAGTAACGCCACAGGTGGACGATGAATGGCCCCTCCCAGAGGGAATAAAAGAGGAGCAAAAGGGGAGTGGAGTTTGCAGGAGACAATTAGTTCCACCGAATTGGTTCGTGATTCTCCGAGACTCCTTGCCAAGTTTTGAAGATATCGGCCTGGCAGCTCTCCAAGAAAATATTGTCAGTAAATAAAATGCCTATTTATATTCTTCTAATTTAATTTCGATGTTCTTTTCAATAGCCTAATATACCATTTTTCCCAAGATAAACATGTTTGCGTTTGGTCTCTATCTTTCAGTTTTTTTGGTTAGTCTATCTGTTTCCGCCCAATCCAAAATCTATTATTGCTTCATCAGGTGGGATATTTTTATCTTTCCAGAATTGAGCAAATGTTATTCTCACTGATCTTCTTCAATTCTTTGTCCACATCAATTATCCACACTTTCTTCTTTTCAACCACAGTTAAATCGGGTGTGTGATGAGCCAAGGTTTTATTCATCTGTTTTTTGAAAACCCCACAATATTATAACCTGCCCATTTTTGACAACTTTTTTTCAACTCTAAATTCCCACCAATTTTTTATTCCCGGCATGAGATCATTTTTTACAGATGTTCCCATGAATCATTTTGATGACTATGTTATGCCATTGTTTAAAATAGAATAGAATAGAATTCTTTATTGGCCAAGTGTGATTGGACACACAAGGAATTTGTCTTGGTGGATACGCTCTCAGTGTACATAAAAGAAAAGATACATTCGTCAAGAATCATAAGGGTACAACACTTAATGATAGTCATAGGGAAGAAATAAGCAATCAAATCATATTAGGAAACAGTCAATATAAATTATAACGATACCAGCAACAAGGTTACCGTCATACGGTCATAAGTGGGAGGAGATGGGTGATAGGAACGATGAGAAGATTAATAGTAGTGCAGACTTAGTAAATAGTTTGATTGTGTTGAGGGAATAATTTGTTTAGCAGAGTGATGGCGTTC